>JAJKFI010000063.1:6173321-6290890 GCA_029204185.1 Lerista edwardsae
CGCCGCCTCTGCCCGCCGTGGCGCGTCGCTCCTCAGGCCGCCTCAGCGTCGCCAGGGCAACGGCCGGCCGCGCCGGCGTCCTGACGTCATCGCGCGCGCCGTCTCCATGACTGCGGGGAAGCGGCGCGGGCGCAGCGGAGGCCGGAGCGGAGGTCGGTGTCCCGCCAGCCCCCGCCCCCGCGGAAGCCGAGCGGGACACGGCGTGGGCGAGGGGGCGCCTGACCCCGCCCGCCCGCCGCCCGCCCGCGCCGTGGCTCCTCCCCCCGAGGCCGGCCTCAGCCACGCCGCCCGGAGCTCGCAGGGGGGGCGGGGAGCCCCCGAGCCGCCGCAGCCCCTCACCGCCGCCCTCCCCCCCGCTCTCCCCGCAGAGGATGTACCGCAAGGAGAAGAGCATCGTGCTGAAGGACAGCAGCCTGGCGCTGTACAACAACCTGAGCGTGCTGCCCCTGCCCGCCAAGCAGCTCACCTACTTCGCCAGCGTGCACGGCAGCACCGTCAACATGGTCAGCGCCTCGGCCGACGGGCTCAGCTTCTCGCATCGCCAGCTGCAGGCCAACGAGGGCAGCCTGGGAGTCAGCACGTCCATCATCACGCAGGTAATATAAGGGAGAGAGGCGGGCTGGGCTGGGCTGCGCTGCTCTCCTGGCTGACCCGACCCCACAGCGTGGCTGCTCCTCCGCCAGTGCCAACGTCCTGGGGCGTAAACGTCGGCCAGCCCTGACCCAGCCGATCGAAGGAGCGGTGGAGGCAGCCTGGCTGCAAGCCTGACGCTTGGTTCAAACTGGGGCATCCCCTGGCTCAGATCTGGCCCAGGGACGTTGCTCCCTTCCAGGCCCCTGTTCCAAAATATGTGAAACCAAAGCGCTTATGGGCACCCTGTCACATGGGCATGGCGCAAGGAAGCTGGCAGCAGGGTGAGGAAGCCAACAGCCGGGAGTTGCATAGGGAGCGATTTACTCCAGAACGTGGAAGGTGGCTCGGCAGGGAGTGGGAGCGATAGCGGACTTAAGGGGGGGGGTAAAGGCCCTGGGCGGCGATGATGCAGGATACCCCCATCCCCCATGCGCGGTTTGCCATGTGCTGTTAGGAGTGGGGGGAAGGGTCGGTGAGCACTGGAGGCAGCACCTGCCCCGTGTACACTCTACAGAGGCGGAGGAGGGAGTGGTGAGCATGGCACGCTTGCTCCAGCTAGCCACCCGCCCCTTTAGGCCCGCTCTGGCTTCATTTGGGAGCGGGCATCCTGAGCTGCTCCAACCACCCCCAGACAAAGCTGGAGCTGGCTTAAAGGGGCAGGCGGCTGGCTGAGCAACGTGGGCGCACGTCTACCTTAAAAAAAAGGTTGGGGTGGATGAATTGCGGTGACATGATGACATCACTGCAATTACATGGGGGGGGGGGGCTGCCAGCTGGATGTTCCCCCCAGCAGCACATCCTTCAGTAATGCCCTGGGTGGGAGTTGTCTCTTGCACTATGGCAGGGCAGATTTCAAAACAAGATATGCTGGAACAATCCCGCTTTCTGGTACTCTGTGTACACTGTGATTCGTATTCTCTGCTCTGTGCCTGAGTTATGGAGCTGTGCCACATTTGACCAGAGGGGCTGAGGAGGCACTCCACTTGTCTCCCCCCCCCCTCACCTTTGCCACGCATTGTCTGTTTCAGGCTGCCTGGTGTGTCCTCCCTTCTCGTGTGCTCCTGGTTCTGACTTCACAGAAAGGTATCCAGGTGAGTCCTGCAGCATGAAAGGCTTCGGGGGCACAAGGACTGTCTATGGAGGCCTCTCCCCAAGAAAGTCAACCAGCAGCAGCCACTTGAGGCCCAGTTCCCATTCTGTCTAGATTCAGTGCAGCCTAGGACCAGAAGCAAGGGGCTTCCACTAAATTGAATGCTGGGAGAGCAAGGAAAGAAAACATGTCTTTATCCAGCATATAATTAGTCGGTAGAACTCCTTGCCTCAGTATGTGGTGATGGTATCTGGCCTGAATGGCTTTAAAAGGAGATGGGACAGATTTATGGAGGAAAGGTTATAGTTTACTGGGTGTGTGCTACCTCCTGATTTTAGCAGTGGGCTACCTCAGGATGCCAGGTGCAAAGTAGTGGCCACAGGATTGGGGCACCTGGTGGGCCACTGAGATACAGGAAGCTGGACTAGATGGGCCTTTGGCGTGATCCAGCATCGGGGCTTATGGGTGGGGAGGGAAGAGTTTATGGCCCAGCCCCAGGGTGGGGGAGATGACAGCTGCCTCCTCAGATGCCCTCATGGTCTTTTTCTCTCCTGGTCTCTCTCCTTTCTTCCCCAAGATGTACGAGTCGGATGGGTCTGTCATGGTGTACTGGCACGCTCTGGACGGCATGCAGGCCTCCCCAGGTACTCTTTCCAATGAGGGGGTGGGCTGGGGGTCTGTGGTGTAGCTCACCCTTCCTGGCAGCATTTCCTGCTTGCAGCATGCTCGTCGTCCTCTGAAAATGTACTTCTTCAGGGTGGCGTTTGATCTTGGGGAGGGCTGGCAGGGAAGTCTGTGGTGCCATCAGCTTTTTTCTGGGTAATCTGTTTTGTGGCTGTTTTAAAATGAATTGAGAAGCAATCGTATGGAAGTCTTGAATTTTTTCAGAAAGAGGGTAGATGAGCCTCAGCCCCCATCAGGAAGCAGCGTTCCCTCTGCTGCAGTGGAGGCTTGGAGACCCGCAGTGACAGATGTTGCCTTTGGAGTGTGCCCTTGGCCTGGCTGAGTGCTGGGGAGTCTGTTCCATACGTGCAGACTCCGTGGTTCTCTCGCAGCACGTGGCGTCCTGCGGCTGCGGGCTCTTGGCTGGCTCGCACATCCCCCCTCTCCTCTCCTCTCCTCTCCTCTCCTTTCTAGGGCAGGCGGTGTTCGCTCGCGGGGTCGCATCCGCTGGCCAGCGCTTCATCTGCGTAGGTGAGCCAGCGCCGTGGGGGCAGGGCAAACTGGCAAGAAGCTTCTAGAGGAGAAGGGGATGTGCAGGGATGGGGCTCTGGTGGCCCCTCTTTTGGGCAGTGGTGGCAGGCCACTTCAGGCCTAACTGCTGGAGGCCCGTTCTGGTCTGGGAGGGGCTCTGCCTGCAGGCTGAACCAGTGCTGCACCAGCAGGGGCTGGCAGTGTTATGATTGCAACGTGGGCCGGGGTGGTTGCAGCCCAGTTCTGCAAGTCAGGATTCTCCGCTGGCTTTGGAAAGCTCGTCTGCTCGCTGGGAAGGCAGATTCCTAGGAAGAGGGCCTGCTGCCTAGATGGATTCTGTGGGTTTGCGGTTGGAGGCTGGTCCGCCAGGGTGGTGTACTGCAAATGTCTTTGGATGGCAGCTGCGGAAACGGGCCTTCCACGCGAGGGCAGGCAGGTCGGAGGCTGCTTCGTGGGGAGAGCTCCCTTGCGGCTGCAGGGCCTTGGCACTCGTCCCTGTCCTCTTGCAGGGACTTCGCTGGGCTCCGTCCTTGTCTTTGACATCCCCTCCAAGGGCACCAACGTCTCCCTGAGCGAGGTCCTGGAAGCGCACAGCGACTCTGTCACGGACATGGGGGCAGAGCTCTGCAAGCAGCCGGTGAGGTGTGGTCTGGACTCCCCCAGACCGGCCCCTCCGCCGCCTCTTTGGCCCTGGATGTGGCCTGGCCTCTCAGGGGCACTGCAGGTGGTGGCCTCCGTGGTCCTCCTCCCCTCAGCACAGGCACTGTGAGAACCTGGAAGGGTGTCCGCTTTGCCCGCTCGGCCCCTGTACTGGGGCTGGCATTGCAGCTCCAGAACCAGTCCTGCTGCCTTGGCCACAGCTGAGGGGTGGGGTGGGGGTGGCCCTCCTAACCTGTGATTGCAGAGCTGCCCCTCACACTCCCTCCCTCCCTCCCTCGGGGACTCCAAGAGGACATGTGGGGATCTTTCCCCAGAAGGCAGCAAAGGGGTGTCTGTCTGCTCACGGCTGTGCTGTGTTGAGTTACTTGACGGGAGGAGGGGGCTGATGCTGCTGTTTCTCCTGTGGCAGGAAGGAGCCCCCGACATGGTGACGGCTGACGACTTGGGCACGCTGTGTGTCTGGCGCTCCGGAGAGGAGTTCAAGCGGGTTGCCAAGATCCCCGCCTCAGGGTGAGGGCGGCTTTCCGGGAAATGGGTAGCAGGGGGGAGGTTCTTCCAAGCCCATCACCCAGCGCAAAGGGCTGGAGGGCCAGGCCCCGGGCAGTGCCACAGGCTGCATTGGCCAAAACCGGCATGGGTGGCCTGCAGCCAACGTCTCCCTGACACCCGAGACACCCGAGACGTGCAGGGCTCCTGCGTGGTCAGGACAGGCCACAGCTGCTGCCCCTCCCTGCCCCCCACTCGAGGCTCCTCCTCCATGCCCAGGTGCACTTGCTCCTCCGTGAAGCTGTGGAACGGGATTGTGGCTGCCGGCTACGGGGACGGGCACATTCGCCTGTACGAAGCGGCGAGCGGGACCCTCCGGGCCAAGGTTGCTGCTCACGCCCGCTGGATCTACGCCCTGGACCTGGCCCCTCTCTCGGGGAAGGTGAGTCTGGCCCAGGCTCACGAGCAGGTGCCAAGGGGGGGGGTGGAAGATGGGGTGCCTGCCTTGCCCTGTGTCGCGGCTCTGCCTGAGCACCAATAAAGGGCTTCTTCTGTCACACAATGCAGAATTCGTCTTCGGAGCTCACTGCCACAGGACTGTGATCCCACTTCTCTTCCCTTTAGCGGCGGGCGAGCAGCTGCCTCTCTCCTCTCATGCAGGGTCTTTGCCAGTGGCTGTTGTTGGGGTCTTGTCTGCATATTCTTAGAGTGGGATCCCTTTTGGGTCAGGGAGCCATTTAGGGCTCAATCCTAACCCACTTTCCAGCACTGACATAGCTGTGCTACTGGGGCATGTGATGCATCCTACAATTGGGGGGCAGTCACAGAGGCCTCCTCAAGGTAAGGGACTGTTCGTTCCCTTACCTCAGAACTCCATTGCCCTTACCTTGGTGCTGGGAATTTGCTTAGGATTGCGTCTTGCCTCACAAACCTTTTAGAATTCTTTGAAAAGGTGAACCGGCATGTGGATGCTGGCGAACCCGTGGATATCATATACCTGGATTTTCAGAAAGCGTTTGACACAGTCCTTCACCAAAGGCTACTGATGAAACTTCAGTCAGGGAATAAGAGGGCAGGGTCTCTTATGGATTAAAAACTGGTTGGGGAGCAGGAAACGGAGAGTGGATGTCAATGGACAATTTTCACAATGGAGAGAGGTGAAAAGTGGAGTGCCCCAAGGATCCGCCTTGGGACCCATGCTTTTCAACTGTTATAAGTTGCTTACTATAAAGTTGCTTACTTTATAAGTTGCTTACTTTAGAGTTAGGCTACCTCGGAGTGCCAGATGCAGGGGAATGGCAACAAGATGCCAAGATACGTGTATCTAGTTCTCTTGTGTGTTCCCTGAGGCACCTGGTGGGCCGCTGCGAGATGCAGGAAGCTGGACTAGAGGGGCCTTTGGCCTGATCCAGTGGGGCTCTTCTTATGTCTTGAGTGTAAACCACATTGTGAAGTGGTATATAAGTGTTGTTAACAGAAATGGTTAAAGTCAGAGGAAGTGCATCTTCTCTTTTCTGAATGAAGATCGTTCCCCAGCAGGTCCCCAGCACTTTTGGGAGGTGGCTGCCTTGTGGTCTGTTGGCCTGGCCCATCCTCATAATCGCCATTAGGAATTTATACCCTGCTTTTCCCGTGCCAAAGCGAATACCCAAGATGGTTTACAGAGTTACATAATAACATTACAGTATGAAAGAACAGTCACTCTGTGTAACTCTGTTTGCCACCTTGGGCATTTGCTTTGGCTTGGGAAAGGCAGAGTATAAATTCTTATAACAACAACTACCGCAAGGAGTGGCCACAGGATGCAGGCACCTGGTGGGCCACTGCGAGATACAGGAAGCTGGACTAGAGGGGCCTCTGGCCTGATCCAGAGGGGCACCAGGGATACCCCTGCCACTGGGGGAGCTGCCCTTGCCGGCAGGAGGTGGCTTTCCAGTGCCCCTGGCTGAGAATGCCCACCTCTCCCACTTCCTCCCTCCCTCAGCTGCTCTCGGGGGCCGAGGACTCCTTCGTGCAGGTCTGGGGCCTGAGCCACGACCCAGACACAGAGGCTGTCGAGGTAAGGCTGGGGGAACTGCTGGCTGGTTGGGCACTGTTGCTGCTCCTCCCAGTAGCTGGCTTGGTGGTGTCTCACTGCCTGCTGAGTGGCAGTGTGCCCCTCCCCGGGGGGGGGGCTTCCCAGGCTTTTCTGCGTGATGTGGTCCTTGTTAGTCAAGACTGGGTGGGGATGGGAGGAAGGCCCCCACTGGGGTTCAGAGCAGCACTTCCGAGTGGGGCTGGGACGGGGCCTGCTCTGCCCCCGGACGCTCCTCAAGCACCTCGGCCCCTCCCTCACAGAACTGCAGACTCCTGAGGCGGCTTCACACCCCCTTCCTGTGCAAGATGAAAAGGAAGGGGGGAAAGGCCGGCCTGGAAAGGGCCCGGCTGGCCTGGGGCAGTGGGCAGAGATCCTGCCCAGCTCTCAGCTGAGCAACTGGGAGACAGTCAGAGAGCGATGACCCAAAGGGAGGTGGGGCAGGGTGGGCAATGCCCCAGGCAGGTCCCCTCTTCTGTGGTTGTCCCCCCCCCCGGCCAGAGTTGCCTTACGCTAGAGTCCCCCGCCCCGCCCCGCCCCGCCCCGCCCCGCCCCGCCCCGCCCCGCAGTACTGCCTGGGTCACTTGCAAGTGCTTCTCCCTCTGCAGATCGAGCACCTGCACACGGAGTGTGTGACCGACACCCAGGTCTGTGGCGCCCGCTTCTGCACCCCCGAGGGCAGTGCTTTTGCTGTCACTGGCTACGAGCTCAACGAGATCCTCCGCTACAGCCAGGTGTAGCGGTTCCTGGCTGCCGGAGAGGTGCTGGGGCAAGAGGGGCTTGGGGTGGGCCAGGCCAATGCCCCCGTTGGTTCCTTCCAGTGAGCAGCCAGCAGCACTGGGTCTCCGTATTCCAGAGTTGTTCCTCGGCCCCCTTGCCCCCAGACCCTGAGCGGTTGCCCCTCGGAGCCTCTCTTCCCTGCCTCCCTGCCAACCTGTGTGCTCTCATCCTTGCTCGCAGCCAGTCCCTTGTAGCCATGGGCACCTCTTTGGCTTCACTGCCCAAACAAAGTGCCAGCAAAAGGGGGGCTGCAGCACGGCCACGGCGAAGGGCCAGTTTTCTGGAAAGGCAGTGTTGGGCAAAGGAAGTGCTGATGGGGCGGGTCTCTCCCTTCCGTTGCTGCTGGGGGGGGGGAGTGAAGAGACAGCTGCTGTTCTCCCCCCCCCCCAGAAGCAGTAGTAGAACCCGCTTGCAGATGATTCTCCCTGTTCCTGCTCGGGGGGGGGGGGAGAGGCCCGGGCGTGTGCATGGTGAGCAGCGCTGGCAGAGGCCCCTCCTTGCTCTGGTTCTGCCCCAGCACCACTTGTTTGGCAGTCGGGTCTCCTGTTCCTGGTGAAAGCGACTGTACTTTGGCGCCACTTTTGTGCTCCTTGGGTGGGGCTAGTGCTGGAGAAATAAACTGCTGCTAGTTGACAATCGAGAACGTGGAGGTTCAAGTCAATGCGTCTTCTCTCCTGTGCCTGCACAATGCTTTCTCATGTCTTCCCTCCTCCCTACCACCACCACCACCCCGCAGGCAGCGGTTGTGTCTTTGGGGCACCGGAGCAGGTGTGCTGCTGTGGGGCTGGCCTCTCCCAGCTGCACCTCTTGACACGCTGCCATCCTGGGCCTCCTGCAAGGGCTCCAGCCTGCCAACACCTTCTGTGCACAGGAAGGCTGGCTGCAACAGCTGCTTCTGAGCTGCCCTGGAAGAGCTGCCTGCATAACAGCCTGGCTGCTTCTCACAGTGGGCGTGGGGGGGCACAGGGGAGCAGAGCTGGGGGAAGACTCAGCCTGCCTTCTAGAGCTGCTCCAGGACTGTTGCCTTCTCATGAGCGATGGTGGTTTCGAGCCTTGGGCATTTGTTTCAGCATGGAAAAGGTGGGCTATAAATTCTTCGAATAAGCAAGTGTGCTGCACCAGGACAACACACCAAGTTAGCCCCTGCGGCGGCGAGGGGGGGGTACAGAAACTACCTGACAGCAAGCAGCTGCAGCAGCGTGTGTGCTTTTAGGATCTCCCACTGCTGTGCTACAGGAATGGGGGCTGCAAGCAGCAGGGTGGGGCGGGGGCTGCTCCGCCTTCTCCTACTATGCCGAGGTTCCCGCAGACCTGTCAAAGGGAACCACCAAGGCAAGTGCAGGAGCCAGCAAGCAAAGCATCCTCCGCCCGCAGAGGCAGGCCAGCCCCACCGGCCTTCTAGGCTCACCCCACACACATTCCCACCCCTGGCAGGCACGGCTCCCGCAACAGACTCACCGACACGGGCACATTGTAAAACGCTTTCATTAAAGGGTTAAACAGTCCAATACTGAACGTAAGGAAGGGGGTGCAGCTAGCCCCAGCTCACAGTGGTCAGAAGTGCAGGCTCTCCCAGGGCCCTTCCCCCCCCCCCGGTCCTGCCTGCATTGAAGCCCTTTGGTAGCGCGAGGGCCAGAGGTACCCCACACGGGGTCAGTTTGTGCTTGGTGAAAAAACAGGATGCGTAGAAAAAGTGTAAAAACGTGTGCAGATGCTTGGAGTGTTTGGGCCGAGAGCCCCTCCTTGCTCCAGAGCCTGCCTGACTACTGCTTCCGCCCGCCCCCCCCGAGGGAAGAAAGTGGCTCCCCCTTCCCCGGGAGCCAGTCCTGGAAGGAGGCTCATGTCCAAGGCACAGACAGGGGAGAGGGGGTGGGGCACCAAGTCACCCCTGCAGCACAAACAAGCACAAAGCAGGCAGCTGCGCCTACCACTTAGAAGAAGAAAACCCCTCCCCCCAGGGCACAGGGCCCGTCCCCTCATGCACCCCAGCCCCTGCCAAGTCCCCCCTCCCCCTTCAGTTACGCGGCCCTGCAGTCCATGTGGCCAGCCAATCTGCCTGGACGGACTCCCAGGACCGCCAACCCAACCTGCTAAGAGGAGCCAGGAGTCGCCCTCCCTCGTGCTCCTCACCACTCAGCTGTGCCCCCCGTCCCGTCCCATCCCATCCCCTTTGTCCCAGAATACTGCTAAGGTCAGAGGTAGCAACTAGAAAGACGGCTGGTTTGGGGCCCCAGCCTAGGCAGCAGGCAAGGCAGGGCAGGGCAGGGCAGCGCTGTCAGCACCGCGCAAGGCCTGGCAGCAGGCAGGGGCAGGAGGCCCGGAGCTGGCAGGGATGCAGGGCAGGGTCGTAAACAAGGCAGAAGATCCCCCACTGCTGCACAGCCAGCAAAGGCACGAGCGGGCAGCTTGGCACCCACCCTCCCTCCCCAGGGCCGAGGGGAGCAGCGCCCGGGTCCTCAGGAGACGTGGCTGGCCTGGTGGGGGCGCCAGAAGCACCACTTGCTGCGCGGGCGCTGCTTGTGCAGCATCTCCTCCTCCAGCTCCCGCTCCTTCCGCGAGCGCAGGTAGCGATCCTCCTCCTTCAGGTACCAGACGGGGGGGCCAGCGGTGGCGCTCAAAGTGGGCCCGATTCTCTGCAACGGCGGGGAAGAGGAGGGAGGAGCTGAGGAGGAGCAGCAGCTTCTCTCAACTTGCCCAAAGAAGGCAGCAGGAGCCCTCTCCCCCCACCCACCCACCTCTGCTCAGGCCAGCCACAGGCAACAGCAGGGACCCTCTGCCCAAACGGCACCAACAGATTGGCCCGTGCAATGCAGGTCTCCCTCCAGCTGCCCTGGGACAGGGCCATAGGGCTAGAGAGGGGGGTTCCGGGGGTGGGGGTGGGCTCAGACCCATGAACCGAGGAGTTGCACTACAGGCCCTTCCCAAGTCTGTGGCCGCCCAACGGAAGACCAGCCTCGGCTGCTGCCCTCGGCTTGGCAGGGCCACCCCTGTACCTGGCGACATGCTCTTCATCTCGCGAGGGAAGCGGCGGCAGACGCTGTTGTAGTTGGTGCAGAGGTAATGCAGGCACCAGGCGGCCAGCTGGTGGGCATTGTGGAACTGCAAGGGAGGAACAAGCAGAGGAGGCCACCAGTGGGTGCACCCCACTTCTTCTAGAATCTCCCCCCCCCCAGGCCAAGGGGCCACAGTTCACTGACAGCGCACCTCAAGCAGGGAGGGCGGCAGAGTCCGGAGGGGGAAAGGGGCTCTTCGGCAAGCCCCAGGACCCCAGGGCCCACCCAGCACAGCACAGCTCCCGGGGGCAGTAGGAGGTGGCGAGCCTCAGGGACCCAGGCTGGAGGGAGAGGGATGCACACCTGTGTCATCTCCAGGTAGAGGATGACCTGCGCGTCGATCTCCACCTGCTGCAGGCTGGCATGCACCAGTTCATCCACGGCATATTGCTCTGAGAAGGGGACCAGAACAGGGCCTCAGTGCGGGGGGGGGGGAGACTGCTGAAATCATGCAGTGATTTTATGCATGTTGCACTTTCGGCCCCTGCTTTGAAAATTCTTTAGCAGAAAAAGAGCATTTTGGTATTTTCAAGTGAAAAAGCAGCACGTTCGCGGGTTGAATACAACAACTACTTTAGCAGAGATGTACCCGCTGTATTCCAGATGGGGTCCGGAACGCAAAGGGAAAAGTGGCCGCGGACCGCGTTCTCCATAAGCCAGTCCACAGGGAGCAAAGCCTCCCCTCCCGCCCATCACACCTCCGCCGGGATGCTGCCCACGCACTCAGGCCACCCGCCCCCTTCCTCTGCTGGGGCTGAGCCAACAAGGCTCCGGGGACACATCGATTCCAGGGACGCTGCGTCCCCACAGCCTCATTATCTTATCGGCAGCTTACATAAGAGGCCTCCAGGCAGGCAGGCAGGCAGGCAGGCAGGCAGGCAGGCGGATGGGTGGCCGGGGGTGGGGGAGGAGTGAGCCCCCCTTCCAGGCCAGCACAGCCAAGGACTCACCAGTCAGGGCCTGCAAGCGGGCCAGGCACAGGCGGTTGGCCAGGACCAGCAGCTCCATGGCGTCCAGATCTGGGGTGGGGACAAGAAACCCCATGTAGAGGAACTCGAGCACAGCGCGCAGGCAGGCGCAGTTGGTGCCTGGCAGGGAGACCTGAGGGGAAGGGGAGGGGCACTGAAAGAGCTGCCCAGTCTCCCCCGGCAGAGCATGCCCCACCCCGACACTCCTGTGCCCAACCAAACACGTCCCCCGGTTCCCCCTGCCCACCCCAAGCCTCTTCCGCGCCCAGCGACCCAGAGGGCCCCTTCAGGCTCCTTGCAGGCACGCAGTCTGGCCCCTCGCCCACCCAGTGAGGGGGGCAGTGGTCCGGGGCCAGGCGTGTCCTGCAGCTCCCCTCTGCAGCCCCTCCAAGGGCTCCCTGCCCGGCAACCCGTCCCTGAACGCAGGGCTGAGCAGCACTCCCCGCTCCAGCAGCAAGGCCCGCAGCGACGGTGGCTGGCCTGCACCTGCGGCCGGACCAGAGCCCTCGAGCACGGCTGGCCTCTGCCAGGACGCGGGCAGGGCAGCCCCCAGAGGACACAGAGCTTGAGCCGAGAGGGGGGGCCCAGCGAGCGGCTGGCGGGGACTGGGGGGGAGGCAGAGTCGCCCCGCGTGACCCTTGCACTTTGAGGCGCCCGATTTATCTCTGGTTCCAGGAGAGGGCAGCTGGCCCGCCTCCCTCGGACGGCCAGCAGCGACTGGCCAGGGGAGCACATTCCACGGAGCAGCTGACCTCCCTCCTGCCAAGGGGTCTGGGCCGCAGGGAAGGGCAAGAGCAGGGAGGAGGCCCGGCCCAGCTCCCGGGCACAAGGGCGGCTGCTCTGCATGGGGCGGGGAAAAGAGGCAGAGAGCAGACCCCCCACGCACACACCCCTGCGCCATGGGGAGCAGGGGGAGAGCGTCACGGAGGGGCAGGCCCCTCCCATCTGCAGCCCGAGCCCCCTCCTGACCCGCCAGCCCCAAAGGCCCAGCTGCCAGGCCAGAAGTGGCTCAGCCCTGCATCGGCTTCCCTCCCAGCCAGCTCCCTGCTGGGCACTCGTGTGCCGCACTGAAACAGGCTGCGCCCGCTGCTCTCTGCCAGGGCCTCCTCGGAGGGCCTCTCCAAGCCGACACCAGAGCCACGGGCAATCCCAGCCCTCTCTCGATGGAGCCCCCCCCCCCCGGAACAGAAAGAGACAGGGAGTGGCAACCCAGAGCTGGCATTGGGCTCCGTCAAGCCCGGCGTCCTGCAGAGCTCACTCTGCGCCTGCTCCTGCCACAGAGGCGCACTCCTGGCCGGCTTCTCGGTTTCCCAAAGGCAGAGCTGATTGCCTGTTGGGGGACGCCCTGCTTTTGCCTCCCAGAAAGCGGCTCCCTCAGAGACACCCCCCCCGCCACCTGGACAGCCCAACCACGCAGAGCCGGGACAGGGAGCCCAGGAAAGGTTACTGGGGCCAGCACAACTCAAGTGCGCCCACGCAGAGCACGAACAGGGGCGGCCGCAGCAGCAGACAAGGGAACGGAGTGCCCAGCAACTGGACTCCTGGAGAGTGGCGCACAGAAGAATGCTCCTTCCCCTGCCCACTCAAGACCCCAGCAGAGCAGAGCAGAGCAGAGCCTCCCCCGTGGCCTCACCTCAGCTGCGCAGCTCTCCCGAAAGGTGCCGCCAAACATGGCCATCATGAAGTCGCAGCCCGCGAGGAGCAAGGGCTTGTGCGCTGGCACCAAGCCATCGTCGACCACAAACACGACGTCTGGAGAGGGTCAGAGGCAGGTGGTCAGTTCCATTCAGCCAAGCGTGCCCCCCCCCGCCCCGCAGTTGGCAAGGACTCCCTGCTCCTCCTCAGGGCAGTCTAGACAGGGCACCCTAGACTGGTTGCCCGCCCTCTCCCCAGTCCCAAGGCTCTACCTGCAAAGGTGCCCTTGCCCAGGCACTCCCGGATGCGGTTGGCACGGCGCACGTGGAAGGCCTTGGTGATCTCGCTGTTCATGAAGCTCTCCTTGTTGAGAATGTTGGCCACCATCATGCGCAGGTCAAAGACCTCCAGCAGCTCCGCGATGGTCGCCACCTGCCGCAGGTCCGCCCGCAGCTGGTCCAGGTGCCCCGTGTACAAGTACTCCAGCACCACCTGGAAGGGCCCCGGCTGCACCAGCCCGTCCAGGTACACGGCGGTCACGGGCTTCTTGCACTGCGTGATGGGGTCGCGCACCCTCTCCCGCCTCATGCTGACAAAGCCCCGGCCCCAGCCGGACAGCTCCCGCGGGGGCTGCGTCAGGCGCAGCGGATCGTCGCTGTGGGAGGCTCGGAGAGAGGCCGCCACCGCCACCGTGCCCAGCGAGCCCTTGTCGGCATCCAGGCTCTTAGTCCTGCTGGCCGGCTCCTTCCCGGCGGCAGCTTCCCCGGCCGAGTCCAGCACGAAGAGGTCGTAGAACTTGGAGCAGGAGGTGGCCAGGTAGACGCGGTGGGCGAAGACCCGGTGGCCGCCCTGCAGGCAGAACACCACGTCCGCACACAGGGGCTCCCGGAAGAGGGCGTCAGGGCCCCGCCCCTCGTCGGCTGCTGCCTCCGGGATGTGGATGATGGGCGGAGGGGGCTTGGGGGGCAGGAAGGGGGCCTGCAGCAGTGGGCGCTGCATCTTCTTGAGATGAGACTTCCAGAACTGCAGGTGGCGGCGCGAGATGAGGGCGGCGCGGATGGCGTTGTCAAACACATCCTTGACGCCAAACTGGGCCACCACGCTGGTCTCGTAGTACGGGACGCCCAGCTCCTTGGCCACCTCGTGCCCACACTCCGGTGGCAGGATGTCCGAGGGCTTAATGGGCCTGGCGGGAGAAAGCAGGAGTCAGAACGAGCAGATCTGGCAGCAGCAGCCCCCCCCCCGGGGACCGTGCCAAGCAGGGCCCCTCTGGACGCAAGGGGCACGAGAGGGAGACACCTTCGAGGACAGCAAGATGGCACCCGTCCCCCAGAGACACCGCGGCAGCAGAGAGGCGCGTCCCTCCCCCCCCCACTGGTGACTGCGGCCCCCCAGCCTCCTCCTCGGGATGCCCCTACTTGGCCAGTGGACGGCGCGCCCGGTTCACAGCCTCGAGGTCTGCATAGCGCAGGTCCAGCTGGCAGCCCACCAGCACAATGGGGGTGCGTGGGCAGAAGTGCTTGATCTCGGGGTGCCACATGCTCTTCACATGCCGCAGCGAGTTGGGGTTGGCCAAGGAGAAGCAGAGCACCACCACGTCCGACCTGCAGAGACCGTGGGGGGGGGCACACATGACGCAAAAGTGGGGGCGAGAAGCTGCCTGGGACTGCCCCCCCAAGAGACAGACAGACAGACCTGCCGATGAGCACAGAGGCTCCCTCCCTGAGCCTGCCTGCTCCAATCTGCCCCACAGCCTGTGACCAGGAGGGCAAGGGCTCCAACCGGCTCCCAGGAGGCCCCCCCCACAGCAGCCGCTCCTGGCCCCCTTCCCTCGGAGCCCTGCCCCAGAGGCTGCGCCCCTCCTTGCGCCTCTGCCCAGCCACCCGTTCAGAGAGGCCCCGCCCACTGCCGCCCCACGGGCTGTGGAGGACAGCTATGGCACAGGCCAGGAGCTCGGGCAGCCCCCTGCAGACCACCCGAGCGGGGTGCGCGTGGGCAGTGGCGGGCAGGGGCTGCCGGGGCTGGGCACGCAGGCAGAGCTGCCCCCGAGCGGAGCCCCCCTCAGCGGAGCCCCCCTGCCACACCCTCCAGGGCCAGCCTCGCGAGGGAGCAGTGCTTGTCCCGCCTTCCCGGGGCTGAGCACGTGTGTGGCCAACCCTCACCCGCCGTCCCAGCAGTCCAGGAAGGACTCGAAACAAGGCCTGGCGGGGAGGCTGAGGGGCAGGGCTGGCAGCCAGGGACTCTGCCTGGGAGGCGGCAGGACTCCCCACAGCCGGCCGGGCTGCCTCCACGGGCTGCCCTGTCCCAAGCAGCAGCAGCAGCAGCAGCAGGCCAGGGCCCGTTGGGGAGACACTGGCACCCCCGGCCAGGCAGAGGGAGGAGCGCCCAGGCACTGCTCCGCAGGAAGCGCACGTGGGCCTTGCAAGGCCACAGCCAGCCCCCCCCCAGTGGCCGGCTGGACGGACCGAGCACCCGCGGGTGTCTTTGCCAGGGGCCCCCAGCCCGCCAGGCTCCTGCCTGTCCCATAAGCGCCTGCAGAGCTGGGGAACACCCCTCTCAAGCGCCAGAGAGAGCACCCGTGTGCCTGAAGGGGGCGAGCTCCCCCCAAGCCACCAGCCCCACTCCCCCCACGGACGGGGCCTCTGCGCGCAGACTGGGTGGGGGAGAGGTCGGGCGGGCGGCACCTCCTGGCCTTGCCCAGCAGGAGAAGCGCTTCGCCTGCCGCTGCAACCCGCCCCTCCCCTCCCCAGGCCAGCCTGCTGTCCAACGCGGCCAGGAGGAATGCCGGGCCACCGGCCAAGGCACCGCAGCCCAAGATAGCCTCCCCTCGTGCTGCTGCCCCCCACCGCCTCGAGGGAGCCTGGCCAGCAGGCGGCAGTGGGAGGGGGAGTGCCTCGCTGGCCCCCCTCCACTGTGCACAGCGCCTCCCAACAGTCCATGGTGGCTGCAGGGGGCGAGGGCTGCCGCCTCCCTCCCCAGCCCAGCAGTCCCTGCGTCCCTTTCCAAGCGCCCGCCCCCCCCCCGCGCGACCTGGGGCACCTGCTGCCCGACTCGGCCCATGACGGGGCTCCGACGCGGCCAGAGGAGACCACCCGCCCGGCTTAAAGGTGCCTCCTGGCCTCACCTGCCGTAGGCAAAGCGGCGGTCCTTGTGGTGGTCCCCGAAGGTGTCCCAGAGGCGCAGGGAGATGCTGACCTCGTCCACCACATCGCGCGAACGCTCCAGCACCTGCCGGGGAGGAAGAAAGTCGAGACCGTCGGGGCGGAGTCCAGACCCCGCGGCGAGCGGCCCAGCCGGGAGCCCCGCTCCGCCCCGCGCTCACCTCCTGGCAGACGCGGTACTGGTCGATGGCCCAGACGGTGGGCACGTGGGTGGCCAGCAGCTGGTACTGGGTGAGGGTGGCGTTGCAGGCGCGGGCGCAGATCAGGCGCGTCTTGCCCACCGCGTTGTCGCCCACCACCACGCACTTGATCGTCTCGACGTTGGGCCGCTCGTAGTCCAGGTCCAGGTCCATGGGGGCTCGCCCGGGCGGACGGGAGCGGCGTCAGCGGCGGGGGTCTCCCACTCCACCCGCGGGCGCCGGCCCGACCCCTCCAGGCGCGGCTGCCCCTTCACGGCCCCTGGGGCGCAGGGGGAGGTGCGCCCGCCCGGCAGCGAGCGCCTCGGGGGGGGCCCCATCCCATCCCCGCCGCCGCTGCCGCCGCTCTCCGCCGACCGACGGGACGGGACGAGGCACCGCCCGCGCCCGGCCACGCCCCCCACTCCAGCCGCGCCCCCGCCGCCGCCGCTCGACCAATGCGCTGCCGGCGCCGCCCACCCCGGCCGAACAAAGGAGACGGCGGGGAGCCGCAGAGCCGCGCCCACCGCCCCCACGTGACCCTCCAGCCACCGCCCCGCCCGCCCCGCGCTGTCCTCCCCGGGGCGGTCCGTGTCGGGGCGCTGCACCGAAGCGAGGGTTCTCGGCACGCGCACCAGCGCACTCTTGTGCCCAGCTGCTTCGCACCGAAGAAGAGGAGTTCGAAAGACTTTGAGGAACGACCAAGAAAGACTTTGAGGAACGCGTGGCCAGAAATGTAAAGGGGAACAATAAAAGCGTCTTCGAATACATTAGGAGCAGGAAACCTGCCAGAGACGGTGAGGGAGAGAGGCGCAGAAGACCTTGGGCAGATACTGCTGCCCGAACAGCCTCTCCTAAGGATTTAAGTCTGATAATTGTTAATAAACAAGATGTTTTAGATCAAATTGATAAATATAAATAAGTCACCAGGCCCAGATGACATGCACCCAGGAGTTATCAAGGAACTAAAGAACGAAGTTGCCGACCTCTTAACTAGAGTATGCAACTTGTCCCTTCAAACAGCCACGGTGCCAGAGGATTGGAAGATAGCCAATGTCACGTCAATCTTTAAAAAAGGGAGAAGGGGGGACCCTGGAAACTACAGGCCAGTCAGCTTAATGTCTGTTCCGGGTAAGGTGGTGGAAAGCCTTATCAAAGAAAAAATCCTAAAACACATAGAGGAACAAGTGTTGCTGAAAGTAAGCATGGCTTCTGTAAGGGTAAGAGGTCACAAACCTTTTAGAATTCTTTGAAAAGGTCAACAGGCCCCAATGTGGGTGAACGTGTGGATATCATATACCTGGATTTTCAGAAGGTGTTTGACACAGTCCCCCACCAAAGGCTGCTGAGGAAACTTCAGTCAGGGAACAAGAGGGCAGATCCTCTTATGGATTCAGAATTGGTTGAGGGCCAGGAAAGGGCCAGGAAATTGGTTGAGGGTGGGGGTCAATGGGAAATTTTCACAATGGAGAGAGGTGAAAAGCGAAATGCCCCAGGGATCTGTCTTGGGGCCTGTGCTTTTCAACTTGTTCATAAATGACCTGAAGACAGGGATAAGCAGCGAGGTGGCCAAGTTTGTGGACGACACAAAACCTTTCCGGGTGGTAAAAACCAGAAAGGATTGTGAAGAGCTCCAGAAGGATCTCTCCAAGTTGGGGGAATGGGCAGCCAAATGGCAGATGCGTTTCAACATAGACAAATGTAAAGTGATGCACATTGGGGCCAAAAACCAAAGCTTCACCTATAGGCTAATGGGTTCTGAGCTGTCTGTGACAGCTCAGGAGAGAGATCTTGGGGTGCTGGTGGACAATTCAATGAAGGTGTCGACCCAGTGCGCGGCAGCAATTAAGAAGGCCAATTCCATGCTTGGAGTAATTAAAAAAGGGGTTGAGAATAAAACAGCCAATATTATCATGCCATTGTACAAATCGATGGTAAGGCCACACCTGGAATATTGCGTACAGTTCTGATCGCCGCACCTTAAAAAGGACATAGTGGAACTGGAAAAGGTGCAAATGATTATTTATTTATTTATTTATTTATTTATTTTTTTATTAGATTTTTACCCCGCCTTATTGTGCCCGAAGGCACCCAAGGCGGCATTATGGGGCTGGGGCACCTCCCTTATGAAGAAAGACTGCAGCGTTAGGGGCTCTTCAGCCTAGAAAAAAGGTGCCTGAGGGGGGACATGATTGAGACATACAAAATTATGCATGGAAGGAATAGAGATGATAGAGGGATATTCTTTTCCCTCTCTCAAAACACCAGAACCAGGGGACATCCGCTAAAACGGAGGGTTGGGAGAGTTAAAACAGATAAATACATTTTTACCCAGTGAGTAGTTTATCTGTGGAACTCTTTGCCACAGGCAGTGGTGATGACATCTGGCCTAGATGCCTTTAAGAGGGGATTGGACAGATTTCTGGAAGAAAAGTCCATCGTGGGCTATAGGCCATGATGGATTGTGTAACCTCCTTACATTAGTAGTAGGCTATTTCAGAGTACCGGGTGCAAGGGAATGGCAACCGGATGCAAGCATCTTGTTGTCTCATGCCTCCCTGGGGCACCTGGTGGGCCACTGTGAGATACAGGAAGCTGGACTTGATGGGCCTTTGGCCTGATCCAGCAGGGCTCTTCTTATGTTCAAAGGCTGCTGGGAAAACGTCACAGTCAGGGAATAAGAGGGCAGGTTCCCTTACAGATTAAAAACTGGTTGGGGCGCAGGACGCAAAGAGTGGGGGTCAATGGGCAATTTTCACAATGGAGAGAGGTGAAAAGCCGAGTGTTCCAAGGATCTGTCTTGGGGTTGGTGCTTTTCAGCTTGTTCATCAATGACCTGCAGACAGGCATAAGCAGCGAGGTGGCCAAGTTTGCGGATGACACAAAACTTTTGAGGGATTGTGAAGAGCTCCAGAATTTGCCTACCCATGAGTAACCACATAGGCACTGCTGTGGGAAACGGGGTGCTGGACACAGTGGGCCACAGTGGTCTCATCCAGCTGCCAGGATATGACCTCCTCCCACCTGCCCTGACATGATCCGTGGCTGCCCACCAGAAGCCTGGGCGGCCTCTGTTCCTGCAGGTGGCAGCCATGTGGGTGCTGCAGCGCTCAGGTGAGCCAGCGGGGGGGGGGAGGTGGGGGTGGTCAGAGGAGGTCTAGGCCTCTGCCTAGGCCTCTCCCAAGAGTGGCCCCTCTTCCCACATGCTTGGGGGCAGCCCCTTGATTAGTGGGGACCCCACCACACTGTGTGTGGACTCTGGCCAGGAGATGCCTGACGAGGAATGCCAACTTTGGCACTTGAGGCCACTGGCATGGTGGGGGGGGGGGTCAGGGAGGGCAAATGCCCCAGGGTGTGTTGCAGGCTAATTTCAGATGAATCTCCATTCATTTCAATGTGTATTTTGTTTAACATGTTAGACTTTATGCTACCCAGGACTGTGACTGCATATGGGGGAAAGTTACAGATCTGCACTTTTAACTGGCTACTGTGTGCAGGCTGCCCCGGTCTCCACTGATTGGGTATCCACGGTTTCAGTTATCCAGATACCACGGATACTAGAACGCCTCTTAAAAAGATGGGGAAACTTTAAACAAGGTTTTTTAACCTTGTGGCAGCAAAACTCCTGATGTTCCCGTCTTTAAAAAGGCGTCCCCATTATCCACGGTTTCAAGAATCCATGGGTGTGTCTGTCTGTGTGTGTCCAGAATGAAACCCGTGGATACTGGGGCATGCCTGTGTATGCTTTTAACAATGATAGTCAGTGGGGCTTACTCCTGGGTAAGCGTGGATAGGATTGCAGGATGGTCTCTGGGGCACCCCACCCCCACCCTGAGCAGGGGAAAGGCGGACTCTGGCAGGTCTTCTCCACAGGAGCTGAGTAGCACTTATGTCCAGGGCCTGAATTTGGCGCGAGGAGGGGATTGAAAGACCGGTTAATAGGGGGAAGTAGTTTGTCCTTTCCCCACCCAAGTTCCCTTTCTCCCCCCAGGAAAGATGGATCAAAGCAAGATCTTTTCCAGATGCATGGCCTCCTCGCAGAATCAGCCAGTGTCTTTTGGCCAGCTATCCCCCCCCCCGCAACAGTCTCTGGGTGGCCCCCTCCTTGTGGTGTTTGGGTCAAGGAGGTCCCCAAACACCAGCTCCTTGCTGGAGTGGGGTGGGGGCTCAGCCTGTGCCGGTCCTGTAGCCAGCAGGTGTGGCTACAGCAGCAAAGAGTGGTCAATGGGCAACTTTCACAATGGAGAGAGGTGGAAAGCGGAGTGCCCCAAGGACTGTTCTCGGGCCAGTGCTGTTCAACTTGTCCATAAATGACCTGGAGACAGGCATAAGCTGCGAGTTGGCCAAGTTTGCGGATGACACTAAACATTTCCAGGTGGTAAAACACAGAAGGGATTATGAACAGCTCCAGAAAGCTCTCTCCAAACTGGGAGAATGTGCAGCAAAATGGCAGACGTGCTTCAATGCAGACAAGTGTAAAGTGATGCACATTGGGGCAAAAAATCAAAACTTAACCTATAGACTAATGGGTTCGGAGCTGTCTGTGATGGATCAAGAGAGATCTTGTGGTGCCGGTGGACAACTCAATGAAAGTGTCGACCCAATGTGTGGCAGTGGTAAAGAAGGCCAATTCCATGCTTGGGATAATTAAAAAAGGGACTGAGAATAAAACGGCCAATATTATTATCCCACTGTACAAATTGATGGTCAGGCCACATCTGGAGTACTGTGTACAGTTCTGGTCGCCACACCTTAAAAATGTTATAGGGGAACTACAGTGGTGTCATCCAAATGATTTAGGAACAGGTACTCACTTTTGATTGGCACTTGTTGGGGTCCGCCCACCAGAAGTGATGTCATAAGCCGGAAGTGATGTCATGATTGTTGCCATGGATGTGATCATGTTTATAATAACTTCAGCTGGTGGTTAGTGTTGATTTAACTTCTATTGCTTTGCTTTCTAGAGATGTGTATATACATATTTTGCTTCAACTGTTCCCTGGTTAAATAGCAGGGGCCAGCTTCAAGTGGGCGGGGCCAGCTCAACTTCTAGGAACCGGTACTCGCGTAGTGGTGCGTAGTGGGTGCATGACATCACTGGGGAACTAGAGAAGGTGCAGAAGAGAGTGACCAAAACGATGACAGGGCTGGGGCACCTCCCATATGAGGATAGGCTGAAGCGTTTGGGGCTCTTCAGCCTAGAAAAAAAGCACCTGAGGGGAGGACTTGATTAAGATATACAACATTACGCACGGGATGAATAAAGTAGATAGAGGGAGGTTCTTTTTCCTCTCTCACAGTACCAGAACCAGGAGACATCCACCAAAAATGAGTGTTGGGAGCATGAGAACAGATGAAAGGAAATATGTTTTCACCCAGCAGGTAATGAATGTGTGGAACTCCTTGCCACAGGAGGTGGTGATGGCATCTGGCCTAGATGCCTTTAAAAGGGGACTGGACAGATTTCTGGAGGAAAGGTCCATCGTGAGCTATAGGCCGTGATGGTTTGAGCAACCTCCTTACTTTAGAGGTAGGCTGGAGCGTGAATGCCGGGGAGTGGCAATAGGATGCAGGTGTCTTGTTGTCTGAGGCATCTGGTGGGCCGCTGTGAGATGCAGGAAGCTGGACTGGATGGGCCTTTGGCCTGATCCAGTGGGGCTCTTCTTATGTTCGAGGTAGCCAGCTTCCAGCTCTCTTGGGGCCCCCTCCAGTGGCCACACAGTGGGGCTGAATTCTCTCCACCCTCTGGATCTATGCAGAGCCATCTCCCCGCCCCCTTGGTGGCCTTCCCCACTGAAGGTCTCCACCCCGTGCCTCACTAGCTCTGCTGAAATAGAGCCTGGGCCCGAAATGGCCCCCCTCCATGCTCCTCCCCGTGGGGGTGGTCCTCTTGCCCCCCCCCAAGAAGCCCCCCACCTGATTGTTCAGGCCCCGCCTTCCAGCAGCAGCTCACAGGAGGGGTCCTGTGACTACCTCACTGTGGCCCCCCAGGATGCTCCTTCAACAGGTGAAGTTTTGCGTACCTCCCCCCCATTCTTCACCCTCCCCCCCCATCTGCACCCCAGTGAGAGTTCTGCAGGGAAACCTGCCCCTTTTTGGTCTGCCTTCCCCTGAGGGGCCAGAGCTCAGGGGCCAAGCAGCCTCCCCCCCCCTCCAACACAAAAGCGCCAGGGCAAGAGCATCAGGCCTAGGTGCTGACGGGGCCGGAGCTCCCAGATCTCTGGGGTGGGAGAAGGAAGGAGACGTTTTGCAGAGGGTGTGTTAAATAAACTTTAATGCATAGTTAGGAGGAGGCACCTCTGCCCCGGCCACCACCAGGAGGGGGGGGCCACACGTGCCTGCCTGCTCGCCCCCACTCTCACCCCCTGCATGGGCACAAAGCCCTGGCACTTGGGGGCATTGTCCGAAAAGGGGTGGCTGGGCAGGGGAGGGGCGGAGGCCGTAGTGGCCCCTTGCAGAGGCCAGGCCCTGTCGGGAAGACGACCTGCTGGCGGAGGCACAGGCTTCTTGCAGGCAGCTGGTTGGGGGCGTCCCCCGGAGGCTCCACCCGGCAGTTCTGAGCACCGACAATTCCAGGTTCTCCCCAGGGAGGGAGGCTTCCCTCCTGCCCCAGCCCAGGCCCCTCAAGCCTGGGAAGGGGAGCGAGGACCCCAACCCGCCCTTCCCTTCCATGTGGATCCCGACCCCAAAGTGGGGCTGCAGCCGGCACAGGGGTCTGGGGCCTGCCGAGGGGGCGCTCAGGGGAGCCTCCCCCAGCCCTGAGGCAAGTCCCGCGGTTTTGGGAGGAGCTGCGGGGGGGGGCTGAGGTCCGTTGCCCTGCAGCTGGGAGCGTGGGGGGCCCTGGCGCCAGGCAGCCTCCCCCCCCCGCCCTGCTCTCAGACCTGCGACTGCAGCCACGAGCGGGGGTCGAATGTGGGGGGCCGAGGGGGGCGCTCCGGCTCCGGAGTGGGGCTGCCGCTGCTGGAGGAGCTGGAGCCGGAGTGCGAGGGGCCGCGGAGTGCCCGGGGGGGGAGGGGGCTGCCCGGCCCGGCCCTTCAGCGTGCTGAGCTTGGCGTCCAGGGAGAGGGTGCGCGGGCGGCCCCAGGGCGGGGGCGGGGGGGCGGGGGCTGGTGCTGGAGGCGCTGTCGCTGTCGGAGGCCGTGCTGGGAGGGGATCCCTCGAAGAGCGAGAGCCACGCGGGGCGACCCAGGCCCGAAACCCGGCGGGCCAGGATCTCCGTCACCACCTCGATGTCGTCCCCCGGCTCAATAGCTGGAGAGGAGGAGAAGCAGCAGCGGGGGAGGGGTTACTGCACTGCAACCTGGGGGGGGGACTGCCCCTGTGCGCGGACCGGCAGGCCGGAGGGATTCGACCCAAGCCGCTGTCACACACCCCCAACCACAATCTCTGAGCCCCCAGAAAGACCGCAGGGAAGGTCTTTCTCCCCTAGGAGAATCTTCCCAAGCACTGGGGGGTGGGGTGGGGTGGGGTGGGGGGCTCAAAGGGTGCACCCATAAGGCAGGGGCAGTTTGAGAAGCTGCCCCTCACTTGGCCACAGCCGCACAAAGGACGCGGCATCATTCCAGGCAGCGGAGCTTCCTCCCCCCCTTGCCCACGACAGAGGGAAATGCTGGAGCCCCCCCCCCCCCCGACAGAGCCCTGGCCTAGCCCTTCTCCAGCCCTCCTCCCCTGGCAAGCTCTCCTGGGGGGGGGGCAGGGGCAGCCTCCTCTCGAGCTCCCTCCGCTGCCTCTGGGTGAGGCTACATCACCTGTCACTGTAATACGAGGACAGCAGAGCCCGAATCTCCGCAGAGACAGCGTTGTCCTGCAACAGGAGCCCCTCGCAGTTGGAGGGCGGCCCCACAGAGCCACAGAGCGCTGGGGTGGGGGAGACAGGACAGAGAGGAGGAGGAGGGAGGGAGGGAGGGGAGGGGACACGTGCAGAGAGAAGGCAGGAGGAGGAGAGCACAGCGTTACAGACACACAGATCTGGGGGTGGGTGGGGGGGTGCAAGCGAGCGGGGCTCGGGCCTGAGACCAAGGCAGGGCCCCAGAGACAGGCAGTCCAGAGAAGGTGGGGCAGAGAAGAGAGGCAGAGAAGCTCCCACAGGCGGGGGGCAGAGGGGGCTGGGCTCGGGGGCTGGAGGCCACGGCGGAGCTCCTTCCCACCAGCTGCCCTGGGGAGAAGCGGCACGTCCGCTGCCGTCCTGCCCCTCGGCTCTGAACCGCTCGGGCCGCCAGTGCCGGGCCAGAGCCGACCAGGGTCCGCCAGGCCCCCTCCAGGCCCCCGTTTCCTGTCCACAACGGCTGCCATGGGCCGCCTCGAGGCCCCGAGTCCACAGGCCCCAGCCCCCCCCCCCCAGCCCCCCGAGTCCTCCTGCAGTTCTCACCCATCTCGTGGTACAGGGACCCCTGCTTGGCCAGCAGCGCTGCAGGACGCCGGGGCGAGGGGCGCTCCACCCTCATGAGCTGGTCGCAGCAGTGCCTCCACTGGCCTGTGGGGGGGGGGAGAGGCAGGAGTGGGGGGTGACGAGGGTCAGGGCTCTCCCCCCCCCCTTGGGGGGCTGAAAGCGTCAGCGGAGTGCCGACGCCCTCAAGTGGTCACTTGTGCGCCTGCAGGAGGATCCCACTGATTCCCATCCACACTGGTGCAGTGTGCAGGTGTCAAGTGTACCACCTACATCACCCAGCTGCATGTGCCAACAGCACATGTCGACTCAGAAGGAAGCCCCACTACGCTCAGTGGGACTTGCTCCCAGGCAAATGTGCCTGGGATTGCAGCCCAATACAGCACTGGAAAGGCCACCAAGTATTGGAAAAGGTGAAGGTTTCCCTGCAACCGAATGGTCTAGTCGTGGCTGACTGTAGGGGGCGGTGCTCATCTCCGTTTCTAAGCCTGTAGAGCCGGCGTTTGTCCAGGGACAAGCTTCCATGGTCATGTGGCTGGCGCGACTATACGCCAAAGTGCATGGAACACCGTTACCTTCCCACCGAAGCAGGACCTATTTATCTACTTGCATTTTTACGTGCTTTCGAACTGCTAGGTTGGCAGGCGCTGGACAAGCAACGGGAGCTCACTCTGTCGCGTGGTCTCAAACTCCCAACCTTCCGGTCAGCAGCTCAGTGGTTCAACCCACAGCGCCACCACATCCCAAGTATTGGAAAGGGCTACGCAAATAATTAGTAGGGTGGCTGCAGAAGGGCTGTCCCCCTGGTCATTGTTGTACATTATTTTGGGATCTGCCCTGTCTCCAAGACACTCAGGGCCGGACTCTCTCTCTCTCTCTCTCTCTCTCTCTCTCTCTCACACACACACACACACACACACACACACACACACACGTGTACGTTCACAGAAGGACAGGCTTCTGACCTTCCAGCCCCCAAGGCTTGAGGGTTAGGCAGAGTGCGTGCAGCTGGCCCAAGGACCCACAAGGAGCATTTGAACCTGTGCCCCCACTCTGAACCTGACACTACCGACAGGGCCCCCCTCCACCCCCTTCTTTAGGCTTGCTTAAAACACACACGCGCTGAGCGGCACAGGCAGAAGGCCAGCCCTGTGGCCAAGGAGCTCCCTGCCACAAGACCATCTCCCTGGGGACATGCAGACATCCAGACCCACTCTCCCGCCCCCCACCCCGCAGCAGAGCTCTCCTCCTCCCGCCTCTTCCTCCGAGACCAGCTGAGGTTCCCAGTGTCCATGTGAGGGCACTGGCAGTGGGCGATGGAGGGGGCTGGGAACCGGGCCTGGAGGGGCAGTCCAAAGAGCGGGAGAGTGGCAGTGGGGCAGGCCCCAATCCCTCCCGCTTGGGCCCCAAGCAACTCCCCGCCCCGCCCCACTCACTCATGTCAAAGAAGTGCTGCCCAAAGGCCTCCATCCAGCGCTGGGTCTCGGCCCGCGTCTCGGCCAGCAGCGTGTGGGTCACCTCCTGACCCCCACAGCGGTTCGTCACTGACATGCTGGGCAAGCGGTCCTTGGGGCCCTTCTCGACGGCCCGGATGCGCGTCTCCTGCACGTGCAGAGAGGAGCAAAATGACGCCCGGCCTGCCAGCTGTGGGCAGGGAAGCCCCCCCCTCCCCACGGGGAGCCCGGCCGGGAGGCTGCCAGCGTCACCGCCAGAGCCCCACAGCCCAGCACCACCCGAGCTCCGTGGGGGAAGTGGGGGGCCAGGCGGGAGGGCCCCAGCGATCTGCCCAGGAATGCTGCCGGCCGGCCTCGGGGCTCCCCCTCGGCCCCCCGTACCTTGTTGACGGCGATGGTGAGGGCCGGCTCCGCCTGGGCCTCGGCCTCCTTGGGGTGCCAGTAGCAGAGGAGGTGGGGCCCCCGCAGGAGGCAGAACAGCCTTGCCCAGCTCTGCTGCTCCCCCTGCGGCACAGACAAGAGTTGTGGGGGGCCAGCCGGGGACGTCAGGTCCTGCCCTGGACGCCCCCTGCCGGGCCCACCTGCTGCCCTGCCCTGCCCTCCGCGCTCTCTGCCCCACTCCAGCACCCTTCTCCCCAGGCTCTGCAGACACTGCCCTGCGACAGCCCTGGGGGGGGGGGGGGGGGGCCCCCCCAGGAAGCGGGCCTTGCCTCAGGCCAGGCTGCCCCAGTCCCGTCCCCCCACGGCCACCCCCAGGCCCCAAGGGGAACTTCCCCCCTCCCACTCTCCGCCCCCTGCTCTTCTGGGTCAGCCAAAGGGGGCTGCCCCTGCTGGTTCCCTCCCCCCCCCCACGAGTCCCACGGGAGGCAGGTTCCCCGGGCCCCCTCTCCATTTCTGCTGTGGGCAGCTGTGGGCAGGGGCAGGCAGAGGGACACCCGCTTGCCCAGGTTGGGGGCGCTTCATCCCAGCCACCCCCCCAGCAAGGCACTCACCTGCACCTTGAGGAAGCCGCACATCCCCTGGTGGACCATGCAGTTGGGCTGGGCAGCCAGGCGGCAGCAGACACTGCCATAGAGGGGCAGCCAGAAGGAGCCGTCCTCTGGGAGACCGGGGGGGGGGGGAAGAGAAGGGTGGGTGCCAGGCAGGGACCCTGGAGAGGGCAGCACCGATCGCCCCCTGCAGGAGGAGCCCAACCCCCCCTCAGCCCACGGAGCTCTGGGACCTCGCCAGGCCCCCCCCCGCCCCGTGTGCCCCAAGAGCCGCTCAGCGTCTCCAGAACCAGGGACTGACGGCCTCTCCCTCCCCCGGGACGGGGGCAAGTGGGGCACAGCAAGGTTCCCTTGCCCTCAGGCCCAGGACCTGCTTGCCCCCCCCCCATGGCCCCCCATGGCCTGGGCATGAGTACCGTTGTCGGCGACGACGAGGTCGTGGGTGCGGAACGTGTCCTGGACGTGTGCCAAGTGCAGGGTGGTGCAGGCCAGCAGCTGGAACTTGGGCCCCCTGGAACAGAGTGGAGGAGCGGCTGCTAGCCCGGGGGGGGGGGGCAGGAGGGTGCCCCGCGTGCCACAAACCAGGGTGGGAAGAGCCCAGGTACTCACGGCACGCTGGGGGCCGGCAGCAGCCAGGGGCTGCTCCCCCCGTTGCTGATGGGGCTGCCCGGCCCTCCCCCTTCCAGGGCTGCTCGCGCCCGCCTCCCTGAGGAGCGCCCCAGGGAGCTGCTCAGGCGGCTGGCCAGCTTCTTCGGGGTGCTGCCGAGGGCCGAGTCCTCCTCCAGGCCGGCGCTGTACAGCTCCACCTTCAGCTCAAAGTCTGGGCCTGCCTCCGAGCTGGGGGGAGAGAGGTGTCAGCAGGGGGGGGGCCTCAGGCACACACACACACACTCCGGTTGCGAGGGGCACCTGGTGGCCTGTGGGCGGACAGGAGGGGGGGCATTCTTGGAGCAGACTGGGCACCCCCCCCCACTCCAGGGCACTCACAAGAGGACGGGGCTCTCAAAGCAGATGTCGGTCAGGGTCCGGTCCACCAGCACCATCTCCGTGTCGTAGATCTCCGCGCCCAGTTGCAGCAGGCAGAAGACGGCACAGCGATGCAAGTCTGCGCGGGGAGGAAAGCGGCCGCTCATGCCCAGAGCAGACGGCACCCACACCCACACCCCCTGCCAGGAATACCCCCGCAAAGAACTCACCGCCCTTGTGCTTGAAGTACTCTGTGTCCTTCCACATCAGGGGGATTCGGAGATCTGCACAAAGCACGAGAGGGACAAGGCTGCTGCCCCACAGACGTCACGGGTGCCTCTGACCAGGCCCAGGGAGAGAGCCGGGCGGAGCTGGAAAGCAGGGTGCCCCCTCTGCAGCCCCCCCTCTGCTGGGCGAGCCGCCCCCGCTCAGCCTCGGCCTCCCCCAGCTGCAGCCTGGAGAACAGCAGCACCGCCCCCCCCAGGGCTGTGGAGAGGACAGCACAGATGCAGCGGCCACGGTGACGCCCAGGGGAGGGGGCCCAGCCTGCCCCCCGCCACCAGTGTGCCTGCCTCACAGGGCTGGACGGTCCATTCCCAACCCGGCTTCTGGCCTCCCTCTGCAGACACCTCCGGGCGTCTCTCGCTCTGCTGGTTGTTGTTAATCTGCCCCTGCAGCCGTTCCTGCCTTGGCTCTGCAGCCTTTTCAAAACTGAGGGGAAAGGAGGCGGCCCTCTTTGTGCCCCCCCCCGTGGCCCCCCGCCTCCTTTGGCCTTCGGAGACGGCGCTGTGTCCTGCACTGCCTGCGCTGGGGCGTGGCACCAGGGGGCCTGCAGGGAATGTCACTGCATGGCTGGCTGGCTGGGCAGCTCCTTACCTGAGACGCAGACTCTGCCCCGACACGGCAAGCGGCCACCCGCAGGACCTGCCTCCGAGGGGCTGCAGGGGGAGGAAGGGCATGATCAGAAGGGGGGGTTCACTCCCGCCCCAGTGTACGCCCACCTGGGACACCTCACCCCTGCCGTGAAAATCAGGACTGACTCCTCCTCCCTGCGAAGCCAGGGGTCTCGGGCAGCTCTGCAGGGCCCAGGAGGGCAGAAGCTGCCGCCAAGCAGCCCAGGCCGACTCCCAGCAGCAGCAGGGGCTCATCGGGAGCGGAGCGGAGCTGCTCAGAGTGCTGCCCCTGGCAGGCCCCCCCCGTCAGCCCCACAAAGCCTCTCTCAAACAGAGACCGAGGGCGCCAGCCCGCCTCACAGGACAGCAGAGCACGAGGGGGCGGGGGCCGCTCCCTCCAGCTCCAGCCTGCCCCGCGTGGGCCCCTCCCACTCCCGCTCTCACTGCTGTCCCCCCAGAGCCTGAATCGGTGCTTCTGCGGCTGCGCAGGGGCCCTGGCCCCCCCCCCCCCCCCACCTTGGCCAGGAGGGCTGCCTTCCCGCCCACTGGCCGCCTCTGCACTCTCCCTTCCGGGGCAGCCACGCACGCCAGCCACTCACTCACCGTCGGGCCACGCGCTGCATGACCTGGGCCTCCTTCATGCGCTGCAGCTCAGCCATGTAGGCCAGGATGCGGCCGTTGCAGACCAGCAGGCTCTTGGCGACCTCGAGGGCCTGTTGGCGCTGGGTGCAGGCTGCCAGCAGCTTGCAGGCCCCCTCCCGCATGCGGATCTCGTGGTCAATCTTCTTCTGGATGTCGGTGCCCTGGGAGGGGAGAGAGGGGGCCGTGCTGGGTGCGGCTGCAGCAGAGGTCTGAGCTCTCGGAGAACCGAACCAAGGACCCGCCACGTGTCTTGAGATGGGCCTTGCGGCTGCTGGACGCCCAGACAGTCGGTGCGCACGTTAAGGTCAGCAAAATCCACGCCCTTGCTGGGGGGGGGGGAGCAGCCACGTGGGGCCAAGCAGGCATCCAAGGGCAGGGAGTTCTGAAGTCTGGGGGGAGCGGGCCAGAACCCCCTTCCGCACCAGGACTCAGTCCTGGGAACCCACAGGTTTCTTTACAGAAAATGCAACGCCTGCACCCTTTGCCACCAAGACACACAACGCTTGTGAGTACACACAGTAGCTGGGGCGCAGGAACCCGGGGCTGGGTGACACCGTGATGCCCCTCGTCATCCCCGCCTGCTCAGACACCCCCTTCTCCAGACATGTGCAGTTCTGGCCTCAGACACGAGTCAATTTGGAGCAGTCCATGGGGGGGGGGGCTGGCGGCCCATTTTGTGCCATTTTCACGCACTGAAAGGGAGGTGCTGTCACCGCCCCCAGCACAGGTGGCAGAAAACCACCACTCTGCCATGCGGGGGGGGGGAGCGGACCTCCTGACCCCGGTCTAATTACGCCACTGAGTGTACACCCCACCCCTCAGCAGCGCTGCGCTCACCACGGCCAGTGGGGACTGGAGCCCTCGTTCCACCCAAACACACACGCAGCAGCTGCTGACCCTCGAGGGCCCTGGCAGCGGGGGAGGTGGTCCAGTCCATCGGCGGGGAACCTGAGCTTTGCCGAGAGCCCCCGGTGGCTGCAAACCCCAGCACCAATCATGTACTGCTGGGCAGGGGAACCCCCAGTGCAGATCAAGCTCATCCCGAGTGCTAATAGGTGGGGGGACAACCGCCAGCTCCTGCAGAATCCAACACTTTGCCCTAAAGCTCACACTTCTTGTGCCCCCTCGGAGAGCTGGGCTAGCTGAGAACAGAGCACGGGCCTCTGCTCGTCTCTCCCGCCACCGTCCACACGTCCCCCAGAGCTGCACACCCCACCCGACCCCACCCCACCAGCCTCCCCTCGCCACCTGGCACAGCAGCAGTGAGGCAGCAAAAGACAGAACTTCCAGGTTGGGGCAGGGGAATGCCCTAGAGCGGGGCTGGGGGAAGGCTCTGCTCTGCACAGTGTCCCTCTGGGCCTGGAGCCCCCGCAGGGCACGGTTCAGTTCCGCATTACTCCTCTGAGGGCCCCTGAAGCCTCCCCAGCAGAGGGGGGCATCCTCCCCCCAGCCCTGGCCACGTGACCTCCCCCCTGCTGCCACTCACCTTGGCAACCCTGCTGCCGCTCTCCATGCTGCTGCCTCCCTGCAGCCCAGTCCATTCCCCCCCCCACCAATAGTGCCGTGCCAAGGCTGCACACTGGCCACGGCTGAGCGAGGGGGAGGGCGCGCAGGGCCCCGGAAGGCGAGCTGAGCGGTGGGCAGGGTCTGCACCGAGCGAGGCAGCTGAGGAAACACTGACATCACCAGCCAGCTGGAAATAGCATGGCTGGGGGGGGGGCGGGCTGCAGTAGCTGCGCTGGCCAATGAGGCCTCCTCTCCCCTGGGAGGAAGCAGAGCCAGCTGCCCCCAACCCGTCTGGGAGGGGGGACTGATGGGGATCACCACTGCTGCAGGCCAGGCTCAGGGGCTCCCCCCCCCGTCTGCTGGCACGCATTGCTACCCCCACCCGTGCGGAACGGGGGAGGGGTCAAGGGCTCTGCACCTGGCACCCAGAGGGCAGACAGGCCGGCCGCTTGTGGTGTCCCTGCAGCTGTGGGGCCAGGCAGGCAGGCAGGCAGGCAGGCCCGCCCTCTGCCCTGTGGGATCCAGAGTGTGAGCACTGGAGGGTCGGAGAAGGATTCTCCAGCCTCTGGTGGGAGGATTCGTCTGTGCACGGTGATCGGGGTGGGGACACGGATGGGATGGGGGGCAGTGAGTCCCTTCCTCACTCCTCAACCCCCCCCCCCGCAGCCTGGCCTAACTGGCTTGTGTGTTTGCCGTCCCCAGGAGATGCGAGGCAGGGAGGCTCCTCCCAATTAGCAGGGCTGCCACCCTGCGGGGTGCAGGGAGGGGCCGGTCAGGTCCTCCTCAGCCCCGCTCCGTCTGAAGCAGGGTTCTCCCTGTCCAGCATCAAAGCTTCCTTTCTGTAGTGCTACTTTAAAACAATGGCCTGCCTCAGAGCACGTGCAGAGTGCAATTCCTTCACCATTGAGCCGGAGAGATGCAAAGCAAAAGTTTCAAGGGCACAGAAGCTCAGTTAGAATGTACAAGATACCACGAAGGGTACAGAGTGCAACTGCAGGGCAAGCTTCAGCTCCAGAGTCTCCAGCCCCTTCCCAGCCCCAGGGTGGCCCTGCAGTCCCAGCACTGCCACCCTGCAGCCATCGGCCTCTGCTTGCTCCCCTGCCCTCCCTCCATCCTCCCACTTGCCACTTTTGCCCCCAGCAGCCACCTGGGGGGTCCAGGGCAGCCGCAAGACACAGGCTGGCCCCCACCAGGGAGATGCCCACGGCCCCAGAACAAGCGGCTGCCTGTCCCTCTGCCCCTTAGCCCGAAAGTCTGGTGCCTGAGCAGCTCTCCTGGCCCTGCAGCACCTTCTGCCCAGCTCCCATCCTGAGCCGGCGGGGCGGGCGGACGGACGGCCATTCCCCCGCCCCCCACAAGAGAGCCCCACCAATGCTTGGGCCCCATTTGCAAGAGGCCCACGTTGATGTCACACGGGGGCCCGGCGGGGGTTCTGCAAAAAGGACATCAGGCTTGGGCCACAAGGCCACCTCTGTAGCCTGGACCGAGGAGCGGAGGGGGCCCCTGAGGCTGTTCCCAGGCTGTGCTCCCCAGTCCAGCAGGACACCCCCCGTCAGCAGCACCAAGGCTTCCTGGCCCAGGCTCAGCACACGCCAGCCAGGGGGCAGCCGAGGAAGGAGCTTCTGCCAGACCCCCTTCTCCACTGTGGGGGAAGCCCCAGGCAGAGGCCCCCCTGCCCAGCCCAGAGGAGTCCCCAGACACTCGCAGGCACCTCTTCCTTTGCCGTGTGAAGCAGCACCCGAGTGGGACACGGCCGTCTCCCAGGCAGAGCGATGTGCAGCACCTGCGAGGCACAAGCGCCACACAAGGCAGCAGAGCAGGGCTGGAATTCGGCCAGAGAGGCCACCACTGGGAGGGCGCCCAGTCCACAGCACACTCCAGGCCCCCTCCCTCCAGACCTGGCAGGCCCTCTCTGCAGGGCGGGGGCAACAGCACCACTGCCTGCCCCCAGGGGTGTGGGGCCCTGGAGGCCTCTCCCCCAGCATGCTGGTGCGCCAGGGTTCTGCTGGCGAGAGGCAAGTCAAGAGTGGCGCACCCAGTCGACCCAGAAATCTGTGCGCCTCATCATCTGCAGCCTGTATCTGGAAAGGAGCACAAGACCTTTCAGGGTTCATACTATATAAAACTTTTTTTTTTAAAGTCTTGGACAAAAATGTCTGAGTTTTGGATGCCCAGATAAGGGATCAACTGCCTATCTTCAGAACCAAGCACGCAAAGGCGGATCTACAGGGAGGGCAGAGCTCTAAGTGTTGCAAGAAACCTTTACTTACCCTGTCATGCAAATCCCTCCTCTCCCTTGCTGCTGTAGCCAGTAAGCAACGCCAAGATGTTGCTTTTCCCTGCGAGGATTGGCTAAAACGGTGCAGGAGAGGAGTGATTTCCACTGCAAGGTGAGGCTTCTTGCAAAACTTAGAGCTCTGCCCTCCCTTAGATCTGCCTCTGCAAGCACGCTTTTAATGGGCTGCCCCATCAGCTAGGTTGATCAAAAAGGTTTTTCGTTAGAAACGACTGTAGCAAAGGCTGCAGTCCAACAGCAAACGATACCGAACCTCGCATCGCACCTGGAGTCGCCCGCACGGCAAGCGAGCCTGCGCCCCCCCCCCATCAGACGGCGAGCTGTCCTGCGCTGGGCCCGGCTCTCCCTCCCTGGGGCAAGGCGCGGAGATCGCCGGAGCACCCTCCGGGAGGCCAGGCCAAGCCAGGCGTCCATTCTGGGCAGCGGGAGGGCGCGCACTACGGAGGCTCCCGGGACCCTTTCGCCGCAGGCGCCCTTTCAGTTGCCACTAGTCTGCGGAACTCCGACGCTGGCCCAGGAGCAGCTCGATCGCCGGCCGGCCGCCTCCTGCCCTGGGCGGCCGAGAGGACAGCCCCGCGCCCCCACCCCGCAGGAGGGGCTCCCTCGCGCGCCGGGCTCGCCGCGCACGGCCTTTACCTGCAGGCTGAGGGCGATCTGCCGGATGTAGAGCATGTTCAGGTCCTCCAGGATGCGCAGCTTGTCCTGCATCTTGGCGGGGCTGGGCGCGCCACTACTGCCCCGAGCTGGCGCGGCCCGGGCCCCCCATCTGCCAGGCGGCGAGGAGCGCGCCCCGGCCAGGCTGGCCGCCGCCTGCGCCGGGCTGCTGAGCAGGGCTCTCCGTCAGCGGATTCCGCGCCACCCCCGGCCGGCCCCGCTGCGGAAAGAAAAGGCCCTTTCTTTCATGCCGGCCCGACGGCGCGAACTCCCACCCGCAGAACAAGCGGCCTCTGTGCGCGAAAGGGCAGGGCTCGCCGGAGCGGGCGGGAGCGGCCGGCCGTGCTGGGGGTCGCTGCGCCGCGGGGCCGGGGGCGAGAAGCGCGGCGCGGAGGCGGAGGCGGCGGCAGCAGCAGCCACGCATCCCGGCCGAGAGGCTCTGCCGGCCCCATGCCGCCCCCTGCTGCTCGCGCGGGACGGCGCCCCAACCGAGCCGAGCCAGGCGCCCGCCGGCCCCAGCCCCGCCCGGCTCACCTCCCGCTCTGCCGCCCGTCCCGCAGGCCGCCTTCCCCTTGGAGACAGGAAGCAGGGCCCGCGCTCCGGCGCTCAGCCGAGCACTCCCGGCCCGGCTCCTCTGACGAGAGCCGCCCCCTACAGCAGTCGGGCCTCCTCCGCGGGCTCCTGCCAGGTCCCCTCCCCCGAGCCGCGGCGAGGAGGAAGCCGAGCGGCGAGCCCCTCTCCCCCGCCCCGGGCTGGGCCCACCGACGCGCCCGCGGCGAACGCAGGGGCCGGGGCGGGGCCTCTCGCCAGATGCCCCCCACCATCTGCACACGCTGCAGGGGCCGGGCACTGTCGGGCTCCACTGAGCAGAACGGACAGGAAGGCCGGTGGTGTTCCGGGGGGCGGGAACGACAAGTTTTGCAGGAGCCTGAAGTTCTGTGTTAAGCCGTCTCTCCCCCTCGACTCCAGAGCTATCCGCGGCTGGGATGTTTTGCTCTCTGAGGCCACAATCCTAATCTGGAATTAGGCGGGCACAGTTAGGCCAGCAAAGTGTGGCCGGCACAAGGGACACCATGAAGTGTGTTTGGACCACTCTCAGAGTTAGAGGCCAGCACCCAGACGAGCGCCATCCTCCCTGACTTCGGGAGCAGTCCAAACGCGCTTTACAGTGTCCCTTGGGCTGGCCAAACGTTGCTGGCGTAACTGTGCCCGCCTAACTCCCGGCGAGGATTGTGCCCTGAGAGTGGGAGGGGCCACTTTACACAGAATTTGGCTTTTGCGCCCCCTCTAGGAACACCAGTGAGGAAGGCTCCTCTGCCCAGAGCAGGCCACGTCAAGTCCTGCTTATGCCCCACAGCTGGCCAACCCAAATGCCAGCCGCAGGGCAGTCAAGGCCACACAACCACCGTGCCCAACTGAGCCATACCAGGCCAGCCAGGAGTCTGCGTGGGGCTCTTCTGCTCAAAATGTGCCAGTGAGTGCCCTGTGCCCGCGTGCCCCAGCCCAGCCCAGCCAGGCCTTCCAGACCCAGGACCAGGATTCCTCTACCCACAGCCAGCGCCAGGCACCCCCCCGGCCCTCATTCAGGGTGTTCCAACTGCACTTTCAGTCATACTCAGTACTCTGCGGTCAACACACGCGTGGCCCCTCCTGCCACCTCAGCTCTGCACTGCTGCCTTTCCGCAACTGCTCCATCCAATGTGCTACTCGAAGAGCACAGCCAGCAGCATGACACACACGCCAGTCCTCCTGCAGACATTCTCCGGGTGGGCTTCACTGTCCCATCAATGCCTCAGGACAAGAGCCTCGGGCCCGCCAGTGGCTGGCTTGGAAGGTGGCGGGCACTGGGCATTGTCAAGAGGCCTTGCAGTGCAGCCCTGGGCATGTCTGCTCAGAGGTCGGCTCCGCCGCAGTCAGTGGGTCTGTGCGCCCAGCAAGGTGGGCGTGGGATGGCACAATCCTGATCGGCACTGGAACAGGCAGGCCGACTGCCCTGTTCTGTAACCGCTGCACATTAGGAGCAAACTGGGGTGCAATCCAAGTAGCCCAGGTAACTCTGGTCGGGTTGGGGCTGGAGGTGAGGTCCCCTCCTCCTCCCAGGCCCGCTCTGCCTCCCAGACTGCCTTTCCCCGCGCCCAAAGCTGCTTCCATCCCGCCCTCCCGCCCACTCTCCAGGCCAGCACAAACACACGTGCTCTGGACACAGGTCCAGCACTGCTGAGCCGGAGCAGATCTGTGCCTGGCTCAGCTTCTGAGCAGCCACGAATGTGCTTTACGGCTTGCTGTGAGAGTCAGGAGCCAGCACAGGAGACGTGGCGGGGGGGGGGGTTGGATTGCACTGTCAAGCTGCCTGCCTAACTGGGACGTCCTGCCTCTTGATCCTGGCTGCATGGAGGAGGGCAATAGCTGCTCAGTGATGAAAGAGATTGATAATGATGACGACGATATTTTTGCACAGTCAGATAGGTGTCATTGACTGCTTCGTTGTATCCAGACATCAAGTTCTTCCCAAGGACCTGGGTTGCCCAGCTTTTATCCTGTTTTGATATTATAAATCAGTGGTTCTCAAACTTTTTAGAGCAGGACCCACTTTTTAGAATGGCTCTCATATTGGAACCCACCGGAAGTGATGTCATTAACCTAGGCATGATGTCATGGCAGGTAGGATGTCATGGCAGGAAGTGGCATAATCAAGCAGGAAGTGCTGTCATTGTAACATAATAAAATGACACTCTTGAAATGCAAACTGGCATTCTTGGACTCCAACAATTGTACAACCATGAAACATCCCTGACAGAAAGCAAGATGAGAACAAAATATTGTGTAAAAGCTCTGAACTAAAAACAAAATTAAAGAAAAAACCCTCACTTCAAAAGGAATATAGCAAGGTCTGCAGTTTCCAAGATGGCTGCTCCCAACTTTCCGCGACCCACCTGACATCAGGTCCTGACCCACCAAGTGGACCCACCACAGTTTGAATAAATGTTGCCAAATGCAACTGTTCCCAGTAAAGCTGCTTTTTACAATTGACTGATGTGGCTCTTTTGCCGTTACGGTGCTCTTGGTGTTTTAGATTTGCACTGAGGGTGCCAATCACCACCTATTATTATTGTTAGCTGGGGGGGAGCAGCAACGTGCCATGTAAGCCCCCCTCCCACTTGGTGTCGCAGCCGTTCCAGACAGCAAAGGCAGTGCTCAGGCACTTGCCAAACCAAACAGCCCACGTGTTGCTGTCGCTGCCAGAAAGGCTCCCATGGTGAGAGGGGGGCACTTACATGGCGTGAGACCGGCAGTGCTTACCATTCCCCCCCCAGCTACACTACTGTGTTAAGGATATTTATATCCATTGCTTTTTAACAAAAAGTGACTTGGAAAGCAGGCTGCACAGCTAAACACATCAGTAAATGGTTCCCTGTCCCCAAAGGGCTAACAATAAAAAATGATGCAGAAAAGACCCAGCAACAACCACAGAAAGACACCCTGTTGGGGTGAAGGGGGGCCGTTGCTCTCCCCCTGCTGAATATAAGAGGAGTACCACTTGAAAAGGTGCCCCATTTTAAAGGGATGCACTCTGCATGTGATCAGGAGCCTTTCCCGGGCGACAATTTTCACATGGCCCAAGGCAGAGTTGCCCCAACTCAGTTCTGCGTGGAAAGAACACTGTTCTGCCAGACCGGAGCGGAATCCCAAAGGCAGAGTCCCATGGGAGGAACAGGGGCCGAGGGCAGCCCAGGGAGACGAGGCTCAAATCGGAGCTTAAGACGGGGGAGGCCTGCAGCAGCCCCTCTCCTTGGGGATCAGGCAGGCCCACTCAGAGTAACGTGGCTGCCCTGCCAGATAGGCCAGGACTCCTGGCAGCCAGCTGCAGCGTGAGGACTGAGGCCGAGACAGGCCCTGGATCTTGGGGGCAACAAGCCAGGCGAGGGACTTTGCTGCTGCTGCTGCTGCCAGGCCTGGAGCCAGTCAGGAGCTGTTGCCCCCCCCCCCAGAAATACGCAGCGCATGACGCCAACACTGACTGAGGCCTCCCCTGGACACGGAGCAGCAGAGGCCTACCGAGGGAGAGGCCTGTTTACGCCTCTTGCGGCGAAGTGCTCCGGGCAGGGGGAACAGGCGGGGGCCCTGTTGGCGCCAACCCAGGCCCAGAGCCCACTAGGCCCGCCAGGCACAGTGGCAGAGTGCCTGGCCCTCCTTGCTGAGTGGGCTGCGGGGCTTCCCTGCTGGCCCGCCTGGAGCCCGGCCTTGTGTCTGCCAGGGCCCCACCGGAAGCAGAGCCTCCACAGCCTTTCTGTGACCTGACCTGGAGGCAGGTGGCGAGAGGAGAAGCTCCCCAAGCTCCGTGCTAGAAACACAGCAGAGTTTAAAACCGACAATTAAATGGGCCTTTTTTCACTGGTCAATTCGGCCAGAGCAGCCTTTCTGGTCCCCCTGCCCTGATTGACTCATGCATCAGGCTCCCCCCGCCTCTCTGATGCTCACTTCTGAGCAAGGCCTGCAGCTTGTGCGCACAAGTCACTCTGCACCTCTTAGGTCTCCATGTCTGCCTCCTCACACGTCTCCTTTGTTCCCTTTTGATGGAGCTGCAGAGTTGGAAGGGGTCTTCAAGGTCACCGAGTTCACCCCCTGCTTGAAGCAGGAAACTCCTCCCTAGTCCAGGGCAACTCTGAACAGTGTGTGTTGAGCCACTTCTTGAAGACTTGCAGCAAGGGAAAACCCACCACTTCCTTCAAGAATTGGTTCCACTGCCAGACCCCCATGGAACAAAATCCAGTGGCACAACTGCCTTGCTGGCAGGTTTCCTGAGTCTGATGCATTCAAGTAAGTTTTCATTGGCTGTGTTGACATTTCTGGCCACGTGTACTCTATGTGGCTTGCATTCCCGTTTTGCATCCCTTGTGGTCAGCCTGCGTTTCTTTTGCCAGAGTTTTTGTGTTCCCTTTTGGACAAGACTTCCCTTTCCTGGAGAAAGTCTCCGTGCTTTCCAGAGCTTCCTGACCCCATGTGTTAGCCATGCTGGCATCCTCTTGAGCTTGGTGCTGCCTTTGTGGTATCTTGTACGTTCTAACTGAGCTTCTGTCGTCGTGGTTTCGAATAACCCCAACTGGGCCTTCTGGAGTGGTGGAGCTGGCTGGCACTCCCTTCCAGCATCCTTTTCACTGGTCACCCCAGTTTGGAAAATCCCCTCCCTTGAAGTCCAGTGTGCCTTTGCGTGAGGTTTTCACCACAATTTCCCTCTTACATACATGTTGAATTGGCCACATGAGGGTCACTGACTGCTCCCTGTCAGTTCAGCACTTGAATCGTCTCATGCCAGGTGCACCATCTTGGGACTGAGTTCCGAGTCACTTCCCTTCTGATCAGTTTCAAAACCAATTGTTCTATGGCACGGTAATTTAGAGTACATAACAGATGGCCAAACTTGCTTAATGTAAGAGCCACATTAAGTTTAGCCGCGCTAAATTTCAAACGTTTGAGAGCCACAATATTTAATAAGCTTTTACCTTCTTGAATATATTTACTCACCATGATTAAACTTGTGTTTTATTCCAGTGATCTCTCAATTTAAACCTGGTAAATAACTATAAAGCTTGAAATGTTTTATTTACCTTTGAATTGTGATGCAAAAAGATGCTCAGCCAACTTCTTTCCGAAAGCCACACACTACATGTCAAAGAGCCACATGTGGCTTGCAGGCTGTGGTTTGGTGGTACAGTATATAGTGTTGGAAAGTGGGTGCAGCGCCACCTGCAGGACACTGTGGGGCACTGAATTGCCTGCGAGGCAGGCGGCTCCAATGTGAGACCAGCGTGTAAAGCATGACATGACGTGGGGGCTTCTCTGGAGGTCCAGAGAGGACAACGTCTGGAAGGGCTGACAGAGGCTTCGCAGGCTGTGCAGATGGCAGCCCTTGGGCCAGAGCCCCAGCTGTCCTCTCCCCTCCCTCGGCCCAGGCCAAAGCGGTGCAATGGAGAGAGGTCAGGAGCTGTGCTAGTTTGGGGGCCGGCTGGGGGGCATAGATGCCTCTCCCTTTCAAGGACGCCAGCAGAAAAGTAGCCCCCATCAACCCTGGGCACATTGCATGGCAGGGGCTGAGAAGCGCTACGCACACCATCCTCGTCAATGTGTCCGTGGGGCCAGTCGCTCCCTGGACCAAGACCAGCACAGAGAAGTGCCATTTGGACCAGCGAAGGCCCCGGTGGCGGCTCCTGGGCTAGAGTGTTTCGCTCCCCGTGGAGAACATGGCACCCCGCCTGTGGGGCTGGCAAGGGCCTGGCCTCCTCCCCCAGGCCAAAAAGGCTGACCCTGTGGTCAAGGCTGGCCGGAAATGGAGAGGGAGTCCAGCCCAAAGATCCCCCAGGTGGTCCCATCACTGCACAGGTGAGCAAGCGGGCGGCAGGGCCACAGGAGAGGCGGGGGCTGGAGGAAAACCGCCTGTGTGCGAGCAGGAAGGACGGGGCAGAGGGTGAATACGCGACTCTGGGGAATGGGGGCCTCTGCGCCTCACACCACAGGGCAAGAGAACCAGCCCCCTCTCTCGAAATCAGCCCCTGCCCTTTCCTCTGCTTGCTGTGGGAGAACCACAGGATGCTCCGGGCAAAAAAAAAGAGCCCCCCCCACCTGTGTGGCACTGCAGGGCCTGCGGGGTCCCACCTGGCCGGCTGCCTGAAGGGAGGCGAGGGAACGCTTTGGCATCTCCTCCCCTGTGAAACAAGAACACCTTGCTTTAAAATATGCCAAGTGGCCCCACAGGCAGCCTGGCAAAGAGGTGCAAGAAGACTCTGCCCGGTGGGGGTCTGGAGGTGGGTGCGCTCAGGGGGGGCAGAAAGAGATGCAGCTGCCGCCCCAGCTTTGGCTCCCTCGGCCACGATTCTCAGCACTCCTCAGCGCGGCTTCCTGCCTTTCCAGGCCTCTCTCTTATTCCTGCCTCATTGACAAAGGCAGGTCCTCATTTGCTCTCGGGGGCAGCAGCAGAGTTTGAAACTTTACTGGGATTACAAAATTCCCAGTAAATAAAGGAGTTTGAAATGGTGCTACAGCATTTATTTTACTCATAAGTAAGGCTTCTGTGTTCACAGGGCCAGCTTTAGGCCAATTCGACCCAGTTGGCCGAACTGGGCCCTGCTCCCAAGGGGTCCCCATGCCAGGCCGGCAGACAGTGGCACTCGCCTGGGCCTGGGAGGCCACTTTCAGGCGGTGCTGTGCCAAGCCATGCCTGGACCCGGCGAGTGCCTGCACAGTGCCCTGCCTGGGTCCAGGCCTTAGGCGGGCTTGACCAATTTTATCCATTTGGTTTGCACCCCACCCTTCTCCCCCAGAGGCATCCAACTGGGCCCCGCACTGGGGCGGCCAGTGGAGTCTCTGCAGCCACACCTTGCTCTGGGCTGGACTCTTTGGTGCCGAGGAAGTGCAAGGAGAGCACAGCATGCAAGTGGAGAGCTGCTGCCAGATGTCCCGCCTGGCCCTGGGTCCAGCTGACTAAAAACTGCCCCCCCCCCCAATAAGTTGGCAGTGAGGTCATCACGTCCCCGCCACGTTCTTCCAGCGGCTGCACTTAGTGTGGGGCGCCATCAGCCCTGGGCTTGTCGCTGCTGCTGCTAAGTAGGGGAGCCCACTGGGTGGGGGGACACTGTACAAAGGCTTTGCGTTGGACCCAGCAGCTCCTCAGGCCAGCCCTGTGTGTGCCGTGAGACTTCGGCTGCAGTCCTCCTCCCGTCTTATTCACCGGAAACGAGCACCTCCACCCGGAGACCTCGAGGCTGCGTCAGCCCACAAGCCTGTGCATGTTGACTTGGCCGACAGCGACAGCCCCGCCGTGCTCCGGGTTCAGCCCTGCGACTTTTGACGACTCACTAAAGCCAATGCTAAAAACTCTCGCCCAAGGCAGAGGCCTCCAGGAGCAGCGGCACTCCAGCAAAGCCGTTTCTTCCGGCATCCTCTGCAGCCTGCGGGGGCGTTCAGGGCCCCAAACGTTCTGGTTGTTGCAACCAACGGCCCAGCACAGCCGCTCCTTCCTGCTTATGAGACCCACTGAAGTGAAAGGGGGAGGAGGAACGCTAAGTGTTGCAGGAGCCTGAGCTCCTGGGTTAGGCGGTCCCACCCCCTCGTCCTCAGAGCCAATCGCGGCTGCGAAAGCAAAGCCGCCGAGGCGGCTCTCCCAGCCGCGAATGGCTCTGAAGGCGAGCGGGAGGGGCCGCCATACACAGGAGCTCAGGCTCCGCAAACGAAGCATTCCCCCCCCCCCGGGCGCCACTGGCCCGCGAGGGAAAAGGTCCTGGCGAGCTTCCGGGGAGAGGCGCGCGACAGCTTCCTTGTCCCGCTCTGATGGGAATGCGGAGACCTTCCCAGCGCGGAGCCCCAGCAGCGCGGCGCCAAGGCTGTTCCCGGCAGCGACCAGCTCCTCGGACGGGCTCCGGCAACGACTCCCCTCTCCACGGAGGCGTCCCCCTCGGCAGGTGCCACTTTGCGCGGCCGCGCCCCCCGCCGTAAGCTCCCAGCACGCTTCCAGGCCGGGGGGCGCGGGGGCTGCGGCCGAGCCCGGGAGCCTCCCTGCGTCCGGAGGACCGTCGCGGCAGGCCGGGCAGAGGGCGCGGCGTTTCTCGGCCCCCGCCGGAGGGCTGACGGCGCTCCCCCCGCCGCCGCCGCCGCCGCGCTACTCGGCAGCTGGGGGGAGGCGACGCCGGGCGCTCGGCAGAAAGGCCGGGCCGGCAGCAGCGAAGAGCGACGACCCCCGACGCCGCCGGAGTGGCAGCCACGCCCCGCCCGCCGCCGGTACACGCGGCGCGGCGGCGGCTCCCTCGCCTTGATCCGGCTGGCGCGAAGAGCCGCCCTGGCCGGAGCGGCTTCCAGTCGCCCTTAATCGAGACCGTGGTGGGGCTCCTTCCTCCGCCAAGTCACCCCTCGCCAACCACGGCTCGCCCCCGCGGCAGAGAGCGGCCGGCTAGGCCAGTCCTCCTACCTGCTCGGTGTCGCCGAGTAGGCTGAGCCGGAACCGGCCCCGTCGGATCTCCATCTCCAAGGCCGAGCCCCGCGCGACCGTCACTCTGCTCCGGTGGTGCCGCTGGAACATGGTCCACGCCGAGCCCGAGCGGCCCCCACCGCGGCTTGCCCCGGCTCGGCTCCTGCGGCGCGAGCGCCCGTCCCAGGCAGGCTTCGGCTGCGGGGGTGGTGTTGCTACGACCCGCCCTGCCGCCCCGCCGCCCCGCCCCGAAGAGAGGCCCAGGCTAGCCCAGTGCGGCGGGCGGCGGGGGACTGTCCCTGCTCTAGCGCGGACGGGCAGAGGCACCCGAAGGCTTTTCCTCGCTCCTCCCGCGGGGCAGCGGCGCCATGCGTGCCTCGAGCTCTTGCCGGGACCGGGCAGCTGAGCTGTGCTCTAAGCGGGAGCGCGCAATTGCCCGGCACAGGAGGAGTCAAGTCTCACCGCGGGGGGGGGGGGAGGCTGGCAGCCAGAGCAGCTGCGGGTCTCTGCGCGGAGCGGGCTGCGGCTGGCACGGGGTGTGCGCGAGCACGCGCTGCTAAAATCTGCCGCCGCCGCCCCCCCCCCAGCCCAGCACTGCCAGGCGCGGGGAGATCGCTGCGCGGCCGAAACAATTGCGGTACGGTCTGCAAAGCATTCGACGCTGGCCTGAGTTGGGCCTCTGGCTGTCTGGAGTCAGTCGCCCGTCAGGCAGAGCCGTCGGAGGACCCCACTTGAACTGCACTGGCAGCGCCCGCTGTCCCGTCAGTGGACCGCGGCGGGGAGCACTCCCCGGGGGGGCTGCTTGGGTCGGGATGAGACCCGGAGCCTTCCTTCTCCCAGGCCCGGGTTCCGAGCGAGGGTCTCCGCGGGCCTCCTTGCGCGGCCTGCTCGCCAGTGCTCCGCTCCCCCAGTGGAGGGTGGAAGGGGAGGAGGCCCCGGAGCGGCCAGGTGCGCAGGGGACGGCCTTCGGGGGCCCGGAGAGAGAGAGTTAAGTGGCCGGGTAGTGCTGCGGGGGTGGGGGTGGCGCTCTGCCCTCTGCCCTGAGCCACGCGCCGCATTGCTGGCCCCGGGGTCTCCATCCCTGGGCTGCCCCGCCTGGGCTGCACGGCGGAGGAAGACTGGCGGGAAGGGAGGCCGCTCCATGACATCCGAGAAGGACACCGCCTTGGGACTGGGGGGTGGGTGGGCAGCATTTGCAGGGGTTGCCGCCATTCTCAGAGGGCAGGCGGGGGGGGGGATACCCGAAGATGGTGCTGAGAGACACCATCGAAGATGACCTGGAGACAGGGATAAGCAGCGAGGTGGCCAAGTTTGTGGATGACACAAAACTTTTCCGGGTGGTGAAAACCAGAAAGGATTGTGAAGATCTCCAGAATGATCTCTCCACGTTGGGGGAATGGGCAGCCAAATGGCAGATGCGTTTCAACATAGACAAATGTAAAGTGATGCACGTTGGGGCAAAAAACCAAAACTTCACCTATAGGCTAATGGGTTCTGAGCTGTCTGTGACAGCTCAGGAGAGAGATCTCGGGGTGCTGGTGGACAATTCAATGAAGGTATCGACCCAGTGTGCGGCAGCAATTAAGAAGACCAATTCCATGCTTGGGGTAATTAAAAAGGGGTTGAGAATAAAACAGCCAATATTATCATGCCATTGTACAAATCGATGGTAAGGCCACACCTGGAATTTTGTGTCCAGTTCTGGTCGCCGCATCTCAAAAAGGACATAGTGGAGTTGGAAAAGGTGCAGAAGAGAGCGACAAAAATGATTACGGGGCTGGGGCACCTTCCTTATGAAGAAAGACTGCAGCGTTTGGGGCTCTTCAGTCTAGAAAAAAGGTGCCTGAGGGGGGACATGATTGAGACATACAAAATTATGCATGGAAGGGATAAAGTCGATAGAGGGATGTTCTTTTCCCTCTCTCAAAACACCAGAACCAGGGGGCATCCACTAAAGCTGAGGGTTGGGAGAGTTAAAACAGATAAAAGGAAGTACTTTTTTACCCAGCGGGTAGTTAATCTGTGGAACTCCTTGCCACAGGAGGTGGTGATGGCATCTGGTCTTGATGCCTTTAAGAGGGGATTGGACAGATTTCTGGAGGAAAGGTTCATCGTGGGCTATAGGCAATGATGGATTGTGCAACCTCCTTACAAAGGTGGTGGGCTACTGGTACCGGGTGCAAGGGAGTGGCAACAGGATGCAAGCATCTTGTTGTCTCATGCCTCCCTGGGGCACCTGGTGGGCCGCTGTGAGATACAGGAAGCTGGACTAGATGGGCCTTTGGCCTGATCCAGCAGGGCTCTTCTTATGTTCTTATGTTCTTATGAGAGACTCTGGCTTGGCGTCTGGTTGTGATGTGAGCAGTTCAGCGTGTCGGGCTGTGGCTCACCCCCCTCTGAAGAAGCGCTGGCTGGGCCTGACCCCTCTGGAGTGTCCTGCTCTTCAAACCAGCTGTGCGACCCCAGTCAGGCGAGGGCAGTGGTGGTGGTGGGGCACGGAGTTGCGTGGAAGTGGAAATGGGTTGTGGCAAGCAGCCTTCCTTGTCCTGACCTGACGGCAGCGTCTGGGTGGTGGGCTGAGGAAATGCTGTTACTAAGTCTTGAGGTGGGACTGCTAGAAACGTGGACGTTGCTATTTGGTGTCCTGTGTGGGTCCTGCGAGTGGCTTCTGTCGTGTTGAACGGCCTTTTTCTCTTGGTGTAACCTCCTGTGCTAAAATAAATTGGAATAACTGGTGAGCCACTGGCTCTTTTTGGTGTAAGAAGGGGGGGGCACTCATGCGCAGCCTGGGATGCTCACAGCTGGTTCTGACACTTGTCCTGTGGGGTTCTGTCCTGCACCTTAAGTCTTTACGATGCCCAGGCCTTGGCTATGACCAGTAGCATCTGTGCCTATTTCTGAGCATCTTCCTATTTCTGTGAAGTCTTTCTACCCCCACCCCCTTGCTACCCCTCTCACCTTGGAAGCTCTAGAGTGATTCCAAATACTCTTGCTGCCCAGCTGTGTCTCCATGGAAATCTGGGTGCGCAGCCTGCTGGCTGGCTGGCTGGCTGGCTGGGTGGGTGGCTGGTGCGACAATTGGGGATGCACAGAGGGGCTTTGCAGCAGCTCCTGGATGGAACGGTAAGGGCCTTTCACCTGGGGGACAGGTAGGACAGTGCCAGATCTGGCCTGGAGTCTGGAGCACACTGCTCTGGAGCATGCAGTATCAATCCAGCCTAGTGCTTACGATGACATCTCACTTTCCCAGAATGGCCTCAGATGCAGGTTGCAGAAGTCAGCTCAGCACCTGGCTGGAAGGCACCGACTCACAACACACTCAGCCATGTGGCCCAGAGGTGCTTTCTCCTCACCCCTGACACGGCTGTGGTCATTCAAGGTGTGCGAGAATGCACTCTGTACGTGTTCAGAGGTATCACTGCCTGCATTTCTATTCTGTGTGTTCTGCAATTGAGTGCTGGTTAAAAGCAGGGCTCATCAGCAGCCACTTCATTTCTTCTTCTTGCAATGTGGGTGATGTGTCACTGGCGTGTTACTGGAATGCATCCATCATCTACTGCTGCCACCACTTGGGACTTGTGGGAAATGACCCATTTTGTGTGTGGCAGCGGTGAAGAAGGCCAATTCCATGCTGGGGGTAGGTAAAAAAGGGGTTGAGAATGAAACGGCCAATATTATTATGCCACTGTACAAAATAGATGTTAAGGCCACATCTGCAGTACTGTGTACAGTTCTGGTTGCCACACCTCAAAAAAAATATAGGGGAACTAGAAAAGGTGCAGAAGAGAGAGACCAGAATGATTACAGGGCTGGGGCACCTCCCTTATGAATAGAGATGGGGTTTTTTGGTGATCAACACAGAACGCTAAATAATGAGAATTTCCACTGAAAACACTACATAATGACCAAAGTTAGGTCAAAACACAAAAAATACCGCTTTTGCTTATTTTGACAGTTTGACACCAGTTTAGATCAATTTCACAAAAATAACACCACTTTTGGTTATTTTTGACATAGTTCTGAGGAATCCACATATAGTTTTCAGTAAGGGATCAGGAGGAGGAGTGGCAGAAACAGAAGGAAGCTTGCTTAAACTTGCATGAACACACATGTTCATAGTTCACAGTACGTGGTGGGGCAACTTTAACAGAATGTGGAAGTAGTAAGCAAAAGTTTATTGATGCTCCAAGCAACAACCATTTATTCCTCTGCTGTACAACTTGCAATAAAAATTTGGATAAAAACACAACACCGCAATTTGCTATTTTAATCAAGAAATTTTGGAACAAAAATATCACAAAAAATCCACCCCTACTTATGAGGAAAAGCTGCAGTGTTGGGGCTCTTCGGTCTAGAAACATGGTTGCCTGAGGGGGGACTTGATTGAGGCGTACAAAATTATGCATGGGAGGAATAAAGTGGGTAGTGGGACATGCTTCTGCCAGACTGAAGGTAAGCAGGGGGGAGAGAGCAGTTCAGCCCACCTCCCCCCCCACACACACACACATGCGCAACGGCTTCTAGACTGAGTAAGGCTGGACAGCCGTCAGGCATCAGCCAAGACTCAGCCAGGGGCTGCCCCCACCCTCTGATCCAGAAGCCCTTGCAGTCACTCCAGGTGCATAAAGCAGCACAGTGCAGTCCACACCAGCTCAGAGGCACACACCCCCCCCCCCCCGCTTCTTGCTTTCCTTAGGAGGACTGGCATCCAGGGAAGGGCTGGCCCCTCCTGCCGCTTCACAGCAGACCGTGACGCCTGCCACCCCAGTCTGACCTGTCGCTGTGTTGATTCGTGCCTGACATGACTGGGAGCGCTCCTGCCAGGAATAATCCTGCCAGGACTGCATGGCACAGAAACCGCTCGCCCAGATGTCGTGCGGACGGTGCCCTGGCACCTGCCCTGTCCTAAATCTGCCCAGGCCTCCCAGGGGTGCTGGCACAGCCCTTTGCTGACACAGCCTGCGGGGCATCTGCTGGCTGGGAGGGACTGGGACGAGTCACAGGGCAGCCTCGACAGCAGGAAGACGCAGGCCGGCAGCCAGGCGAGGAGGGTGTGAGCCCAGCCCAGGGACTTGCCCTTGCTAGCAAGACACCCACCTGTCGCATGGCTGGCCAGAAGCTCCCATGGCAGCTGGGCTCCCACAAAGCTGGGCCCTCCCACCTCAAGCACAGCAGGAGGCAGGCAGGCAGCATTGGCAACGAGCGCCTGGGAGCAGCACACAGAGGCACACCTGGCTGGGAGGCTGCAGTGCGTGGCCCTGGCAGAGGGAGCACGTCTTGTGTGGTCACCCCCATGAAGCCCTGTACTTCGTCCCGAGTACCTGCCAGTGTGCCTGCATGTATGCCCCCCTCCCACACCCTCGTCACTACCCACCGTACACCCAGCATCCCAGCCTGATGGCCTCTGAGGTAAGAACCACTAGGGTGAGAAAAAGAGAGTCCAACAAGAATGATCCAGCTAAAGGTCTTGTTGAACAGCATCAACCACAGAGCTGCATCTGAAAGAGACACACTCAGGTGGGCTTACATAAGAACATAGGAACATAAGAAGAGTCCTGCTGGATCAGGCCAAAGGCCCAGCTAGTCCAGCTTCCTGTATCTCGCAGCGGCCCACCAGGTGCCCCAAGGAGGCACGGGACAAGAAAATGCTTGCATCCTGTGGCCACTCCCTTGCACCCGGTACTCTGAAGTAGCCCACCACCAATGTAAGGAGGTTGCACAACCCATCATGGCCTATAGCCCACAATGGACTTTTCTTCCAGAAATCTGTCCAGTCCCCTCTTAAAGGCATCTAGGCCAGATGCCATCACCACCTCCTGTGGCAAAGAGTTTCACAGACTAACCACCCGCTGGGTAAAAAAGTACTTCCTTTTATCTGTTTTAACTCCCCCAACCCTCAGTTTTAGCGGATGCCCCCTGGTTCTGGTGTTCTGAGAGAGGGAAAAGAACATCCCTCTATTGACTCTATCCCTTCCGTGCATAATTTTGTATGTCATAATTTTGTTGCCAACCATATCTGGCTAGCAGGGCAGTTGTGCCATTGCTAGCCATCCAGCAGACGGTCAAGGAACAGCTGCCAGTGAGTTCTGGTTGAACCAATCGGTTCATTGCCTGCTTTGGAGATTGCAAAGCCATGGGGTCTGTCTGGAATGAGCATGCCCGCAACCTCACCCAGCAGCTGCTGAGCTACCCTGATGAATGCAGGCAGGCCGTGGCTTTCCTTTAGGGTCTGCATAAGAAGAGCTGGATCAGGTCAAAGGCCCATCTAGTCCAGTTTCCTGTCTGTGGCTGCAAGCCTATCCACACTTACCTGAGAGTAAGCCCCATTAACTGTAATGGGACTTACTTCTGAGTAGATATGCTTAGGCTTGGGCTCTCACAGTGGCCCACAAGATGCCTCAGGGTGGACGCAGGACAATAAGATGTCTGCATCCCATTGCCACTCTCCTGCATCTGGTATTCCAAGGTAGCCTACTTCTAGCTTAAGGAGGTTGCACCACCCATCCTGTAGCCCACGATGGACGTTTCCTCCAAGAACCTGTCCAATACCCTTTTTAAGGCACCTAGGCCAGACAGCATCACCATTTCTGGTGGCAAGTAGTTCCATAGATTAATTACCGGCTGGGTGAAAAATTATTTGCTTTTATCTATTCTCCCAACACTCAGTTTTAGTGGATGACCCTGTTCTGGTGTTGTGTGTGAAGAAAAAGAGCATCCCTCTCTCCCTTCCGTGCATTATTTTGTATGTCTCAATCATGTCCCCTCTCAGGCGCCTTTTTTCTAGGCTGAAGAGCCCCAAACGCTGCAGCCTTTCCTCGTATGGGAGGTGCCCCAGCCCCGCAATCATTTTCGTCGCTCTCTTCTGCACCTTTTCCAGCTCCACTGTGTCCTTCTTGAGATGTGGCGACCAGAAGAACTGTACACAGTACTCCAGATGTGGCCTTGCCATCGATTTCTACAGTGGTATGATAATGCTGGCCGTTTTATTCTCAACCCCTTTTTCTAATGATCCCGCTGCCCCCACGACCCCGGCGCCGTTCTTTCTCCCTGGCGGGGATCGGCCTGCGGGCGCCCTGAGCCGGCTGCCTGCGACCTCCGAGCGTGAGGGGGCGCTCGGGGCTGCGCCGTCTTCCGGGTTCTCGGCCCTTCCTTCCGCCGGCCCGCCTGATTGGCGCGCGCTGCCAGCGTCTCCATGGCGGCGGGGGGCGGGACGTATGGCGTCTCCGGGACGAGAGACGGTCGCCGGTCGCCGCGGAGACCCCATGAGCAGCGCGTGGCGGCGGGCGGCGCTGGGCGGCGGGATGGAGGGCGCCGGCCGGGGTGAGCCTGCGGGGCCTGCCGGGCGGGCGCTGGCGCTGGCGCGGGGGCCGCCCGTGGCGCGGTGGGGCACCGCCTGTGCTCTGTGCTCTGTGCCGCTGCAGGAGCCGCCGCCGCCGCCGGCCTGGAGCGGGAGCGGGAGCGGGAGCGGGAGCAGCGCGAGTGGGAGGCCGGCGCCGCCCGCGCGGCGCACCGCAAGAAGCACAAGAAGCACAAGAAGAAGCACAAGAGGCGGCACCACCGCGAGGGCCACGTGGCGGCGGAGCTGGGGGCGCCCGGCCCCCCCAAGCCCCAGCTGAAGCTCAAGATCAAGCTGGGCGGGCAGGTCTTGGGCACCAAGAGGTACGCGGCGCTCCGGCCGGGGTGGGGTCGCGGCTGCCCCTCTGGCCAGCAGCGCCAGGCAAAGGTTTCACAGAAGCAGTACCCGAACAATAACGCAAACAGGGAAGCGGCCCAGCCCTCACCCCTAGGAAAAACTGGGCTCCAAGCGCTGGACGTGACCAGGATGGGCACAGCCTCATGTCCTGGGGCAGGGGGTTCCACAGGACCAGGGTCTTTCCAGATGCAGTTCTGCTAGTGGTAGGGCACACAAGAAGGCCACAAGGGGTGGGCATCTGCATATGCGGGGAGGGAGGTGGCCTGCTTTAGGCACAGAGGTCCAAACCAGCAACCTGAGTGGCATCCGGAAATGTACCGGCAATCTGTGCCACTGTCGAAGCAAAGGTGTTGTATGTTCTTCTGGAGCCAGCCAGGATCTGTGCAGTCACAGGCTAGTGACATTGTCAAGGAGTACAAACTGCAGGGAGATGAGGTCTGGCTGGGGAAGGGTAGGAAAGTCCCCCTTGGGCATGTTTAACTTGAGACCTTGATGAAGCACTCAGGACAGATAAGATAAGAATACCTCTTCCGGCATCCGGCCACTGAAGACGAAGGGAGGATGTTTGGGGTAGAGAGATGGCTCTGGGTTTCTTGTTGAAAGCCCTGGGATGGGATGGATTTACTCAGCAACATTGTTGCAAGGAGGCTCCACGGGCTGGTGGTCCGTGGCTCCCAGGCTGTGCCAGAGCATCGCCCAGCCGTTGCCATTCCCAGCTTGGACGCCTCCACCCATTAGCAGTGGAACTAGTTGGTGTTAGTTAGCAGCAACAGTGACTTCAGGACTGGACTGCTGTAACTTGCTGTATGTGGGGCTGCTCTCAAGGGCGGTTTGGAAGCTGCAGTTAGTGCAAAATGCAGCAGCCAGGATGGTTACGGGGCTAGACAGTTCGACACAGTAGGACCACTCCTTCAGCAGCTGCACTGGCTGCCCATTCATTTCCAATCTCAATTTAAGGTTATGGGTTTGACCTTGAAGGCCCTTCATGACTTAGGCCCAGCTCTACCTAAGGGACCACCTTCTCTAAAACATTCCAGTCCCCCCTCTTAACGCCAAGGGCCTTCTCACCTTGGGTAGTGGCATCACAAGTATGGAGTTCCCTTTCAGAAGAATTAAGAACTACACACTTCCTCATGGCTTTTTGGAGAAAGCTCAAAATATACCTATTTTGTTTGGCCTTTGGATGATGGTTGGATGTCTGCCCTCTGCATTAGTGCTTTAGCTTGACTGCTCCCCTAGACAATTGTCCCGTCCCCCCTGCGCTACCTTCCCATGACTTGATGGGATGTGTTGGGTTTTGCCCTGTTTTTGAATGTTGTGTGTGCTTGTGTTAAATGTTTTTTGGTTTTCTTAAACTTATTGTTTGTTACATTTTACTTTTGGGTTCTCTGTAAGCTGTCTTGGGCATTTGCTTCGGCATGGGAAAGGTGGGGTATAAGTTTTTCAGATAAATAAACTGTCCCTGCTATACGGCTGGGCTAGAGAGGCTCACAGCCCTTTCCCGATATCTGGCCCATCCGGTGGTGACCTGACCTGGCTGTGTTCCTCCTCCCCAGTGTACCGACCTTTACCGTTGTCCCTGAGGGGCCACGCTCCCCCTCCCCCCTGATGGTTGTGGATGATGATGAGCCCATGGAAGGAGTGCCCATTGAACAGTACCGAGCCTGGCTGGGTGAGTGGGCCGCGCTCCTTCTCTGGATTGGCAGGAGTCGTGGTCTGCAGTGGCAGGCAGAGGAGAGGCTGGTGGAGCCTGGCTCGTTCCTTCTCTCCACATGGGCTAACCATGTTCCAAGAAGGGGTGGGGCGAGGGGGTTGGCTGCTGGGTTAGGGGGGCAGAGGCTGGGGCCTCTCTTGATGTGGAAAACAGCTTTGCAGTTATGGGCGCCCTCTGGCTCCAGGGTGGGTCCTGGTGTGGGCTTCACGGGGCCCCCCTCCCTGAGAACCAGGCAGCCTCTTCTCTCTCTAGATGAGGACAGCAATCTTGAGCCCTCGCCCCTGCCGGAGCTGGATGCAGAGATGGGCTTCCCAGCGCATGAGGAGGAGGAGGAGCAGCGCTGGCTGGATGCCCTGGAGAGGGGGGAGCTGGATGACAACGGGGAGCTCAAGAAGGAGGTGGACGAGTCCTTGCTCACCGCCAGGCAGGTGAGGAGGAGCCCTTGTGGGCCACCCCCCTCCGTGCCCGGTCCAGAGTGCCAGAGTCTGGCCCTGGGTGTGCCCGGGATGGCTGGGAGGCCCTGAAGGTGCCGTTGTGGGAATCCTGGGTCTGGAGTTCTGGCTCGGGGAGGGGCCGGGCCAGCCATTTTCCACCACTGTGCCACGGGACATGGGGGCACCGCGAACGGTCAACAGCTGGGCCGTGGGAATTTGGGGAAGGGTCGTTGGGGGGGTGAGCCCCTCCCCGGCAGCATGGCCCTTCCCCGTCCAGGGCCCCCCCGTGAAGCTCCCATGACCGCCTCCTCCTCTTGCCCTGTGCCTGCAGAAAGCCCTCCTGCACAAGCAGCAGAGTCAGCCCCTGCTGGAGCTGCCCATGGGCTACAAGGCCAAGGAGCTGACGGAGGAGATGCTGGTGAAGCGGGAGGAGCGGGCTCGCAAGCGGCGTCTGCAGGCCGCCAAGAAGGCCGAGGAGAACAAGAACCAGACCATCGAGCGCCTCACCAAGACCAGCAAGGCGAAGGTGAAGACCCTGCGGGAGCGCAAGGCCAGAGGGGTGGTGGTGCCCACTGTCTGCTACCGCAGTGCTGCCGACGGCGTCACCGTGTCCTTCCCTGCGGGAGCCCCCATGCCTCTGCTGCCCTCCCTCCCGCCACCTCTGCCTGCCCCCACCCACTGTGGAGTCAGCGGCTGCCCCAACCTGAAGCGATACTCCTGCTCCCGCACTGGGGTGCCGCTCTGCAGCCTCGCCTGCTATCAGAAGAACCTGCTGCTGCCACCCCCACAGGTGGCTGTCTAGCACCCCTTTTAAAAAATAAAACTTTGGGTAGATAAGAGTCACATGGTGCTGCTTGGAAGACTCTGGGGGCACACGGTTCACCTGAGAGCCACTCTGTGATAGGGGGCAGCAGCAGCATCTCCCCCCCCCCCCGGGCAGTGGGGTGGGCATGAGCACACTTGTCCATCAGTGGTGGACTGCCAGCCACTGTTGGCCAGGGAGGGAACAACATGGTCTTGTTCGGTTTCACACTCGGCCCCACTAGCAGGCACGAGGCATTCTTGCCCCCTGAGCCTGCTGCCAGCCAAGGTGCGGGAGAGGAAGGCTGGCCTGGCGGCACCAGCTGGGGCCTGCACTCCTGCCTCGTGTGGAAGCGCATGTTCTGCAGCGATGCAACTGCTGGAGCTGCGTTCTGAGGACATTGTTCACTGAGCCTTAACTATGGGCTTAAGGGGAGGGGGCCTCCAAGCACCCGAAAGAGCCTCTTCTGCCACCCTCTACCTCAGGAAAGAGCCATGCTGGATCAGGCCCACAGTACTGCTTCCCACTCTTCTGCTCCGGTGGCTTCCTGCAGTGCTGCCCCATCTAGACCTCCATGAAGATTGTCCACTATGAAGTGGGCAGTCCCTTTCCAAAGTCATCTTGTAGCAACAGACTGCAAAAAAGGGATTTCCATCTTGCCGTGGATTTGCTGTCATGCTAAAGACACAGAATTGAGGAAAGCCTTGGCTGATGGCTTCCAGGGTGCTCTTGAGATGTTTCTCCAATTGGAACAGGCAGAGGCATGACTGGCTATGAAAGTCACTATGCTCAGATGTGCCCAGGACCTGGCTGTAAGTGTGGGAGGACATTATTACCAGTCATGCTCAAGGACACGTGTAAGAACAGGCCCACCTGGGGAGCCAAGTGCAGGGACCTTGTGCAGAGAGCTTGTGACAGCCCTCAAGGGAAAATGACACCATTAACCAAATACCAGAGGCACAAAGATACAAGTAATATTTATTGTAACAATGTACAGTGCGAGGGAGGGAAGATCAGGAGTTAAATGCAGTAGACTCCCTTGCTGGGCAGCCTGGGTGGAGAAGTCCCGAAGAGGCTATGGGGTGCAAATGGAGGAAAGGGAAACGGTGTGTGCAGAGAGATGTTAAAGAAGTGGGGAGGCTGGCCAGGGGCAGGACAAACAATGCAGGAAATACAGGGGTAAAGGGGACTGGGGTAAAGACAGGGGAGCCTTAATTAGACAGAAGTGAGAGATCAAGTGAGGATGCAGAGCTGCGTTCCTGAGATGTAGGTCATAAAGAGGAACAGAAACCTAACATCATCCCAAGTCATCTGTGATCAGGAACTAGCTGCATGCACAACCCCACCAATCCCTCCAAGATGGGGGATTAATGTTTGCTCCTTCACAGCTGCACAACTGCCACACCCTGAGGTTTTGCTGTACCATGTAAGGAGAGGCTGCAGGAAGATTGCTGGGCTCCAACCCTCACATCTAAGCAAACAGGACAAGCACCACAGACCCAGATGCAACGCAGGGGCTTAGAACAGCAGTTTTCAGTTGGTGGGCTGCAGGAGTTTGAGGGAGGGTCATAGAGCCACTGGGGAAAGCGAGTCCCCCACCAGCAGTGTGGTTGCCTCTAACAATTTTAGTGCCCTGTTAAGAGTGCCATAGATGAAAAACGTTGAAAAGTTGCTTTAGAAAGTGTTGAAAGTGACAGGCAGCAGGGCTTAGGAACACCCAGGGTAAGAATACAGGCATACCCCACTTTTGTCCTCTTGGCCATTTCCAATTATAGCCACATTTAAAATTTCATCCATGTGCTTTCCTCTTTTGCCCAGGAAGGCAGTCTCTTATTGACGCCTGCAGTGGCTGCTTGTGGCCTGGAGCATCTTCCAGGCTGTGTACACAAGCGGCCTCAGGTGAGCCAGCAAACAGCCACAAAGCTTGGCTGGAGGTCTCCAGCAGCAGCTGACCCAGCCTAGGGACAGAGGCATCAGCCTAAATACATACTTTGGCATAGCAAATTAGAAACGTTTCTGGCTTGCCTGTGTTTTGCTGCCCTTTTCCCCATGATGTAGGACCCCCCCCCCCCGGTGATTCTCAGAAACCACCAAGCTTCTATCCTGGCTCCCCAGCCATGCTGAAATCACCAAGCTTCTCTCCTGGCTGCAGGCACACAGCCCAGCCACGCTGCAACCGCCACGTTTCTTCCACCTAACAATGCAAGCCTAAACCATTGAAGAGCTACAGAACGCCACCCTTGTAGTAACCAGAGTAGAACAATAGAGGTCCTGGCAACAGTGGAAGCAGCAACTCTAGGTGGGAAAACACTTTCTGGCTCAAGTCAAACTGTTACCTCATTGTGGTTATTTTGGCCTATAAGTAATATTTGTAATGCTATGCTCATGATGATCAGATAGAGATGTAACCAGATGCACATAATGCAGGACCTGGAAAGGCGAAGGGGTAAGACCAGGATGTGATGGGAACAGGTGGACCCCATCAAGGGGAGGGCAGCGGTAAAAACACCCTCTCCTTCCCTTAAAACATGTACAGATCTGACTCCATGTTGAATTTCAACCTGGGAGTTGAGCTGCTATTCTGCAAAGAGGTCACAGACCATTAAGAATTGGTGCCAAGGGAAATTCAAACGTCCCCTTCCCTCAGGGTCTTGTAATGCAAATCTGATGTCTGACAAAAAGAGCATAGTGAGGACCATTTAATCTGCCCAGGAGCTAAAATACCTGGAAAGTCTTCTTTGGACTAAGCCAAAAGGTTTCCTCACCAAAGTTGTGGTTAAATCTGCCTGGTCTAATGTCTCCTTTCTGCTTTTGTGTTTGAATGTGGCAACCCTATTGTGATCTTGTCTTACCTATGTTTGCTATGTAATCACTCCTCCCTGACCCTTAGTTAGGGTCACACAGGAGGGGAGGGGGAGCAGCAACAAAGGACCACCAATCAAATGTCTCACATAACCAAAATTGCCAGTAGCAATTGGCCAATGTTTTTACTTCTTGTTGTCATTTCCACATCTGCATGTTCAACTGTATAACTGATCAAGCCAGAATTGCACAAGTTCTGTGATCTCCTTGGAGGCATTGTAACGTGTGTCCGTTTTACTGATGTCCTACATGTGAGTAAAATGTATTTCTCTTTCTGCAACATCAAAGTCCACCTGGCATTTCTTTCCGTCAACGTTGCTCTGGTAAGCCATAGAGAGGGGATCCCTGGCCGGCCCGGACCAGGGGAGTTGGGCTCGGAATATCCTTGGTTCATAGGATGCAAGCAGGACAGGAATGCACACAGGGGAAACGAAACCTCAAATTGATGGCCCCTGAGCTTAAAGGGACAGGGGCCTTGAGAAATCGCCTTTTTGGCTTGATTTCCTCCTACTTCACCCAGCTGAACATACTGAATGCTGGGAGGGGGAATCCTGCAAACTGAATCACTTGGAAAAGCTTTTGAGGACACAACTACTCTGCAAACCTAGATCACTGAAAGTGTCACAACTTCCCCCAAAGAGCCCATGGCTAGTTTTCTTACTATGTTTTTCTATTCCTATTTTTCCTTTCTGTTTATTTAGGTTTAGCACACATTCACATGTTATATACAGTAGTTATTTATGCTTTTCACTGCAGGCTTGGCTTTGCCATCCATTTTTGAATTTCATCCATGTTCTGGTCCCTAACCAGAAGAAAATGCAAGGTATGCCTGTACTAGGCTGCCTGCTGATGGTTGCAAGGGGCATCTGGTGTGGAAAGGGCTTTTCAGACCAACGCTGCATCTAGAGTGTGGTGTGAGAAAGGAGGCACAGGGGAAGATAGAAGGGATTCCAGAGGACCTTGATAATGGGTTCAAGTGGGGGGAAAGGGGAAGCAAGGGGTTGGAAGGTGTAACAGCCAGTATTAAGCCTAGCTACTGCCTCCCATTTTATGTTAAGATCTAGCCCGTCTCACATATTGTGTGCCTGCCAGCAATCTTCTGTGCGTCTCTCAGAGATGGGGGAGCTGCCTGCGTGCCCACTGAGCAGTTCCCATGAGAAGCAAGAGAAGTTGGACTCAAAGACCTTAGCCACTGCCCTTGGCTGATGTTACGATAGGCGATAAAATGTTGTCCACTTCAAAGCCCCGAATTATATTTTTTATGTGTACCAATTAAGCCAGGGACCCACCACCCTAATGAGGGGAACATCTCCTGTTAACTTCGTTGTTGGAAAGTGTCTGTCCTGTTATCCTTGGCACGTGACTGATGTCTCTTATGTGTCGCATCCCCCTTCTGATGGAGGGGGAACAGCTTCCATGTGATGAAATAAAAGGTCTTTTAATGATGTGACCCACATGGTAGTTTGTCATATATCATTGTGCTGTCAAATAGCTTGTTTTTGCCAATTAGCACTGATTTCCTGATAAGCAAGCACCTAGCCTATATAAGTTTGCTATAACTTAGGATAAGGAGTGACTTGACTTTGGATGCCAGCATGCCGCAGTGTCACGCCAAGCCACCTGATAACACTTTGTAAGTTTTGTTTGTGATATGAGCTTTGTTTTAGACTTAGAAGAAATAAAGTGCCTTTGCATCCTGACTCTGGACTGAGCATATCCCTTCCTCTGATATCCCAAAACATCCCCTGGCCCATGGCTTGAGCTGTCCGGCTGGAACAGAAGGGTTGTCTGACCCATGGCTTGTCCAGTTCTGAAGGAGGCGGCATAGGAAAAGGAGAAAAAAGAAAGGAACCAAGGAGGTAGGTAAAAAAAGGTTGGTATGAAGAAGCTGAGATGACTGATGAGAGGGGAACACGCAATGCAGCACAAACAGGTCAATTCTCAGACACACCAAGTAAAGGGTGAATGCAAGGAGAACATACCCTTCAAGAGGTCAGACGTTTCACAAAGCCCAACAGGCTTTTCAGAAAAGGCTGAAATAGTTTGGTATAGATCATCCTGGATAATCTACACACTTTAAAAAGAAATCTCATAAGATTGCTTCCAGCCACTGAAGACCAGGTGTGGAAAATAACAGGTACAGCAAGCAGGATTCCTGTTGCTAGATTGGGAAGCCCCTTTGGTCTTTTATTACTGTACAGACTTTTCCTATGATACAAACGTGGGCATTCAGTAGAAGTTTTGACTTGATCACTGTTATTAGTGGACAGGGATCTTTTCACCTTAGTTTCTTACATTTCAGCAGTTCTTTGCTAAGCTGTTTTTTTTTTGGGGGGGGGAGATTTCTCAAGTGTCCCTGGCTTCCAAAATCTTTGGGCTCCTTGCTCTTTCTCCTTAGATCAGCTGTTTTTAAACTGTAGGAGCCTTTGATTTGCTGTAAGTGCTTGTGGGGGAGGAGAGAAGGCAGTAGTGCAATCCCCAGGGGCATTGATCGCCTTACCTGTCAAAGCACTGGCCTGTTCTTACAGAAGCAGTCCTATTCTGAAAGGCAAGACGTACCCTTACAGAAGCCATGCTGACTTTCCTTCAGCAACACTTGTTTCCTTCAGCAAACACTATGTGTTTTAGGATTTTATCTTTGATGAGGCTTTCCACCATCTTACCCGGAACAGGCTGACCGGCCTGTAGTTTCCAGGGTCCTTCTCCCTTTTTTAAAGATTGGCGTGACATTGGCTATCCTCCAAACCTCTGGCACCGTGGTTGTTTGAAGGGACAAGTTGCATACTCTAGTTAAGAGGTTGGCAACTTCGTTCTTTAGTTCCTTAATAACTCTTGGGTGTATACCATCTGCGCTTGGTGACTTATTTATATATAATTTATCAATTTGACCTAAAACATCTTCTTTATTAGCCATTATCTGACTTTAATCCTTAGTTAGGAGGGGCTGTTCAGGCTGCGGTATCTGCCCAGGGTCTTCTGCTGTGAAGACGGACGCAAAGCGTTCATTTAATCTCTCTGCAATTTCCAGGTCCCCTTTCACGCACCCCCCGCCCCCGTCCAGCTGCCGACCGCCTCTCTGGCACCTTTCCTGCTCCCAACTACTTGGACGCTCTCAGGCTCCCTCCGCGCTCCCCCCTCGGCGCCCGCATCCCCTCCCGGCCCGTCTTCTGCCAGGAGCCTCCCCGCCTGCTCCTCCGGGCCCTCGGGCGGCGGCACCTTCCGGCCGCGCTGCCGCTCCTGCGAGGGCCTCCATCGGGCGCCTTTCAGGGCGGGGAGGTCGGCGAGGCCCTTCCCGGCTCCGAGCGCAGCTTCTCCGACCGGATCGGGACACTGAATCCAGAAGGGGCGGAATGGGGGCACTTCCGCCGGAAGACGTCAAGGGGTCATGCGTCAGACTCGTCCGTCAAACAGAGAGATTTAATAACAAGAAGGCGGCATGACGTCATTTGCTTGAAGCCACATGGGGCACCTGCGGCCATATTGGGGCAGACGATTTAGCCGAGAGGGTTAATGCTTCCCTTTGCCCGAAGATAACACCTGAAGATCTCAAGGTCGTGAGCTCGGGACTGCAGGAAGTCTCTGAGAGCGGCAGACCTTGCAGCTGCGGCTGATTAGAAGCTGAGCTTCAGCTGCCTCGTGGGAGGAGGAGTGTGCTGAAGGTCAGCTGCGTCTCTGGTGTGAGCAGGGAAGCATCAGCCAGCAGAAGACAGACGGGTGGCTAAAGAAAGAAGGCTAAATCCAGAAAGGAAGATCTGAATGTGTGTAGTTCTTGAAAGACAGAACATTTCTGTAAATTGTAAAAACCTTCGGGTTTATGAAAAGTCTGCCTATGTAAACCGCCTTGAGTTGTAATCACTAGAGAAATCTAGTGATCTTAAGAAAGGCGGTATATAAATACATGTATTATTATTATTATTATTATTATTATTATTATTATTATTATTATTATTATTTGGTGACTCAGTCAGATCATTGCCGCCAAGGAGGAGGATTGCCGCGAATTCACGAATGAAAATCTCCCTGCACGTGTGTAAAAGTTAATATCAACCTCTTTAAGCATGCCTGCGTGTTCTGCATATGGGTGTGCGAATCGCTGTCAGAAAAATGGGATTTAATTTCCACGGAAAGATTCATGTATTCACATTACGTCGGTTCAATAAAACTACAATTCACTGAAATAGTGCATTATTTTTGAAGCTGTGTAATTTCTTGTTATTCCTAGCAATCTTATTCACCATTTTCTGACACCCACTGTTAATGGTCTAGAAGGTAAAAAAAAAAATTTCCCCCCTCCTTTCCCCCCCTTCCCGTTTGCACTTTATTTTTCCGCCTTTCATTTTCTGTTGTAATATTTTCGAAATTCTGAACATTAACAGAATTTGTTTGGGGGGGGGGCGAGTGTAGAAGTTTTAAAAAAATACTCTTAATAGTCTAGAAGTGAAAAAGAATTACTCTCATATTGACAACTACTTATGTTATGAAGAGATTTTAATGAAATTTTCCTATATACAATATTTATCTAATTTTTGCCCATCCTCCCCCCTTTTTTCCCTTTCCTTCCTGTTCACACTTTATTTTTCCAACTTTCATTTTCTACTGTAATATTTATGAAATTCTGAACATTAACAGAATTTTTTTTTATGGGGCATGACCGTTTTATTTTTGCTTGTGTAGATTTCAATAAAGTCTGTCAAAATAGTGCAATCTGAGTTTAAATAGACAGCAAGTAGCATTTCGGCAGGTATGTTCAGTAATATAATTATGAGGAATTTAACCTTGTAATTGCATAACCATGTAATTGCAAACCCCAGCTAACTGGACAAGAGGCACTTTTTCCAGTGGTGTTCCTCTTATATTTAGCAGGGGGAGAGTAACTGTCCCTCTTCACCCCTGCGCAGTCTTTCTAGTGGCTGTTGCTGGCGGTCTGCCTTTTTTTTTTTAGATTGTGAGCCCTTTTGGGACAGGGAGCCATTTAACTTTATTATTACTATTTGCCTGTATACCGCTTTGTGAACTTCGTGTTGAAAAGCGGTATATAAGTACCTGTTGGTTGGTTTATTGATTGATATAAATCATAATAAGGTTACCAATAATGTGTCTACATGATCACATGTTTTTATTTTCATAAGTTTTTATTTAAGGAATAAACTATTAAATCCTAAACAGTACGAGCAGAGCAATCTGAAATGCTTGGAATGAGGATTGTTTTGAGTTAACTAACATGGCGGCTAAGCCCGCCCACTGGCTTCACCTCACGAGCATTAGCGCTTAAGGCAGGGCGCCTCCTTGTTATTAAACTTGCTTGCCGTCAAAGCACCCGCCCGGCTGCGCGACTCGTCGGCTCTCCCGGAGCAGCCGGGGCTCCCCGCGCTCTTTCTCGGCAAGGGCGCTGTCAGTCAATTCCATCCGCGGCAGCGGCCGATTCTTATTGGCTAAGGCTCGCGTCCGTTCCTGCGGGGGCGGGCCCGCATCCCTTTGTCTGCTGTTGCGAGAGGCGCAGTCGGCCACCCATTGGTTCGGGTGAAGCGAAGGCTCGCGCGCTGATTGGCGACGACGCTGTGGCCGACGTCCCATTGGGGGGTTTCGCGCGGCGGGGCGGGCGTCGCTGCCCGGAGTGATGGCGGCGGCGGCGGCGACCAAGCCGGGGCTGGGCCCGGCCGGACGCGGAGGGACGGGAGAGGAGGCGGCGGCGGGAGCAGCAGCAGCGGCCGCCGCCCGGCGGGGGAAGGCGGCGGCCGAGCCCGCTGAGGAGATGGCGCCGGCGCGGGGCCTGCCGTAGGCGCGTCATGGAGCGGCAGCGGCCCGCGGCGGGGTGGGCGGCCCTGCTGGGCCGGGAGCGGCAGGTAAGGCCGGCGGGCGGGGCGGGCCTGCGCCTGCCCTGCCCTGCGCGCCCCCCTCACCCCGCTCTCGTCTCCCCGCAGGCGCGCGAGTTCTGCCCCGGCGCCAACCAGCAGCCGTACGTGTGCGAGACGGGCCACTGCTGCGGCGAGACGGGCTGCTGCATCTACTACTACGAGCTCTGGTGTGAGTGCCGCGTCCCCGTCCCGCCCCCGCCCCCGTCCCCCGGCGCTGGCGGGATAGGAGGGTCCTGACGCGCCTCTGCCTCCCTCCCTCCCCCCCCCCCTGCAGGGTTCTGGCTGCTGTGGACCGTCCTGATCCTCTTCAGCTGCTGCTGCGCCTACAGGCACCGCCGCGCCAAGCTCCGCCTGCAGCAGCAGCAGCGGCAGCGCGAGATCAACCTCATTGCCTACCACGGTGCCTGCAACTACCCCCCGTCCATGATGGATCTCAGTGAGTGGCCGCTGGCTGGGCCCGGGCAGCCCGTGCGGGGCATGATGAGGCGGAGGGGGCGGAGAGCTGCGGAAAGGCCTGGCCTGCAGGGGCTGGGAGGGAAGGAAGGAAGCCCAGTGGCTCCGCTCCTCTGAGTCCTGTGCCTAAAGCTCAGGCATAGGCTCCAGTACAGACCTCAGGCGCGATCCTAACCAACTTTCCAGCACTCACATAGCCCAGTGGGGCATGCACTGCATCCTGTAGTTGCAGGGCAGTCGTGGAGGCCTCCTCAAGGTCAGGGAACGCTTGTTGTGTTGTCCTTTCCGGGTGCGGAGTGTGCTCTTCCTGAGGAAGAAATGCAGCACTCTGGGGCAGTGGTCTTGCCCGCATGAGGCTGGCGTAGACGTCCCATTGGAACATGCCTTCTTTCGTACGGCCTGAATTAGACTCCACGTCAGTGCGGTGGTGCCTCATGCCAGCAGGCCTCGGGGGTGGGGAGAAAGAGGGTTTGGTCAGTTGGGAGAAGCTCCGGAGGGAGGGTTGAAAAGCCACTTTGGCTGCGCAAGCCGTCTTTCGTGGGGGTTGCCTGTCAGTCTCGTGGGTCGCTGGGCCTCCCCACTCCTCTCTTCCGTGACCTGCCTCGTCTGCCGCCTTGTTCTCCTGCAGGGATGCTGGCTTCCTTCAAGCTGCCTGCCTACGAGGAGGTGGCACACCACCCGACCACGCCACCTCCCCCCTACAGCACCATTCTGGGGGCCTCCACCAGCCGCCTGGGCTCCAGCACCCTGACCCTGACCGGCAGCTCCGAGAACTACACGAGCTGCTCCTGCGAGTCCAGCTGCCTGACGTCGCCCAGCAGTGCCTCGCTGTCGGCCACGGAGGGCAGCTCTCCCAGCGAGGGGGAGGCCGAGGCCGGGGCCGGTGGCTGCAGCAACAGCACAGGAGGAGGCAGCTGGGAGCTGACCGGCCGTTTGGGGCCCGGCCCGGCCCCACTTCCCAAGCACACGCTCTTCTCCTCGAAGGTGGAGCTCTTTGAGGGCAGCCCTCTCCGGCACCTCTCCGACAGCGACGAGGGTCCAGGCGGGGCGGACGAGGTGGAGCACTTCCGGCACCGCCGCCTCACCGGCGACTCGGGGATCGAAGTGGGGCGGGGCCAGGAGGAGGAGGAGGAGGAGGCCGCCACTGGTGACCACAGCGAAGGGGAGGAGGAGGCTGCACAGCTGCTCGGCAAGGGGCCTTCCTGCGCTCCCCTGAATGCAGAGTCGCGGAGCCTTTGTGGGGGACAGACTGAGGGGGACCCGGAAGAACTGGCCTCTTCTCCTACGCTGCCGGTGTGAAGGAGGGCGTCCCGCTAGGCTGGCTGCCTTTCCTGCTTCCCAGCAGTGCCCTTCACACCCATCTCCTCAGAGACTGTCGCTGCTGACCCCGGACCAGACAGCGGGGGAGGGGTGAGTCAGGGCCTCGCCCCCTCGTAGTTCACTGTGGAGAAACACCGCCTTAGCACCACACTGCCCGCTGCCACATCTCCCCCCATGGCCTCATGCTCCCTTGCCCACACGGCCCGCCCCCAGCACTCCCAGCTGTGTGAGCAACAGTCCGCTTCTGTCTCCCACAGCTCTGGGCGGTGGACTTGGGAGCCTTTGTCAGAGGGTGACTTCTGGGCCAGGCCACCTGCTGAACTGTGATAACCATAGCATCTGTGTGTGTGCGTGCGCGCGTGTCTCCTGCTGCACTCCTTAACCATTGGCACAAAGTGTGGCTCCTGCTGGATGGGGGGAGGCCCCCCCCGATCCTTCTCTACACTTGCATTGGGTGTGGGGCCCACTGGCTGCTTGAAATAGGTGATTATTGTTGCTCCTGCTCTGGCCAGACTGGGATTGGGGGGGGGGCGGCTCACCTCCCCCCCAACAGGCTGCCAGAAACGGCTCGTTTGGTTCATGCCATTGCCTGGTAGCCTTTGGAGCGGAAGTGCTGCTCTCCCCCCCCCCCCCCAGATGGCAGCAGAGTGTGCTTATTATGTGGAAATGCCTGACTTGGAGGCACTTGCTATGTATATTTTTGGGGGGGAGAGGGAGTGTCTTGACCCTGATCAGTTGCTGAGGTGTGAGAGCATCGGGAATTCTGTGTAAGAACAGGACTGTCTGTGACAATAAATACGTTCAAAGACAAGCAGTTTTCCATCTTCCTGCGCTGTGGAAAAGTGCCATTCCCAGCGGCCTCTGTGCTCAAGCCAAAAAGGGCACCTGCCAGAGGCCAGTCTGACTTCACGCTCCTGCGGCTTCTGCCTCCTCTGCGTGGGAGTCTTCCTGCCCGCTCAGACCCAGCTGCTGCTCTGCTGCGCTCTCTAAAGGGCTGGCTGCATTTGCTTCTCCCCTTTTCATGGCATGGCTGTAGGCGCCCCCCCCCCCACCAACCCTCTGGTTGGGCTGTGCCCTGTGCTCTCTTGGTAGAGCACTGCAGGGCGCTCCATGCGCTTGGTCACTCGAGGTCCTCACAGCGGCCCTGCAGGGGAGGTGGGGGTGGCAGCTGCTGGGGCGAGGCTCTTGCTGGCCCGGCTCACCTTCTGGAGGCCGGTCTCCCCCCACAGCAGCAGTGCCGCCTGCTTTTAGAAGTCCCCATTTGGAGTTTTGTGTCGGGGCCCCTCTTTAAGTGGGCAAGTTACATTTGTGCTCAGATCCTACCAGGGAAGGGGGAGAGTAATGAGTGCCTGAGAAGGGTGAGGTTTCTTGGCAGAGCTCACCATTGGACAACTCTGCCTCCACCCACTGTGCTGGCCAAAAGTGGGCTGCGTCAGCATGCTGGGTGCAAGGGACTGGCAGCAGGAGGCGAGAAAACTGCTTGCCCCCGATGCCTTGTCCTGCAGGGCTTTTAGGGCCTCATTTGCTGTCGAGTGTCATTTGACTAGCAGCCAAATGGGCATGGCTGCATTTTGTGCGTGAGGGGGTTGGGTAGAAGACATCCCTTTCTGGTCAGGACACAGTGCCCTGGGGGAAGGTGCTGGCAGCTCCCAGGCCAGTGGCTGGGGATGAGAAGTGCAGTGCGCTGACCTGATGCCCTGTGAAGAGCAGGATCTGAGGCTGGTGCAGGCTGGGGCTCGCTGCAAACTGGGGCTCTCTGCAAATGCACACAATGCCCGGGGGCTGGAAGGGGGCGCTGATTCGTCTCAACACACTCTGCTTCTCAACAGCAGCGCCAAGGGCTGAGGGAGGTTCCCGGAACCAAAGAAATGGGAAAATTGAGTCCCTGGAGAGAAGACGCGCCCTGAGAATAAGAAGGGCAGAACACAGCAGAGCCGCTCCCACCCCCACCCCCAGCTCTTTGTGAAGAGCCTGCACTGCCTTCCAGGGTCCCAACAGCAGCACCAAAGCTCTGGAGCCGACTTCATGCAGTGCCCCCCTCCCATGGAGGAGGACAGACGCAGCCCTGCTTCACAGCTTTATTTCAGTGGAAAAAAGGATAGAAATCCTGCATGAAGGGGCGCGCTCCCCCCCAGAAGCCTGCGGAGTGCATCCCGGCCCTCCGGAAGCGCCCGTGGTCCACAGTGCAGCAGGGGTGCCCCCACCCCTAGTACTCCTCTGCCATCATGAGCACCACCAAGGCCGACCAGCCCGTGAAAGGGTAGCAGCCCTGGCCCTTGCCGCTGCCGTCGTGGTACTGCTCCCAGAGGTAGCCGCTCTCCACGTACTGCCGGAAGACGTTGCGGACGACGTTGGCGCGCAGCTCCTGGTACAGGGCGGCCGCCTGCTCGCGGTGGGGCCCCTCCAGCTGCCCGTAGTGGTGCAGCGCCCGCACGGCCAGGAAGTTCATGTTGATCCAGATGGGGCCCCGCCAGTAGGGGGGGTCGTGCTCCGTGTTGCGCCGGAGGTAGAAGGGGCTGGTGCGGGAGAGGGAGCGCAGGCCAAAGGGGGTCCACAGCTTTGCCTCGCTGCGCATGTCTGCCAGGAGGCTGCCCAGGCGGGGCGAGTCGGGGCGCAGGAGCTGCAGCAGCAGCGGGAAGAGGCTCACGTAGCCCAGGGCGCCCCCCACAAACTGCAGCCTGGGAGGCTGGCGAACCACTCGCAGCAGGCGTGGGACGGGGGGAGGCTGGCCTGGAGGAGGGGGCTGCAGCCTCTCGCGCTCCAGGCTCACGGCTTGGGTGTGGTTGCCGTAGTCTGCAAAGCTGCCCAGCGCCTTGGCCCAGTGCTGCTGGTCCAGCAGCTCGTTGTCAGCCAGCACCTCGGCCATGTGCCGGTACCCCCCCCGCCGGCTCCCCCAGCCGCGAGGCCACCTCGGCCATGACGGCCGAGGCAACGGCCATCCAGCACCGCAGGTCCAGGTGCCGCTCGTCCGGGGAGGGGTGCGAGGCCCTGGGGTAGTCGTCGAGCCCAGAGGTCAGGGTCTTGGGGTTGAGGAACAGCTGGGTGTCCTGGTCTCGGCCTCGCCAGCGGAAGGAGTAGGGCAGCGGGCCGGCCTGCGTCCGGTTGTACCAGTCGTACCAGCTCTGCAGGCGAGGGTAGAGGCGCCGCAGGAAGTCTGTCTCGGCTGCCCCCTGGGTCAGCAGCTGCCGCAAGGCCAAAAAGAGTGTGGGGGGGGTTTCCCGCACTGCTGTGCTGCACCACGAACTCGGGGGGCACCTTGGCACGAGCCTCTTCGCCCAGGATCTGTTCGCGCGGGATCCACCCCTCGGCATTCATGAGGTCAAGCCAGTGGGCCAACACCTCCCGGCTCAAGGCGGGGTCCCACCGGCCCAAGAGCAGCTGGTGGAAGCCCTCGTCCCACAGGAAGCCCCGGGGGAAGAAGGAGCGGGAAGGCACGGCTGTGAAGAGGGGCCCCTCGGGGTAGGGCTGGGGGGGGCCCGCTGTGTGGCGCCTGGACCAGCGAGTGCCCGTAGAAGTAGCCCACCCCCCCCCAGCAGGTTGCTGAGGGCGGCCCTGGCGAAGTGCTGCTCCTGCGGCGAGTAGCCCTTGCGGGCCAGCCCAAAGGTCTGCTCAAAGCGCTGCTCGAAGGCGGCCACGTGCCTGCCCAGCTCCCGGGTGAGGACCTCGCCCAGCAGCCGCCCAGGGCGCTCCGTGACGCTGCCCGACTCAAAGGCCACCTCCAGGCGGCAGGGCAGGGCCACGGTCACCTGGTGCACCAGGAGCTGGCTGCGCGGCTCGTCCGGCCCAGGGCTCCTCCGATAGGTGTCCACGCCAAAGTAACGCCGCTTGGGGGCCCCTGGGGGCGCATGGACGAAGCGAGGAGTCAGGCTGGCTCTCACCACGTCAGTGATGCGGTGCAGTCCCTCGGCCTCGGCCTGCAGGTAGTTATAGCTGGCGAGAGAGGGAAAAAGGGCGTCACGGAGGGCGGGTGGGAGGAGCAGCCCCTCCCCTGCCTGCTGCCCAGCAGCTCTGCTCCTGCTCTGCCTGCCGCAGGGCAGCGTACCTGGCGTACAGAGGCGCCGCCCCCGCTTCCGTGGTGGGCTGCTGGAAGGTGATGGTGAAGTGCCCCAGCTCCTCCGTGGTGCCGGTCAGAGACAGCAGCCGCCGGCTCTTCTCCTCCACCAGAGGCTGCAGCGTCCCCTGCCCATCGGTGGCCACGTAGAAGAGCAGGGAGACGAGGGGGGTCTGCACCCCTGCTCGCTGCAGGAGGAAAGGCAGGTTGGGCACTCCTCCCAGGGGACCGGAGAGCAGCCCCCTTCCCTCTCCGGCCTGGAGCGGGGCCTCCGGGCGCAAGCCTAAGGTGTCCTCCAGCCCACGGGGTGGGGCTGACCCCTTCGACGCCCAGGAGGAGCGGCAAGCGCAGTCACACGCTGCTCTGGGAAGAGGCCGTCCCTGGCGCGCGAAGGGAGCTTCCCCGCTGCGGCTCTCTGGGGTTCTGGCCACGCCCGAGGACCCACCAGGGGAACTGTGTGCCCCAACCAAGGGATTTCCTTGGCCGCTGACGGCCTTGTGGTGCCGCCTTAGCAAAGGCCGGGGGAGCTGGCTGGCAGCACCTGGGTGGAAGGCAGCAGGCAGGCCCCGAAACGGGAGGAAAGCCGCGGGAACAAGCATCCGGGCCAGGAAGCCCCTTCTATTCCCCAGGCCGCCCACCTCGGGCCGAGCAGTGACCCTCCAGCTCCAGTCCCCGCCGTGCTGCCCCCCGGGGCGCTTCACGAACTCCGTCTGCAGGCTCAGGCCGACGTCGCGGATCTCCTGCACCCCGAAGTGGACGCCGTCGTGAAGCAGCCAGCCGTAGCGGGGGAGGCCGTCGCTCTGCTCGCAGGTGTGGCGCAGCCGGACGTCCCCCTCCAGCGGCTGCAGCCACATCAGGCCTGCGCGGGAAAGAAGCGTCGGGCGGGCGGCATCAGCGAGGGGCCGGAAGGCGCGCGGGAAGGCCTGGGTTGCCGCTGGGAGGCGAGCGCCGGGCCCGGCTGGGGGCCCCGGGGGCGGAGAAGACCCTCCCGAGGCGAGCGGCCCGCCCGCGCCGCGCACCTGCCACCGGCGAGCGCGGGCTGCGCGTCTTCATGCCCAGGTAGACCTGCGGGCGGTAGGAGCCCCAGAAGAGGCCGGGCGCGGCGGCGGCCCCGCTGCTGTTGGCGCCCAGGGCGCGGCCGGCCGGGTGCGGCGCCGTCAGGAGGCTGGTGGGTCCCCAGCGGGCGCGCAGCCCCAGCCCCAGCAGCAGCCCCGCCAGGGCCAGGGCCGAGGCGCAGCCCAGCAGCTCCCGCCGCGCCCCCGCGCGCTCCTTCCTGGCGGGGCCCCGCGGCGCGCGCTCCTGCGGCCGGGCCCCCTCGGCGGCTCTCCGACGGCGCTCCCGGGGCATCCTCGCTGCGCCTCGCCCGACGTGTCCCTCGCGCCGGAACTGCGGCTCCCGGCAGGCCTCGCTCGGCAGGTCGGAAGCAAGAATGTTAGATGACTGGATACGCCATGACGTCACATTCTTGAAGCCGAGGATTTACAAAAATGGCTGACTCAGATCAGCGCCGCGAACGACGAGGATTGCCGCCGGAGGGGCTCTCTCGCTCGCACGGCGCGCGTGTAAAAGTTAATTTCAACGTCTTTAAGCATGCCTGCGTGTTCTGCATACGGGTGTGCGAATCGCTGAACGAAAAATGGGATTTAATTTCCGCGGAAAGATTCATGTATTCACATTACATCAGCTCAATAAAACGACCGGTAATATTTTCCAAATTCTGAACATTAACAGACATTTTTTTAATGGGGCAAGGCCGTTTTATTCCTGCTTGTGTAGATTTCAAAAAATAAGCCTGTCAAAACAGTGCAATCCGAGTTTAAATAGACAGCAAGCGGCATTTCGTCCGGTATGTTCAGTAATATAATTACGCGGAATTAAACCTTGGAATTGCATATTGAATCATAATTAGGTTACCAATGATGTTTCTCCACGATCACACGTCGTTATTTTCGTAAGTTTTTACTTCAGGAGTAAACGATTCAGCCCTAAACATCACTCGAAAACCAATCTGAAATGCTTGGAATGAGCAATGTTTTGGACGTACCAACATGGCCGCTAAGCCCGCCCCCTAGGCTTCAATAATTCCGTATTAAGGTATTAACTCCATGGGCAGGGCCAGGGGTTGGGTCGGAAGCGCCTCCGCCCCGCGCACGCTGGGAGCTGTAGTCGGCCTCGCTCGGCGCGCGCTCCGCGTCTGCGGCGCCTCCAAGGGCGCCTCCTTCAGGCCGGCAGCAGCTCCGGCTGCACGCGCTCAGGAGGGGGCGCCGCTCCCCCACGCCCTGATCGCCGCCTGTGCTGGAGGCTGGCGCGTTTCAAGCAGTGCAGCGCGGCAGAGCCGGTGCGCGCTCGTGCTCGCCGCCACCTGTGGCACCGCCTTTGGCTCCCGCGGCGAGGAAGGACTGCAGCCCAGCGCCGAAACGCCCAGCCCAACCCCCGGCCCTGCTTGTTATCTGAATGCGAAGTGAAGCTAGTGGGCGGGGTTAGCGGTGACGTAAATATACCCAAAACAATGCTGATTCCAATTATTTCAAATGGGTTTTCGCATGATGTTTCGGACTTAATAATTTACTCCTGAAGTAAAAACTTACCAAAATAACAACGTGTGATCGTGGAGAAACATCATTGGTAACGTAATTATGATTCAATATGCAATTCCAAGGTTTAATTCCGCAGAATTATATTACTGAACACACCGGACGAAATGCCGCTTGCTGTCTATTTAAACTCGGATTGCACTGCTTTGACAGACTTATTTTTTGAAATCTACACAAGCAGGAATAAAGTGTGAACGGGAAGGAAAGAAAAAAAAGGGGAGGGTGGGCAAAGATCAGATAAATATGTAGGAAAATTACATTAAAATCTCTCAATGTATAACACAAGTAGTTGTCAATAGGAGAGTAGTTCTTTTTCACTTCTAGGCTATTAAGTGTATTTTTTTAAACTTCTACACTCACCCCCCCCCCAATAAAACAAATTCTGTTCATGTTCAGAATTTCAAAAATATTACAGTAGAAAATGGAAGGCGGGAAAAAAATGTGTAAACGGGAAGGGGGGAAAAGGAGGGGGGAATTTTTTTTATTTTTATTTTATTTCTTCATATCTACTTCAGTTTGTGAAGGGCTGCTTACTTTATGAAGTAATACTTTTCTGTAGCAACGAATCACAATGATTTTAATTACCTGTGCAAAGTAATCCCATTTTTCGTACAAGATTCGTGCACCTGTATGCAGAACACGCAGGCATGCTTAAAGACGTTGAGATTAACTTTACCACACGGGCAGGGAGATTTTGATTCGTGACACCGCGGCGGCAATCCTCCTTCACGGCAATGATCTGAGATATACCCATGGCTTCAAGTCTGTGACGTCATGGCTTATCCAGTGTATCTAACATTCTTGGCCCAGCCACGCCCGCTCCCGCTCCGCCAGTGCAACAGCGACCCTGCACCGCCAACCTCGCCAGCAGGGGAGAGATTGGGGCGTGATGTGGCGGGCCGGCGCAAAGCCAACCCGCCCCTCTTCCGGCAACGGAGATGCCCAGAAAACCCTATGGGGCCACTTCTGTGCCCGCCCGCTCCGTTGTTGGCCCAGCAGTCTCAAGCAGCGAGAGGTTTCATTTCGATTTCCCAGCAACGGAGCGCAACGCCTACATCCTTCTTCCCACTCTTCCCACGTATGGATGCACACACTGGCCAGGGTCTCTGCTGAGGGCCCAATCCTAACCCACTTGTCTAGCACTGGGGTAAGGGCAATGCAGCTCTGAGGCAAGAGAACAAACATTTCCTTACCTTGAGGAGGCCTCTGCGACCCCAGGCGACTGCAGGATCAGTGCTGGAAAGTGGGGTAGGATTGCACCCTGATTTTATACAACCCAGCCTGGCAGGACAGGGTGGGTGAGCTGGCCGACAACTGAGCAGCCGGCTGGAGGCCTGCAACAGCTCCTGCAGACCCAGCTCCTGCGCTCCTGCAGCCGTCCAGTTCAGCCAGAGACGGTCTGTTCTCCTGTGCCCCGACTGGCCTGCTGGGCTTCCTCCACAGCAACACCAAGAGCAGCGTCCCGCCCTCAGGTGCCCCACATATGCAGAACGCCTCCTCTGACGGGAAGTCCCAGCAGCGCCTGACCGGCCCTCGGGGCTCATGCTGCTCACAGCAGGTCCACGCTGGAGCTTGGGAACGGGCATCCCTGCGACAGCCGGCTGCAGGCTGCACCCAGTTGGGACTCTTAACACTGGGTTTGTGCGAGGAAGAAAAGCATTTCCTTGCCACACACACAATTGTACAGGACTTATTTGCCTCCCCACAAAACTGCCAGCCCTTCACCAGAAAGCAACGTTGGCTGCCCTGTTCATGCTTTGCTTCTCCTCCCCCTTCTGGCAGGACTGAGCTAGGGAGAACATGCCCTCAGGGAGGTTGCACGCAGGCCTCTTAGAGCCTCCTCCCCGTGCCAAAGCTAGAGGGCCCCCCCCCCGCCCGGGCTCGGAAGTGCGCATTACAGTCCCCCTCAGCACAACTGCCTCCCTCAAGCCCCTTCCCCACGGACAAGACACACGGCCGTTGGAGAAACACCTTTAATTTGGCTTTTCCATTAGTCACCCGTTCCCACCACCTTTCCTTGCAAGGACATCTGGGATCTTGGCCTCCTCTCCCCTTTGCCCCAGCCTTGCTCGTAAGACCCCACTCCTTCTCCCTCCCCCCGACCAGCATCATTAGCCCAGGAGTAGCCAGGCAGACTGCCCAGTGCCCCGAGACCCACCCAGCCTTCCCGAAAGCAGCCAGCACGACCCCTGCCAGATTCCCTCACGAGCCCCCAGGCCAACGGCTTTCCTTCCACCCCCAGGGGCCTCCTCTCCCTCCCCGCCACCCCCACAGCAATCCCCAGAAGGCTGAGCAGGGTAGGAGGGGGCAGGTGGTGGTTGTGGAGAAGGGACCGGTCCTGCGCTGAAGTGCCACCGACCGCCTCAGCAGCACTGGGGAGGGGAGGGGAGGGGAGGGAAGGCTGGCCGGCCGTCAGGCAGGGCTGCCACACCAAGCGGCCTGCTGAGAGCGCCCAGGGCTGGGAACAGGTCCGGGCAGCAGGGGAGCAGGCTGCCCAGCTGAGAGGCCGGGCCTGCGGAAGAAGGGCTTGTTCCCCAAGAACCAATTCCAGCTGGGAGCTGCCACTCCTGCAAGCCCAACGACCGCTGGGGACCAAAGGCTGCCTGGGGTGGAGGTCACAGCAGCAGCAGGACAGCCTGGGAGGGGCCCTGCCCCACCCCTTCCCAAGCGAACGCCCTGGGGGAGGGACAGCTCGGGGGGGGTGTTCTCAGCGAGTCTCTGGTGTCCAGGCCTGATGGCATCGCTTGTGGGGAGGCGGCAGTCAGGGCGGGAAGCCTCCGGTCACTGCTTCAGCCGGCCCCCGTCTCCCTCGCTGACCAGGCGCTTCCGGCCCCTGAGGGGAGAGGGAGGGGAGGCAGTCAGGAAGGAGCACATGGCCAGAGGCCTCTTTTATTCCCCTCCGCCGCAGCATGGAGCCCTTTGGTGCGGACCTCCCCGCGGGAACCTGCAGCCCACCTCCCCCAGGGGCCCAGGAAGGGGCTCCGTGGCTCCTTCGAACGGATGAGAGGCGGAAGGAAGCGCCCCAGGCATGCCTGCTCAGGAGTGACTGACCGGGGGCGGGGGGGGCAGGGTGCGGTGTGTGGACGCCCAGACACACCCCACTGTGCTTACGCACTCTAGTGCCTTGGAGGCCCCTTCCCCTGCGCCCACACGTCCAGCAGCCCTCAGGCTACCTCTGGGGTTGTTGCTGTTGTTCAGTTGCTAAGTCGTGTCCGACTCTTCGCGACCCCCTGGACCACAGCACGCCAGGCCTCCCTGTCCTCCACCAGCTTCCCCAATTTCATGTTCGTTGCTTCGGTGACACTCTCTAACCATCTCATCCTCTGCTGCCCCCTCCTCCTTTTGCCTTCCATCTTTCCCAGCATGAGGGTCTTTTCTAAGGAGTCCTCTCTTCTCATGAGGTGGCCAAAGTACTTGAGCTTCAGCTTCAGGATTTGTCCTTCCAGAGAGCAACCAGGCTTGACTTCCCTTAGGACTGCCCGATTGTACTGTTGGAAGTGGCTAACTAGTTTTTCAAGTGCAGGTCACAACATCCCCTTGAGCCCTGTAACATTTGGAAGAGAAGATGGGGGTCCCTCTGCCCATTCAGGGGGGTGCTGGTGCTCCAGTTCCCACTTTAGCCCCACAAGTGACCAGGGGAGCAGGTCTGGCTGTACCTGGCGGGGCAGGCATCTCTCAGCTGCTTCGTGATGACGCCCTCCTCCCAGCAGAGGTCCACCAGGTGCTCTAGGATGCTGTGGGCCAGTGGCACATCCAGGCTGATGTCTCCAAGCTCATCGTACACACGCTGGAAGCCCTGGAGGGCAAGGAGGGGGGTGGAGGAAGAGGAAAGGAGGGGTCATGGGTCAACACAGGTCTCGGGCAACGAGGCGAGAGGACTGAGACCACTGCCAGGCTGCAAGCAGAGCCTCTGCTGCCTGCCGCCAAGAGTGAGACGCCCTCCTCCCCTCAGCAGGCACTGTAATTAAAAGCCAACAACTCTTGCGCATGTGTGCCAAACAACCACTCAGGAGCTTGTTTTTCCTCCCGGTTCAGAAGTGCAAGACACATTTGCCAGTCAACTGAGGTTTTTTCAGCATTAGATCTGAAGTTCTCTTATTAGAAAGAACACTTCTAAGTGTCAATACACAGACAATAAAAAGGAGCAAACAATTTAGTCTCAACTGTTGTTGAGACTAATCTGGGAATCAGAATATCCAAATTCATCAGCATTTATCTTTAGCTGGCAATTTATGGAGGAAAGCAGTGCTTTTAAAATTCTGCATATGCTTCACAATGGCAGTATGTCGCCATTTCTGCGAATGCCAAGAGCAGTGGGATGCTCTCATCCCGGGCATTACGCCCAACTGCACCGCCGATACGGGCAGAGCCAGCATGTCCCTCACAGGGCCTGCTCAGCACCCGGCAAGGAGGCTGACTTCTGGGCAGCTCTTCCCAATGACGTGAGAGTTGTTTGCTTGTGAGCAACTGAGGCTCTCCTGCTGGAGGCGGGATTCAGGGTTGCTGCTGACACTGGAGAAATGTTTGGTTTCTCCATCCATTAGAAGTGCTGAGCTTCACCTTCCAAAGAGCCAACGCGCCTGGCAGTTTTCTCACGTGCTCGCCCTCACTTGGCTTTGATTCACTGTCTTTATTCTAGGACTGATAATTGTAGCATAATTGTTGAAATAAAAATGGAAACTTCCACATATGTTACAAGAAATGAATGTACCAATTTTTTTTTAGAACTGTCAATTGTGTGAGGGCCCAGAATTCCAAACCAGCTTGGAAAGTAAAGGAATGCAAGTCGGCAATATGCCTAGGAACACACACACACATTCCCCCCCCCTCCCCAAACTGTAGATGGGTCAAGACAGTTTTGCTCATGGCTGGAACTTTTGGTTTGAGCCATGAAGCTGCAGGACTGTGGGACAATTTGCTTTCTTAAGGAACTGTTGGAAATGTGTCTTTGTACTTCTGAACCAGGAGGAGAAACAAAACCTGAGGTTAATTTTGGGGATTTGAAACCACACACAAAACTACCCCACAGTCACCCAGGACTGCCCCCCAATTCCCCACTTACTGCTCAAGAGTATGAGACATATTGCCAGACGTTTTTAGGAAACACGCACACAGGATTAGCCTGTGTTTCTTGATGGTTGGGAAGAATAAGGACCTCCAAGAGGGCTGAATAAATCCCTCCCATTAGAGACAGCACAGAAATTAAATACGCCCATTTAATTTTTTAAAAAAGCAGGAAAAAAATGGCAAATGGAAGGAACTGGCGAGAGGAAACAAAACTGAACAAAGGAGCAAGGCAGGTAGGCAAACAAGGACATGCAGAATCCCACCTCTTTCGCATCAGGGCAGAAGGGAGGGAGGGAGGAACTCAGAACTCACGACCCAATTTTGATTTCCAGAACAGACATTTGCAAAGGACTGTTGGGCTGAGGAGCCTCTTGGAGAACGGGGTGTGTGTGTGTGTGTGTGTGTGTGTGTGTGTGTGTGTGTGTGCAGCTGGCAGCCGGTGCGTAGGGGCCATCAGGTGACCTGGCCCGCCCGAGGCAGCTGCCAGTCCCCACGGCTCACTAGGGGGCCAGTCCTGAACGCGCTCCTCCGCCAGCCGGGGGCTTCTCTTTCAGGGACCCCCCCCCCGAGCCAGCCAGCCAGCCAGGCCCTTACCCGGTTCATCTGGTCCAGCGTCACCAGCCCCGTCTGCCAGAGCACCTTCAGCAGCTTCATCATCACGGTCACTGCCGCTTTGCCAGAGGACTCCAGCACCATCACCACCGCCTGCACCGCGGGCAGGAAAGAGGGTCGTGAGGGCTGCCCAGAGGGGAGGCCGGGCCAAGGCTGCCGCCACCCAGGAGTCGCACAGAGCCTGCCCGCCAGGCCTGGAGATGCTGGCCGAAAGGGGGTCACCCGCAGCGGGGCCCCAGGTCAGCCAGGCTGGCGCCACATGAGTCTCTGCAGGTGCCCAGGCTGTGGCAGGCCTACCTCATAGACCAGCTCGTGGTGGAAGTGGGGCACCTCCAGCTGGCGCAGACAGTGCTCGGCCTCAGACACCTCTCCGGAGAGCAGGTATTCGCGGAGCAGAAGGTTCATCTGGAGAGACAGGAACAAGAGCTCAGTCGGATGCCCAAACAGCTGCCCCTGCCCAGGCCTTCCGGGCAGAGTCTCCTCACCACCTGGAAGGACGTGCAGAGCTTCCTTCACACAGAGACCCATCCACGTGGGCACTCTGGCGCAGCAGATTCCCCGCCCGCCAGGTGAGCAGTGTGACCACTGACAGAACGGGCAGAGCCTGAGGGGCCAGTTGCTGGGCTCAGTCCCCTCCGGGTTCAAGCCCAGGGCGGGGCACTGCTGGCTCTGTGGGCCCCTTCCGGCTCCTGCGGAGACTTCCAAAGCGTGTGGAGCCAGCAACCCCTGCCCTCGGGGAGAAGCCGAAAGGGACCTCACGTCAGGGACAGCAAAGGTTTTTCCCCCAAGCGCGAGTGGTCTTGCTGCGGCGAAGGGTGAGCTGAGACACGAGTTACGCATCTGGGTGAGGAGAAGGTAAGGGCAACGTTCTCGCTTGTTAATCCAATCCTAAATCTAGTTTAAGGTTCACTTTTACCTTTAAAGTAGAGCCTAATCTAATCTGTGGGGGAGGTTGCGAAGGTCTAGTAAGTGGGACATAGGAGACAGGTGGGAAAAAGAAACATAACCAAATAGGCACTCGCAAACAGGGAAAAAGGCAGCAAGGCAGACACTGGGGAGAAGCACAGCTGATCTAACTAGGACTAATCAGAGCAGGACCAGAGTCTACTTAAGAGAGTAAGGCAGAGACTCTTAGGAAACAAAACAGGGGAAGATAAAAAGAAGGGACAAAAGCAGGATAAGAACATAAGAACAGCTCTGCTGGATCAGGCCAAAGGCCCACCTAGTCCAGCTTCCTGTATCTCACAGCGGCCCACCAGGTGCCCCAGGGAGGCACAAGGCACAAGACGCTTGCATCCCGTTGCCACTCCCTTGCAACTGGTACTCTGAAGTAGCCTACTGCTAATGTAAGGAGGTTGCACCACCCATCATTGCCTATAGCCCACAATGAACTTTTCTTCCAGAAATCCGTCCAAACCCCTCTTAAAGGCATCTAGACCAGATGCCATCACCACCTCCTGTGGCAAAGAGTTCCACAGATTAATTACCCGCTGGGTAAAAAAGTACTTCCTTTTATCTATTTTAACTCTCCCAACCCTCAGTTTTAGCGGATGCCCCCTGGTTCTGGTGTTTTGAGAGAGGGAAAAGAACATCCCTCTATCGACTCTATCCCTTCCATGCATAATTTTGTATGTCTTAATCATGTCCCCCCTAAGGCGCCTTTTTTCTAGGCTGAAGAGCCCATAAGGGAGGTGCCCCAGCCCCGTAATCATTTTCATCGCTCTCTTCTGCACCTTTTCCAATTCCACTATGTCCTTTTTGAGGTGCGGTGACCAGAACTGTACACAATATTCCAGGTGTGGCCTTACCATCGATTTGTACAAGGGCATGATAATATTGGCTGTTTTATTCTCAACCCCCTTTTTAATTACCCCAAGCATGGAATTGGCCTTCTTAATTGCTGCCGCACACTGGGTCAACACCTTCACTGAATTGCCCACCAGCACTCCAAGATCTCTCTCTTGAGCTGTCACAGACAGCTCAGAACTCTTAAGCCTACAGGTTGGCCCGCTGGATGGGGAGGGAGGAAAAGGGGACTCGGAGACTGCAGAGGAATTAAATGATTCTTTGCATCTGTCTTCACAGCAGAAGACATCGAACAGGTACCACTGCCTGAACGGCCCCTCCTGACTAAGGAATTAAGTCAGATAGAGGTTAAAAGAGATCTATAGCCTAAAAAAAAAGGTGCCTGAGGGGGGACTTGATTGAGACATACAAAATTCTGCATGGGATGGATAAAGTGGGTAGAGGGAGGTTCTTTTCCCTCTCTCACAATACCAGAACCAGGGGACATTGAGTATTGGGAGAGTGAGAACAGATAAAAGGAAATCTGTGGAACTCCTTGCCACAGGAGGTGGTGATGGCATCTGGCCTCGATGCTTTTAAAAGGGGACTGGACAGATTTCTGGAGGAAAAATCCATCGCAGGCTACAGGCCATGATGGTTAGTGCCACCTCCTTACTTTAGAGTTATGCTACCTTGGAGTGCCAGATGCAGGGGAATGGCAACGAGATGCACATATCTACTTGTCTTGTGTGCTCCCTGAGGCATCTGGTGGGCTGCTGCGAGATGCAGGAAGCTGGACTAGATGGGCCTTTGGCCTGATCCAGCATAGGGGCTCTTCTTATGTTCTTAAGTTTGAAAACGATTTCCAGTTTTCAATCAGTAACAAGGAAATTCTTTTCAAGCTTTTTCTTTTGCTGTTCTTAAGGCTTGGGGAGCCCTACAGAGGCATCTGTGGGGCTCCACACATCCCCAAAAGGCCGGCACTGGCACAGGCAAGTAGAAAAGGCCCTCCCCGCCCGCAGCAGCAGTGTGATCCTGGGGATCGCATTGCTGCCATAGCCCCTCCCCTGCACACACTTAGAGTGCTCCCAACTCCTTTGTAGGAGTTTCGGAAGCAGTGCAGTAGCTGTGAAGACCTAGAAGTGAGGTAACACATGCGCAGCACTTTGCACGCTTACAGCGTGCGAGACGAGTGCAGGCGACCCTGTTCCGGCAGCACAAAACCCCCCCCCCCGCCCACAACGAGGATCAAGGCAGCTCAGCTCCCACAAGCGGCCTGCAAGGGGCTTGCTGAGGTCTTGGTGGGCCAGTCCAAAGTGGGTATCAATTGCGCAGCACAGTCTAGGCTGAGTCCCTGTTCTACCCCTGGGCAGACCCCAGCCTGTCTGGGAACGGCAGCAGGAAGGGGGTGGCCTCCACTTTCAGACGCCCTCCTCAGACCCGTCTCCTGCTCTTCCTCTGCAGGAGGACCGAGTGGCACCTTAGACGGGCCTCTCAGACTGTCTGCTCTGCTGACACCATCCCAGTCGCGCCCTACTGAGTTTTACCACCACACTGGCATTGTACGCCCCAAGCTCCGCGCTTGGCCAGTTGTGCCTGTCAACCCTTGGCTGGGGCATGGCAGTAAAAGTTGGTTCCAGAGCCAACCTGTGACGAGTCCAAATTAAACCCCCAACAGGTGGAGGAATGCCTCTGCGCACACCCAAGAATGACCAGTGGAGGCCCCCCGGCACTTCACCTCCTTGATAAGGTGCCTGACGGGTCTCTGGCCACCACCCACGCCCCACACGTTGTCCAATCGGTTGACATCTCTCTTGATGCGCAGGAGGACAGCAGCGCGATCCAAGGCAGCCCTGCAGGAGAGGATGGAAAGTTGGGGAGCACCACTAGTTGGGGAGCACACACTCCTGCCCGGGAGAGCCAGCACGAGGACCCGGCCCTGGGCCTGCGACAACATGGGTGGGGCGGGGGCTGGCTTAGGAGAGGACGGCTCACTCACCGCGCATGCTCACAGTCAACACGCCCCTTGTAGCGCTCGAGGAAGTCGAGTGGCAGCGCATGGTCGGCCACAGCCCGCGCGATGAACTGGCCCAGCATCTGCACAGACAGACAGACAGACAGACAGACTGCAGTCTTCAGGGGGCATTCCTAACGCTCCCCCTGCCCCCAGAGCCTGAGCCCCCGCTGACCTGCGGAGCCTCCGGTGTGTCAAGGATGAGGTCCGGGAGGTCACGCAGCATCCCATCGAAAGCATTGGCCACATCTTCAGGGCTCAGCACCTTCCCCACAAGGTCCGACAACAGTCGTGATGTCAGCTCCCGGTGGCTGGCCTTGCCCTCCAGGGACAGTGCCACGGCCAGAGAGGGCACTGCTGCTCTGTGCCCACCCAGGTTCAGCCCCTGGAGCAGCTCCTGTCAACGACACAGACCGCACTCAGCTCGGCCCCAGGGGGCTCCTCTTTTCTACTGAGGCTGGTGGGGCGCTCAGCTGGCACTTCTGGGCTAGCCAAGAGGCGGGGGGGGGGGCTCTTTTCTGTGGAACACTCTTTCCCACACGCTCCATTTATCGTACTCCCTACATTTTCTGATGCTTTGCTGGGGCCTGAGCCAAGAGGCGAAGCTGAAACATTGGCTGAAGGAACCCAGAGCAAGACAGCCAATGAATGCTGCAGTCCTGGAGGCCACACCCCCAAAGGGCACTGCACAGCTGGAGGAGGTGCAAAAGACGGCCCACCCAATGGTAACGGGGCTGGATCACCTTCCTCAAGAAGACAGGCAAGATCGCCCTGCATTAATGGGAGTCACGATCGAGACCTACAAAGAGGGGGGACGGCTTTGAGCATGATACTAGAGCCAGATTGGTCACCTAAGGAAACTAACTAGTCGGGTCTTCTTCACACAGCATTTAACGTCTGTGGAAGTCACTGCCACAAGACACGGGGATGGCCACTGCGTGGAATGCTTCATAAGGGGGTTGGACAAAGTCACGGAGAACCAGGGGTGTCTTGTGAGCTCTTAGCAGTGACCCAGGCAAGGGAGAGATCTTGTGGTCGGAAAACCAGCAGCTGGTCGCCTGTTTTGAATGGGGTCCCAATCCATTTGAAGGCGCAGGCTGAGGATGCTCCTGGGCCCTACTGCATTAGTCAGACTCGACTGTGGCGACTCCACTCCCACTGCAGCGAGTCTGGAGTCCTGCAAGGCCACTGGAAGATGGCCAGGAACCCGTCTTCATGTCTGCCAGGACACCCAGGTCAGCCTTCTGCACCACCTGGCACCAGGTGTTTCCACTGGGTGATGTCTGGCCTTTGCCAACTGCACCAGCTGCCAGTTCATCTGGGAGTGCAACTCCAGGGGCTGGTTTCAAAGGATTTGAAACTGACAAATCTCTAGGCAACTTGGGACCAACAGTCCAACTGAAGGACTACACCACCACCCCCGTGACACCTTCTGGCGCTTAAGGTCACCTGAAAGGGTCTCCTTCCTTGTCAAGAGGTCTGGTTGGTGGGGACGAGAGAGGGGGAGCCTTCTCTGTGGTGGCACCTACCATGCCAAACTCCCTGCTCTACTGTTGAAATCCTCTTGTTTCCACCAACATTTTGAAGCTGAGTCCTCTCTGCTGATTTGCCCCAACATGAGAAGAGCCCCGCTGGAACAGGCCAAAAGGAGCCCCTCTAGGCCAGCTTCCTGTATCTCACAAGGGGCCCACCAGATGCCTCAGGGAGCACTCAAGATAACAAGACGCCTGCATCCTATTGCCACTCCCTTGCACCTGGCACCTCAGAGACAGTCGACTTCCAGAATCAGGGCTTGTGATCTGAAATGGACTTTTCCTCCATCAATCTGTCCAATCCCCTTGTAAAGGCATCAGGGTCAGATGTCACCACAGCCTGTGGCAAGGAGTTTCACAGACTAACTTCTGTACACACAGGGTAAAGAAATGTTCTTTCGTCTGTTTCAACTCTCCTAACAGTCAAATGCCCTGGGGTCTGGGGGCTTCGTGGGGTCTGCTTCTTCCATGTTATCAGGGCTATCCCATTACGTTTTACTTTCTGGCATCTCTTGTGCCTCTCACAGAACTGCAGTTGTGAACCGCCCACCCAGGAAGGCTAAGCCGGCAGAGCTCTGGTCCTGCCTTCCTGGCCACAGCCTGCGCTTTCAGCCAGGTGGGAGCAGGGGGCGTCTGCCTCAAGCAAACACGGAAGACCTGGGGAGGCGGGCCTCTGCTGCCTGAGGAGCGAGGGAGGAAGGCAGGGCTGTGGCCCCCCTCGGAGAACAGCTTGCCTGTGCCAGGCCCCCACTCTCCCCGCAAAGCTCCTGCGGCCCTCTCCACCCCACCTGCAGTCCGAGCCCCCCCTCCACCTGGCAAAGGGCCTGCTCCCGCCCCAGCTCCGCCACGTCAGGCACCCCAAGCCCCACGTGCCCAGGGCCCCAACCAACCTGCTCTCCCCCCTCCCTCCTGACCATTCCCCCTCTCAAGCGCCTATTCCGCTGCCGAGCCGGAGGTGGGAAGAGGCCTCCTCCCTGTTCCTCCGCCTGAGGCTCCTGCCTGCCCTCTGCTCACTGCCCCCCCCCCGGTACTCACCACCACCTCCAGGGAGTCTCCGTGCTCAAAGTACTCCAGCACCATGGGCTGCACGTTCTTCTGCAGCTCCGCCTCCTCCAGCTCCGGCACCACCGTGGCGTAGACTGTGTCACCCTAGCGAGAGTCCAGACTGCGCTGAGCACGCTGAAGCAGGCTGGCCACTCCCCCGCCACGCCCCCTCGTGCTCACAGGGCTCCCCAGGCGCCCCTTGGGGATGCTCACGTCCAAAAGGGCAGCCCAAAGACGGCCGCCGCCCCATTCCACCCGCAGACATCCGGTGGCCACAAGTGGTGGGCTGAGCCCGAGGTCACGGATTCAAGGCCCTCCTCTCAGCTCTGCGCTGGAGTGGGGGCGGCAGCAGGCCTCGGCAGGCGACCCGCAAGCGGAGAGGGTGCGCCGTATCCTCTCCTTCCTCCCCGGCGGGAGCTCCGGCCAAGAGTCCTCCCCGGACTGAAAGACTCTGCACGCTGCCACCAGCTGCCCACTTTCCACGCCCGCCCACCACCCCTACGCAAGCCCCCCTCCGCACTGTCCCGGCGACAGGTCGGCTCTCTTCGCTCTCCTTGCCATTGCCCCCCATCCCCAGCCCTGAGACTGCCGCCGCCGCCGCCCCCTGCAGTGAGGCGAGCCGCGCTGCCGCCTCTGGGCCAAGGAGAGCTGCGCCGTCGAGGCCAGGGCAGGCCGGCCCGCTCCGGGGAGGGAAGGGGGCGCGCGTACCTGCGCGGCCTCGTCGTAGTTGGGGTCCTGCGCGTCGGGCTCCTGGTCGCCGTAGAGCACCCCGGGCGCGCCCCACACGCCTTTGCCCCCCGCGCCACCTGCCGGCAGGGAGAGAGAGCGCGCGCGTCAGGAGCCCGGCCGGCCGCGGGCTGGACGTAACGGAGGCGCGCGCCGGGGAGCGCGGCGGTACCTTTCTTGGGCAGGCCGCGTCCCTTGCCCGCGCGGGACCGGCGGTCGTGGACCCGGCCCTTGGGGGGGGCTGCCGGGGTCGGGGCGAGGCTCGCCGCCCTCCGAGAGCGAGTCGCGGGCGGAGTCGCGCCGCGCGCGCCGCTTGGCCTTCGCCTTCAGGCGCGCCTCGTGCAGGGCCTTCTCCTGCGGGCTCCAGACGCGCCGCTCCTCCTCGTCTTCCTCCTCCTCCTCGCCGCCACCGGCCCGGGTCGCCGCCTGCAGGGGCCACAGGGAGGGCGCGTCAGGGCGCCGGGCAGGGCACCCGCGGCGCCAGCACCGCCTCCGCTCGAGCCCCCCACCCCGGGGACTGGCCGCCGCCCGTCTCCCGGGCGCGCCTCGAGGCTGCCGGTACTTGCCGGCGGGAAGCGGGCGCAGCGCAGCGCCTCGCCCGAGCTGGCCGGGACAGCCGAGGCGGACATGGCCGCGGGAGCCGTCGCCACCGCTGCGGTCGGCCTCTTCCAGGGAGGCGCGGTCATGCCAGGCCCCCCCGCGCTTCCTTCGCCGCGCTGCTCCCAGCCTCCCGGGCGCGCAGGGCGTGGCCAGGGCTGATGGGACTGGTAGTCCCGCCGCCGCCGCCGCCGCCACCCTAGGTCCGGGGCTCCGGGCAGCGCTCTCCATGCCACGCTGCAGGGCACGGTGATGGCAAGGCGACAGGCGAGCCACTATCCACACGTGTAAGTGAGGCACGTTGGGGCCAGAACATCCCAGCCTCCCGCGTACACCGAAATCCCATCCAACTTTCCAGCACTGATGCAGCCTCGAATTAAGGAAACAAACACTCCCTTACCTTGAGGAGGCGTCCCTGACTGCCCCCCCCCCCACCGGATGCAGTGCACACCCCATTGGTGCAGCTGCATCAATGCTGGAAAGTGGGCCCTGAGCCGTCCACCCTGCCAGGGCCTGCTGTGGAACTCAGCATGGAAGTGCTTTCATGGAAACTCCAACACAGCCCATCATCCATGGAGCAGCATTCTAACATCACTCTGCCATTGGTGTGATGTGGGCACAACATCCATGCATCATCAGCAGAGGTGTTTATTTCCAGTGAATAAGGCAGGATTGCAACCTAGGACTTACTGAACACAATTGGCTTACTTTTTAGTAAAATGAATAACTTTTCAAATGTTTGTAGTCATTGGTGTGATGTCAAAGAGCCAGTGGCCACAGCCACCTCCATTAGTGATAGTCAGAGATGCACCACAAGGATGAACTGAGCAGGAGATGGGTCAAGGCCAATGAGTTGCCAGTTCTGGAGGAACTCCTGCACCAAGGGCTCAAGTTCCCATAACCCAACCACATACATACACACATCTAAGGAAGACCTTTTTGAGCCGACTAGAGCAAGGACAAGACACTTGCTTGGAAAAGGGCAGCCCAGTGGAGCAAACACACAAGCCCCTCTGCAGAAAGGGTGTGAGTCCCTGTCAGCTGGAAGGACCTCCTCTGCCAGGGGAGGGACTGGGACGAGTCACAGGGCAGCCTCGACTGCAGGAAGATGCAGGCCGGCAGCCAGGCGAGGAGGGTGCGAGCCCAGCCCAAGGACTTGCCTTTGCTAGCAAGACACCCACCTGTCGCATGGCTGGCCAGAAGCACCCATGGCAGGCTCGAGGGAAGCTGGTCTGGAACCCACATCAACCGTTCCACAAAGCTGGGCCTCCCTGTGAGAAGGAAATTCAGTTACCTGCATTAGGTAAACCTGCTGCATGAAATAAGATATACATACAGGCTTAAGTTCAGTAATATATCCAATTAGTTGGGAGTTAGTGGATAACTATCCTTTGGCTCTTCATTCAGCTTGTTTCTCAGCTTATTGCAGTGTAGAAGTTTAACTGTTAAACTTATACGCTGCAATAAGCTGAAAAACAACTGAATAAAGAGTCAAAGGATAGTCAGGGGTCCAATTCAAGGCGCCTGTTGGGCCAATGCATGTGTCTTGCGTTGGCCCAAGGCTGCCGCAAACGTGCCATAAAGCACTACTGCACCAGCCAAAGAAGTACTTGCGTCAACCCAGGTGTGCCTGCTGAGGCTCCTGTGCTGGCCGACTTCAGGGGGAGGGCGTTGCGGAGGGCAGGGCTGCCCTAGGAGGAGGGTGGTGTCTGGATATGGCTGTTAGGCTGCATCCAAATCCCCATCCCTGGGCCACTGTGGGAGGCTTGGATTTGTGCCTGCAATTTTGCGGGCGCAGATCCGAGCAGCCCTGTCAGGGTGCCTGTGGCTTACATTTGTCCCCTTGCCCCATGCTAAGCTGCCGCCGCCGCCTCCTAACTTAGTTAGGATGCAAAACCTGCCTGCTCTCTCCTGCCCAAGTTAGGATTGCACTAACTCATACATAGTTCAGACATATTTAGGTCACAACAACCCTTGTGAGAGATGGTTGTTGGCAGAGGACTGATAGGTCACTCATAACTTTCCAAGGGACTTTCTAAACATTTTTCATAACTGAATACTGAATAATTAAGTAGGCCCAGATGTAATGTGGCAATGGAGGAATGGGGTCTTTCCTAAAAAGGGAACAAGAGGATGGAAACTAGAAAGAAATTTGTCCAAATTAGGAATTTTGTTCAGTATCGGCATGGATCTGTGCTTGCTTAGGTCACTTGTTGTGAAGGGATTAAAAACCCACTGATGAGGGTGGGGTTCCCTGGAACTCTTAGGATAGGCACCTGCGCAAATGGATCTAGGCTTATATGTATAAATTGGTGTACCGGCCATTATGTTGTCGCCGCCACCCCCGCAGCAGAAGGGTCTCCTCCTCCACCCCGGCGCCCGCAGAATGAGCGAGCAAGGCCTCCGGGGCGCGCCCCCGCCCGAGGTCCGGAGGGCGGGCGAGCAAGTGGCGAAGGACAGCTGCGGCCTTGGAGGCGCCTGCGAGATCAGGAACGCGCAGGGACGGGGCCAGACGAGGCTCGGGCGCAAGCTGCGGCCACCACGGCCAGGACAGGAACGCACCGCGAGGAGGACGCCGCGCCCTCTGGGGGGAGTCTGTTGGAGCCCCGGGGGGCACGGGGCAGAGACTCTTCCGGAAACGGGCGCTGCCTCCGGAGACTGCTAGGAACAACAAGAAATTACACAGCTTCAAAAATAATGCACTCACTGAACGGTAGTTTTATTGAACCGATGTAATGTGAATACATGAATCTTTCCGTGGAAACTAAATCCCATTTTTCGTACAGTGATTCGCACACCCATATGCAGAACACGCAGGCATGCTTAAAGAGGTTGAAATTAACTTTTACACGCGTGCAGGGAGATTTTTATTCGTGAATCCCGCGGCAATCCTCCTTCGCGGCGATGATCTGAGTCAGCCATATTGTGAGACTCGGAAGCTTCAAGAAAGTGACGTCATGTCTTCTCCAGTGTATAATAACTGCATAGTTGGAGCCAAGGAACCTGCTTGGTTGGAGCCATGGTTGGAGCCCCGGGGGGCGCGGGGCAGAGACTCTTCCGGAAACGGGCGCTGCGCCCGGAGAACACGCCGCCTCGCCACGTGACCCTCGCTCTCTTTGGTCCTCCTCTCAACTGGAGCTGGTGCGACTGTGGTTGCCATGACGACGGGCGGCCTTACGTCCCGAAGGGTCCCGCCCACTCTCCAGAGGCGCGGACGTGATTGGCGGAGACAGGAGAACGCTCTGATTGCGCAGGCGCGCCTGTGAACGCCGGCGCTTTCCGTGCTCTTTCCGGAGTCCGCCGGGCTTCGTTGGCGGAGCGTCCTGTCCGGAGACCGGAACGGGGTCTGGCGGCCCGTCGTGGCCAACGAGCCTCGTCATGTCGCGCGCCTCGCGGACCCCCCTGCAGCCCCTCGGCTCCCCGGCGGGGCCCGGCGGAGGGGAGCGCGCGGGGGCGGCCGAGGCAGGTGAGCGCTGCGGCCTCCCGGGCGGGCGGGTGGCCGGGCGGGCGACCGGAGGCGCAGCGCCCGCGCTGACCCTCCCCTCTCCCTCGGCCCAGCCTGCAGCTCCCTGACGCCGCTGGTGAAGTCCCTGCAGAAGGCCGAAGCGCTCCTGCGTCACTGCGTCCACCCCGGCCTGAAGCGCCTGCTGCCGCCGCCGGCCTGCCCGCCCGAGGGCGCCGAGGACGACAGCGAGCAGGAGGAGTCGGGCGAGGGGGACTCTGCGCTGCACCCGGCCCAGGTGGAGCGCGGCTTCCAGGGGCTGAGCCGCTGCCTGTGCGTGCAGGAGGACCCGCGCACCGAGACCTTCTGCGGCCACCTGCTGCCGGAGGCGGCCCAGGGCCCCTTCTCTTACCACGCGGCACGGGCCAGTGTGGGCCATCGCTGCGCCACGCTGCACGCCCTCCTCCAGCACCGCCACCGCTTGCACCTTTCCCGGCACTACAGCCGGCGCCTCAAGGCCGCTTCTGACTTTGTGCGCCGCCTGGCCACTGTGGAGCGCTGCCTGCTGCTGCCACCCAACTGCAGGGAGGATGCCGGCCAGGGCCACCTGCTGCGGGAGCTGTGCGAGGAGCTGCGCACCCACACCGCTCACTGGGATGGGCTGCAGCGGCGCATACGCAACGATCCTTGGCTGCGGCCCTTGCTGATGCAGCGGCACGAGGTGGTGCTGCACATGAAGCAGGCCCTCTCCCTATTGGCCCTGCATGCCATCTGCCTCCTGGAGCGCTGTGCTGAGGCTGTGCTGTGCAGCTTGGCTCATGCCTCTGCACCCCTGCGCCAAGTAGTGTTCTCTGACTTCTTCCAGGGACTGGAGATCTATAACCAAGTGGTGAGTGACCAAGCACTGCAGCGGGCCTTTGTTGAACTGCAGGCGACGTCAGGGGCCAGTTGTGGTTTGCAGAGAGCGGCAGGGAGCTGGCGTGCTTTCCCTGTGGAGAGGGTGCTGGGCATTTTGGCAGCAGAGAGAGGCAAGCTGGCATCCCAGAAGCTTTACCCACTTTTTCTCTGGCAGCGGCACGCAGGGGTTGTGGGTGTGGAACCAGAACCATGGGAGGGCGGTGTGGAGTCCTGGCTCTGGGATGGGGCCTCTCAGGCGGCCAAGGGTCCACCCAGCCTCTCTGCAGCATTGCAGTCCTTGTGCCACGAGGAGGAAGAGCTCATGCTCCTGATCCTGGGGGAGCTGGTGGCCTCCAGTGACAGTCTGTGGCACCACATCCTCAACCGGCCCAAGCAAGAGAAGCCCCTGGAGTGCCGGAAGCCCTCTGATACGGGTGGGGAGTCTGACTCTGCTTCACTGCCCAGTTGGAAGTCCGTGCGCTGGCTGGACGCCTCCTTCACTGAGGCTGCAGCTGTGCTGTATGCCCAGTACTGCCCGCTCCTCTGGAGAGCCACTGCCCGCTCCCTGGCCCACCAACTGGAGCTCCATCTGCCCCTGACTCGGCTCCAGCAGGGGGCGGCTTCCGCTCTGGGCCAGCGGCTGAGCCACGCCTTGGCAGAAGGTAAGTGCGGGCAATGGCAGGGTGGGGGATCGGGGCCCTCGTTTTGCTTTGAGGCCCAGCCTAGTGGTCGTCTTCCCCTCCCCCAGTAGATGTAGACACTTGGTAGCTGGTGCAGGATTTTGAGAGTCTTTGGCTTTTGTTTCTGAGGAGTTCTGTCAAGAGGGCCAGGCCCTTACTGGTGGTTAGTTTCAGAAAGTGCAGGGGACGGAGCCCCTGCTGCAGGTTGTTTGCCTCACTTCGGGCTGCCAGGCAGGTTTCCCTAATGCATAATACTTTGCTGTGTCTGACACAGCTCCTCAGCAGCCACAGGGCGGAGGCTGACTTTAGGCTGGGAGGTGGAGGCAGGGATCCCCTTCCCCTCATGCCTTCTCTCAAGGAGGACTTGGAGGGCAACATGGGAAATGGACGCACATGCTCTGGTTGTTGTCCTACCCACCCTCTCTTCCCATTCATTTTAAAGGGCAGTGTAAAGTGATGCACACTGGGGCAAAAAAATCAAAACTTCACAAATAGGCTAATGGGTTCTGAGCTGTCTGTGACAGACCAAAAGAGAGATCTTGTGGTGCCGGTGGACAACTCAATGAAAGTGTCGATTCAATGTGTGGCAACAGTAAAGAAGGCCACTTCCCTGCTTGGGATAATTAAAAACGGGGTTGAGAATAAAACTGCCAATATTATTATGCCACTGTACAAATCAATGGTAAGGCCACATCTGGAGTACTGTGTACAGTTCTGGTCGCCCCACCTTAAAAACGTTATAGGGGAACTAGAGAAGGTGCAGAAGAGAGCGACCAGAATGATTACAGGGCTGGGGTACCTCCCATATGAGGAAAAGGCTACAGTGTTTGGGACTCTTCAGCCTAGAAAAGGGTACCTGAGGGGGGACTTGACTGAGACATACAAAATTATGCATGGGATGGATAAAGGGAGGTTCTTTTCCCTCTCAATACCAGAACTTTTACCCAGTGGATAATGAATGTGTGGAACTCCATGCCACAGGAGGTGGTGATGGCATCTGGCCTAGATGCCTTTAAAAGGGGACTGACAGGTTTCTGGAGGAAAAGTCCATCGCAGGCTACAGGCCATGATGGTTAGTGCAACCACCTTACTTTAGAGGTAGGTTACCTTGGAGTGCCGGATGCAGGGAAGTGGTTTTCTTGTGTGCTTCCTGATATGAGTCATCTGGTGGGCTGCTGTGAGATGCAGGAAGCTGGACTAGGTGGGCCTTTGGCCTGATCCGGTGGGGGTCCTCTTATATTCTTAATTAGATTGTGCTCTAACTAGTGAGCAGGACCTGGGAGTGTCAGGCTATGGGGACGTTCTCCTGCGGTGGCCATGCTGAGCACCTGCTGGGAGGTGCCAGTGCAATCCTGGGGCACCTGGTGTCTGGGCAGTCAATCCCTGCCTGCATGGGGGGTCCTCGTTTTCTCTTACCTGGGTGGGAGCGAATAGCTGACTCGGGCGGGGATCCTGCTACGTGCGTTTCTTCTTGCAGCCCACGTCCCACCAGAGAGCGCCGAGGAGCTCCGGGGCTTGTCGTTGCGACTGCTGATGCATGACATTCTCCAGCACTGGGACCGAGGTAGTGTGTGTGGGCCGGCCGACCACTGCAGAGCCTTAGCCGTAGGGAGGGGGGGAACAGCAGCAGCTATTTCTGGAATCGAGGGAGCCTGCGGAAGCCAGGAGTAGCATGGGCCGCAGAGAGAGGGAATGGAGTGGCAATGAGGCAGTAGCCCAGCCCGGCCACCGCTGCATGCTTGTTCCATGCCTGGTGTAGAGGGGCATGTTGACGCACCTCCCCCCACTCCGCCCTGCTAAGACCCGACAGCTAGTGATGTTCTTGCTCCCCTCCTGGCCCAGGTTTCTGTCATGTGCTGGGATCCGGCCTCACCGACAAATGCGTGGTCAGCCCAGCTCCGGGCACGGGATCTGCCTGCAGCCTGACAGCCCAGTGCCTGCGGAGTCTCTACCCGCCCCTGGCTTTCAGCCTGAGATGCCTGGACGCCCAGCGTGCCAGCAGCCCTGGTGAGTGGGTGGTGGGCCTTGCCTGCCTTGGAGGAGGAGCGTGGCCTGCTGCTGCTGCTGCTGCTGCTGCTGTTGGAGTGGGGTGGGGGCCTGCTCTGCTGCACACGGTCCCGGTTCTCCTCTCCAGCCACTTGGCACGAGCTCTCCCAATGCCAGGTGTCTTTCTTGCCGCAGGCAGCCTCCTGGTCCCCACAGGTCTCCGCCTGGAGCTGTTGTCGCTCTTGGTGGCCACCAGCCATGCTTCCTGCTACTGGGTCATGAGCAAAGCGTACCAGCACTTGGCGTCCTGGTCGCTCGGCCAGTTCCTGCTGGTGACACAGGGAGACTTGCAGGCAAGTGGCATGTGAGTGGCCTCCTAGTCAGGGCCCTTCCTCCCCAGTGTGAGTCCAAGGAGAAGGTCGCTGCTCCCCACATGATCGGCGGCTGGGGAGGGGGAGGGGGGCAAGATTCTTTTTTGCACAGCCTGGGGCGCAGGCACAATTCATCTGCCACAGGGGTGGGCCCAGAGGACAATTGTTCAGGGACTGTCTCCACAAGGCCGCTCTGGGTGTCCCGAAGGAAGCGAGTGGCTGAGGGGTGAGAGGTTTGCTCTGGGGCGAGCATCTCGCTGTGATGCCCAACGTGCCACCCACATCCTCCTTACAGTTGCTGAAGGTGGAGTTGCAGAAGACGCTGGCGCTGGTGAGCACAGCCCTTTCCACGGGCAGGGGGACGCAGAGCCCCCTCGTCTCTCAGCAGGAGCGGGACCTGAGCCTGCAGATCCACACCACAGCCACAAGGATTCAGGTGAGCTCTGCAGGCCAGGCTGCAGGGGGGCCCGCCTTCCTGGCCCCAGAAGCTGCGTTTGAGCCCAGGCACTTGTCCTGCCCTTCCTGGGCCCCCTGCCCATCCGGATGGGCTGTGCTCTGTTCCCGGTCCTCCCGCTTAGCTTGGCCGCCTCCCCTCCCAGAACTGCGGCTCATGCTAGTCCTGGCAGATCTGATCCTGCTTTTCACAGCATCCAGGTGGCTACAGGGCTGCTGCCCTTGGAGGGCTTATCCAAGTGGGAGACGGGCAGGCAGGCTTGATTCTGGCGGATGTGTTCATCGGAAGGCTGCCTCGGCAGTTTAGCCTCGGGAGAAGGCTGTAGCGGCATTTGCATGGGGAGGATGTGCTGATGCCGTCTGGGCAGGGCTTGGGCTCTGTGCTCAGGAACCCAGGCTTGTAGGCAGGGGCAGGCCTGGGAAGCCCCCCACCACCACCACCACCGACAGCTGCTGCCAGTTGCTGTCGACCAGACTGACCAAGGGACTGACCAAGGGAGTCTGATCTGGAGAGGGCAGCAGGTTCCTTGGGCCCTTCGGCCAGCCTGCCTCCCCCTCAGTGCCTTTCTCTGCTCCCCAGCTGTTTGACAGCGATGTGTTGCAGCTGTTCTCTTCGGACTGCAAGCGCATGTCGGCGGAGATCTTTGGTCAGACCATGCCACTGGGAAAACACTGGCGCCTTGCCCTCCGAACAGGTATGCTGGGAGGTGGGTGGGAGGGAGTGGTGGCAGTGGCACCCCTTGGGGGGGGGTGCGCATGTAAGCTGTGCACAGCCTGGGGAGCTGGCGTGGCCCCAGGGTGGAGGCTGCCCGAGCCTGCCCTGAGCCCTCCTTTGCCTCTGCAGAACTGCCCTCCGCCCCCAGTGAGTACGCCGCTGCCGCTGCCCAGACGGTCCTGGGCCAGGTCCTGCAGGGGATCCAGCTGCTGCCCAGAGACGCCCAGGGGCCAGCACTGGGCCAGGTCACCACTGCCTTCCTGGAAGCCTGGATGGAGCACATTCTTGCCCAGAAAATCAAATTCAGGTGAGGAATGCCAGCCTGCCCACCTGCTGGGCAAGGCCGGTGGGTGTGTTGCCCTGCCCAATGGGAAGTTTCTTTCTGTTGCCATTCAGCCTCCAAGGAGCCCTTCAGCTGAAGCAGGATTTCAACCTGGTGCGGGAGCTGCTCCACTCGGAGGACTACGGGCTTTCCCCAGAGATCAGGCAGCTGGTGCTTTCCCTCCGGATTTTCCAGGAGGTGGACAACGCCATCACCTGTCTCCTGCAGCAGCCTAGCAAGGCCTCTCTGCCCTTGCACACCTGGGACGCCTTCCATAAGTGCTGTGAGTGTAGACAACTGTCTTCTGCAACCGCACTTCCCGGCAGGGGGCTGGAAGGTGGGGAAAGAGATGCTCAGCTAGCGTGGGAGGGCTGCAGAGGGACAAGGACGAGCTGTGAAAGTCAGGAATGCCTCTCCATGGTGAGAGACTGCTTGCCTGTTCTTGAGGACCCAGTGCAGGGAGTGGACATGGGCATAGTGACGGTGGTGTGAGCTGGCAAGCCCCTGCTCTCACTTCTCCCGTGAGCCTTTTGGGCGCTTTCGCTCTCGGGTCCCGCCAGCTCTTTGGGGCACGTTGAGCAGGCCTATTTACGGGGCTGGTAAGGACTCCTGAGCCTGGTCCAGACGCCTGCTCTCCTCCCCCTCCCCACAGAATGGGTCAGTGACCCTCCTTCTCCTCCACAGGCTCCTACAATGGCATTCGCACGCAGGAGGGGGGCCCGGGCAGCCTGAACAGCCTGGAAAGCTTGGAAGGGCTGCCTGCCCAAGGGGGCACCTCGCTGCAGAGTCAGGCAGGCGACCTGCTGAGCCGCGTGCAAGGAGGGGGCTGCAGCCCCGAGACCTACCTCAGTCCCACACAGCAGGAGTGGCTGGCACTGCGTCTGCATGGCGGACGCCGCTGGAAAGTGCTTGGCCTGCCCTGCCTGAGCAGGACCTCTGAGCCCTGAGCATGGCTCTGCTGGCTGTTGCCCAGGGAGGGCAGTGGGTACATCGAGGCCAGCCTTGACCGGGGGGGGGGGGCGCAGGCTGCCTGTGTCACACTTGGCAGGCACCTCCCGCCCCCTTGGGTGACTTGGTCTGCAGACGCCTGTCTGGCCTGGTGTGCCAAGAAAGAACACCTCCGTGGGCCGGACCCCCTGCCGCCTGCTAGGGCTGGGCCGGACCCCCTGCCGCCTGCTTCTTCCCTGGCACTCCGTGATGGTGCTGAGGGAGAGCGTTGCTCCATCGTCTGAGCTGCTTTCACTCTTCCTGGGCCAGCTAGGCATTCAGAAGCAAGAACAGCGCTGGTCAACAGCTGTGCTGGGCAAGGAGGAGCTGGTGCTGCACCCACCCGGATGAGGCCAGCGGCTGTGTGCTGTGCAGCAAGGGTCGCGGACGGCAGCAGAGCTGGGCTGGCAGTGCTGGGCTTTGGGCTGCTCATCACCTTCTGCAAATCTGCCGAGAAATAAAATACTGACCCTGCACCTGCCACCACCAGTGTGGACTGCAGAATCAACCACTCAAGCGTGCTCTGCTTTTGCCTGTAATGTCCCAACCCCTCTGCCAGGTGTGGGTGCTCCTCTTCCCCTCAGGACAAGGAGGGAGGTTGGAAGCATGGCAGCTGGTGGCCAGTTCAAGATGGGCCTGAAGCCCGTTGGCAGAAGTGCTTAGACCTCCTTGCGACGTGGCTTCTGTATGTTGGAACGGCTCTGGCTCATCTCTGCCCTCCGTGCACTTGCTGGGCCTGTGCTATAAAGGCAGTAGACAGGAGGAGACGCTGTGAGTTGTGTTGGGGCAGCCCCTGTGACCTGCAGGCCTTAAGGAGCAGGGGAAGTAAAAGTGGGCTGGGGTGCTGCCTAGGCTGTTAGCAGAGGGCCTGGCCTGGACTGCACAGTGGAGCATTCTGCCAGGAGGAGCCCGTGTTGGGTTCACCTCTCAGTTGCCAAGACCCGCTGTTGCTGCAGGATCAGCTAACTGAGAGGTGATAGCAAGGGTTCCCCCGTTCTGTCCCTGTCAGTGTCCCTTCCTTCATTGTAGTACCAGTAAAACGTCAGCATGGAAGCAAGGCTGGTCCCTGGCAGTCCTGCATCTCCTTCAGCCTGACGGGGACTGCACAAAGGAACCCAAGGCCGGCTTGCATGGCTGACTGTGTGCAGCCTTTTTGCTTGACATATGCCTGTCTCCACTGTCTGTTGCACTCTGTGGGAAGTTGTTGAAAGTATTTTAAGGGCAGGGCAGGTGTCAGAAGGTAGCTTTCCTGGGTGTGGGCTGGAGCCTTGCCTGCCTGCCTCAGGGCTGGTGCAGCACTCACGACTGCCACTAAATACGTTCTTTAGCCAAGCTAGAGCCACCATGTGACTCAGAATTGTTTACTGAAAGCAAAGCTAGAGCACCTGTCTTTATTCACAGTTTACTCAAATGCACACTATGCCATTCTGGATTTTAAACATACACCTTTGGCTGTTGTGAGTCCTGTGGCAGTGAATAGGGGACTCTGGAGCTGCAGGAGGAGGAGAAGAAAGTGGGACCTGTAGCCTTGACAGCCTTGGAGGCCATATTTAGGCTGCAAGGCAGGAAGCGCCAAGCTAGGACTTCAACATGCTACCTCATTCCATGTGCAGGGCCAGCTGGACAGGTGGAGCTCAGGGGTCAATGCATGGGTGAGGCTGCTGACATGTAGCATCAAAAATGCACCACAGCAACTCTTAAACTGACCCCTGGGAGAAAACCAACAGGAGGCGTGGCATCTAGTTCAGGTAGTTCAGGCATCTAGTTCTGGTGGTATCTATGGGGCAAGGGTAGAAAGGTTTGAGAGTAGTCTGGCAAAGAATTTGGGAGTGGAAGCATGATGGGATGTGACAGCTGGTCCAGCAGAAGGAGAAGGGATAAAGATGCAAGCAAAAAATCCTTCTTGGCCGGGTTGGGGGTGGGGGGGTTGTCCTAGTATATCAGTGCTTTTGTGCAAGTACCTGAAGTCTCCAAGCTAAGATTGGGGAACTGGAATGGTGGGGGGGGGATTGATATAGTGGGCATAAGGGAAACCTGGTGGAATGTGGAGAACCAGTGGCATACCACAGTTCCAGCCTGTAGAAGGAGGGGGTGTGTGTTGGTGGCCATCTATATCAAAGAAGAGGTAGACTGTTGCAGAGTGGAAGGGCTTCACACATGGCATGGGGAGGGGGTTATTGCACCTGGGTCATCTTCCCTGACTGTGGCTCTCTAGACAGGTCTAAAGACTGCAGCAATCTTGTCCCACCCCTTCCTCTCTCTTTTCCCTTTTGCACAACATAAGAACCACCAGTTGACTGGTGGGTGAGTCAGAACAGACAAAATATTTTACCTGGTAAGTAATTGCTCTGCATTGACACAAATCCAAAAGCCACATGCTGACAATGTCTTTATGGAGGCCAACCAAAAGGATGCGAGACAGCAGAGGTCTTCAGCTGACTTGAAGGAACACCACCACAAAGAGGACGGGCCCAGGTGTGCTGGAATAGCCTGAAAGTCCAAGGCTGTTTCTAGCCTTACAATGTAATCCTGTATTCAAGCTGAGCCGTCAGCCTGACTGCAAAGAAGAGTTGCTGTCCCATCTGCTATCTGCCCTAGCCTCTCTAGCAGCATCTCCAGTGTGTGCCAATCAAGGGGCATCATGGAAAGAGCCAACCAATCCATGGAACAGGAGCCATCCTTGTGATATCAACACATCAAAACTTGACACGTGCATTAAAACACATTGGCTTCATAACAAGGTCAATAGCTTGACTCAATTATGCAATTGCCTTGTCAGCATGTAGTTTTCATAAGGGTCCTACTGGATCAGACCAAAGGTCCCATTGCAACAGTCTGCAGATAGTCTCTTGACTTGGATTATTCTAACAGACCAGAAATGATCACATTTGGGAAAGACGGACCTAACTCCGGAGACGGAGAGATCACTACCAGGCAAGATTTAAGGCACAGTCCAACTAAGCAAAACTGTTCTGAGTCCTCCTACACAGGCATCCCTTGTGTTATACCTTGCTGCCTTCCTATTCCCATCCAGTTCTGCTCCCTGCATTGCACAGTGGCCCAGCAGATGCCTCAGGGAGCACGCAAGACAATTAGACACCTGCGTTTCCTTCCCTGCAGCTGGCAGGCCTACTACAACAAGGAGGTTGCACCTAGCCTGCGACGGGCGTTTCCTCCAGAAATCTGCCCAGCCCTCTTTCACAGGCACCTCGGCAGCTGTCCTGTGCCTGCCCTGGGCCTGTGCTGGGGCCAGGGCCTGGCCCTGGTGGTTATTTGCATAGGGAGAGTCTGAAGCTAGTGGGCGGGGCTAGCGGTGACGTAAATATACCCAAAACAATGCTGATTCCAAGCATTTCAAATGGGTTTTCGCATGATGTTTCGGACTTAATAGTTTACTCCTGAAGTAAAAACTTACCAAAATAACAACGTGTGATCGTGGACAAACATCAGTGGTAACCATATTATGATTCAATATGCAATTCCAAGGTTTAATTCCGCGTAATTATGTTACTGAACATACCGGACGAAATGCCGCTTGCTGCCTATGTAAACTCGGATTGCACTGCTTTGACAGACTTATTTTTTGAAATCTACACAACCAAAAATAAAGTGTGAACGGGAAGGAAAGAAAAAAGGGGGAGGGTGGGCAAAAATCGGATAAATATGTAGGAAAATTACATTAAAATCTCTCAATGTATAACACAAGCAGTTGTCAATACGAAAGTAATTCTTTTTTACTTCTAAACTATTAAAGAGTATTTTTTTAAACTTCTACACTCACCTCCCCCCCCAAAACAAACTCTGTTAATGTTCGGAATTTCGAAAATATTACCGTAGAAAATGGAAGGCGGGGAAAAAACGTGTAAACGGGAAGGGGGGAAAAGGGGCGGGGTTATACCCATGGCTTCAAGTATATGATGTCATGGCCACTCCATGTAATAATAACTCGATGGCTGGGGCTCCCGCGGCTCGCGCTGCGCCTGAGGCCGCTCCGTGGGCTCCTGGCGGGCTCGTGCCGGTGTCGCGCTGATGACATCACTGGGCGCCGCTTTTCCGACGCGCTGCTCTTACGTCGCCCCTGTCGTCCCCTCCGTGGGCGGGACTTCTGCCGGCGCCGCGGACGCCGCTTCCTGTACTGTTCCAGGCGAGGCTGTGCCCGCAGAAGGGCGGCGCCACGTGCGCGGAAGCGCGGCAGTTTCGCTCTTGGTTTCGCTTCGCTTCCCTTCCCCTCCCCGGCGGCCGGGATGTGGGCGCAGCAGCTGCTGCTGGCGGCCGAGCGGGAGGCGGAAGAGGCGGAGGAGGCCGAGGCCGTCCGCGGGCACGAGGCGCTCGCCCGGCTGGGCTGGCGGAGTCCCGGTGAGGGGCCGCGGCGTGGCGTGGGGAGGGCGCGCTGGCCGGCCGGACGTCCCCTCTCCTCCCACCCTGACTGACGGCGCCTCGCTCGCCCTCGCAGACGCCGCCGCCGCCGGAGAGCCCTGCTGGTGCTGCTGGGACGAGGACGAGGACGGGGATGGCGAGGAGGACAGTGACGGCGAGAGCGACGCGGAGGAGCCGCAGCCGCGGGCGGGGGGCGCCGGCCCGGCCACCTTCTGCGGCCTCCGGCGGGCCTTCCTCTGCCCCGCCCCCGCCCCACTGCCGGACTTCGCGCTTCCCCAGGAGCGGCCCTGGCCGCGGCCCAGCGCCGAGGTGAGTGCGGGTGGACGGCGGCCCAAGGCCGGCCTGGACGGGCCGAGCTGAGCGGCGGCTCCTGCTCTGCGTCCCGCAGGAGGCGGAGAGGAACGCGGAGGAGCTCGTCGCCGAGGAGGAGCGGCTCAAGCGGAGGGCGGAGAAGAAGCGGCTGAAGAAGCGGGTAAGGCTCGGCTGGCGCGGGGGTGGGGCGGGGGCTGTCGCTACCGCTGCCACCGCCGCGACCGCAGCCTCGCTTTCTTTCCGCGTAGCGGCGAAAGGACCGGAAGAGGCAGGCGAGGCGCCAGCAGCAGTTGCAGGCCGAGAGCGCGGCAGGAGCCGTGAGTAGCCTTGGGGGCGGGGCTGGGGGGGCCTCCGTTCTCTTCTCTCTGCTCGGTTTCTAGGCTGACCGGTGCTTCCGCTGCAGCAGCGCTCCCCAACCCAGGGGTCGCATCTCTCCACGGCAGCAGGAACTGGTTCCTCTTAAGGGGGCAGGTGGTGGCCCTTTCGTGCTTGCTCCTTTTTCATGGGAGTTGAGGGACGCCTGGGTTTTCATTGGTGCCACAGGTGGATAACTTCTCCTTTTAACTGGGCTATGGTGCAAGCTTGGCTGCTATCACCACTGAGTTGTTGCCATTCCTCTCATGTCTTGCAAGTAGTGCTTCCCTTACCCTTGAGCAGAGCTTCACAGAGCTAGAGAAACAGAGCATTCTCTGTCCTCGTGCAGAACGCACAAGCCATCCTCCCAAAGACTCAGTGGCTGGACAAAACATTGCTTCGGAGGTGTCTTGCGGGGTTGTCTGGGGTGTTGGTGGTTTTTGTGCCCCCCCCCCAAATTTTCTGTTTTGTGTTGCAGAGTGATGCTTCATGGAGCCACAGCACGCCTGGCGTTCCAAATTCTTTGGGGCCTGACCTGCTTGACTCAGAGGGGAGCTCTACCCAGAACCTCAGTGAGAACCAGGTCTCCTCAGGCGGGAGTACTGAGGATGAGACAGAGGTGAGCATGAGCTGTCTTGCCAAGGGTGGGCCATGGGTGTGCCCATGTCAAGCAGGAAGATGTGTGATGGCGTGGGGGTCTGAGAAGCTCGGAGTGCAATCCTGTCATCGTGCTCATTCCCTGGGCAGAGCTTGGTTGGACTGCGTGCTGTGTGGCACATTGTGCAGTTGCGCTGAGTCTGAAGTACGTGGCCCTTATTTTCGACCTACTCTCCTTTATGAGCCAAGAGGTGCCATGGGCTCGAAAGGCAGTCCCATGGGCGAGGGGGGAGGGAGACAAGGTAGAGCCACCAATCTCTGATTTCCGCTCTGGTGGTGCCTTTAAACCCGGGGGGGGGGGGTTAAAGGCAGCACCAGAGCAGAAATCAGAGATTTCTGATCTCTGGGGGCCCCCCCAGTATTTCTTACAATTGCTGCAGCATCTGTATTTTGACCTTGCTGGTGACGGCACCGGGAATTGCACAGCCAGGAATCTGTGGCTTTCTTTGCTGTAGGTAACAATTCTTCTCTTAGAGGTTTGCTGCTCAGGTGATGGAGAAGCCGGGCCTCTTTCGGAAGCTAATGAGAGTTGGCTTTTTTCTTTCTCCTTGTGCCTTAATCTGCAGGAGGAGCTTGATCTGACCAGCACCTTTGTATCAAAGGCTTGCCTCAAGGTGGGCCCCAAGCCACTGCTCCCCCCACTTCTGCGAAAGGGAAAGGCGGCCAGTTCTGCGGGGAAGGAGCTGGAAGCGGAGGTGCAGCAAGAGGTGAGGAATGTCCCCTTGGTGCTGTACCTTTGACAAGAGGGCTTCCCCGCCTTTTGTTATCGGGTGCCAGAGGCGTGCTGCTAGCCTTCTGTGGTTCTGCTGACCTCCTTGGTTGTTGCAGCCCAGTTCCTTCCACTGTGCTTGGCAGCTGCCCCTTTTCTGCACTGGCGGCGGAGTCGAACGTGGAAGGCTCAGCTACAGCTGATGCAACTTTCAGGGTCTTGCTTGGCTGCCAGTTTCTGATGATGCACAAGGCAACAGGAGTTGAGCTGCAAGAGGGTCGTCCTGCCACGCATCCTTTGGGCGCAGGGTGAGGGGGTCCTCCTTGGGCAGCCTCTCGTTGCTGGTGGTCCTCACACCCAGCCTCGTCTTTCAGATTACACAACCTCCCAGCCTCCAAATGAGACCTGTGGAGCAGAGCCTGGTGCTGGCAGGTGAGGGGGCAGTGCAGTGCTTCCACCCCACCCTCAAGTGCTCTCCCACCTCCTCATCACATGGGGATATGGCAGTGGGAGGCAGGAGGAACCTACCCTGCTGGGCGGAGGTGGGGGAGTCCTCTCAAGGATCCTCTTCTTTTGAGAGGTTCAGCTAGACTGCTGTGCTTTATATAAGAGCAAAGGGTCGGCTTAGTTGCTTAGCTTAGTGTTTCTGCAATATGTTTCCCTTGTTGTTGGGCCTCCTTTGCTCCAAAGATTGTGCGAATGAGACTGCAAAGAGAGGTTGTTATCGAGAAGCGGTGCTGCTGTTCACAGAGGCGGTCAAGCTGAATCCCCGGGAATACAGGTGAGCTCGGTCAGGGATGCAGGTTGGCCAGGGCTGCCCTCCTCTGTCCTGCCTGCATCCTGTGCATTGTGGCACTCCCCAGTGGCCAGCTCAGCCGGGAGCATCTCTTGTCGCCATACGGACTGTGGGTGACGCCTGGTGGTGGTTGTGGGTGGGGGGCCCGCCTGTCCTCTTCCTCCTCTCGGTTGCTGTGGTGTGGGGCTGCAGCTAGTCCTTGGTTCTCTCTGCCGTGGCCTCTCGGCTCCACTTTCTGGAAGGGCTTCCTTGAGGCTTTCAGGCTCAGTACAGGGTCCCGATGATGGCCGCCACTGCTCTGCGCAAGGGCTACTACACTCGCTCTGCTTGATGCCTGCCTTTGTCGTCCAGCTCGACCCTGCTTTCCCCCCTCCCCAGGGGTGCAGGGTGACTTTCCAGGCTTGTGGTGACCTTTTAAGGCAGAGGCGCTTGGTGAGCATTTGTAGTGGAGGATGGAGACGGGGCTCTTTGCGTGGACTCCCAGCTCCTGCGTCACGCCTGCTCCGCTGCTTTCATGGCAGTGCCAGCAGGATTCTCCCATTACATCAGGGGAGACATTCTGAGCCTGTGACACTTGTAGGCGGTCTTACAAAGACTACTGCGCACGCTTGTCGGCCATTTAGTTGTGGAGTTTGTGGCATGGCTGTGAAATAATTATCAGCTGACTCTGATCTTGTTGTCTTCTATAGAGTTCAAATTAGAGATATTTTCCTTGGGAAAGGGAATGTTCCCCGGCAATCATTGCTTGGGGAGTGGTGGCCGGGGCGGAGGAGAAGCAAGGGTAGGGCACTCTCTCCCAGCAGTCCTCTGGGGGCTTTCCCCCACCCCCAGTTCCTTGGAGCAGTCTGGTGATTGTCTCCCCTGGCGTGGGTGGAGCAGGTGTACCGAAGCTCCGAGCACAGAAAAAACCGTGAAAGGCTCCGTGGCCAGCAAGGGTCTCTTTGGGATCCGGAGGCTGGTGCGGCAGGCTGTGGTCTTCCGCCTGGCCCCTGGTCTCTTGGCTCTTACTGCAAAGAAGGCTTTGAGAAGGAAGGCAGAGTCTTGATGCTTGCGCTCTTCCCCAGGTTCTTTGGGAATCGCTCGTTCTGCTACGAAAAGCTGCAGTGTCACGCAGAGGCTTTGTGCGATGCTCAGCTTGCCCTCAGCCTGCAGCCGGACTGGCCCAAGGGCCTCTTCCGCCAGGGCAAGGCTCTCATGGGCCTCAAGGTACTGCAAAGATGACTGGGACTTGGGGGCTGTCACTCGGCTGAGTGGGGAGGGGGCTGCAGCTGGCTGGTGACGCTCCCGAGTTGACTGTGGGGAGGTCCCGGGCTCAATCCTCAGCGCCGTCTGCATCGGTCAGTCTCAAGGAAAATCCTGTTGAGTCGGGCCCTGGGGGGGGGATCTAGGCCAGGAACCCGTTTCCCACAGTGGCCCTGAGAGGCTGACGGGCAGGGAGAGGAGAGCATTGCCTCTGCAGCTGGGCATTTGGGGCAGCAGGCAGTCCCCCTGTCTTGGGGCAGCAAACACTATTTTCTGACCTTGGACTGTGTGGCGTATTTGCCCGGGTTAGTTTTTGCTCTTGCTAACCAGTTTCACTGGGTCAGTCTTGGGGCCAAGGGAGAGAGAGTGTGTGTGTGAGTGACTGCACACGTTGTTTTAGAAGCCTCAGTCATAATCCTCCTTAATTGCCTCTTATCCAAGCCCAGAGTCCCCCTTGCTTCAGCCTCTCCTCGTCAGGGAGCTTCTCCCGTCCTCTGACTCCCCTGCCTCGAGTGAGGCTGCTGTCCGAGGCGCCATCTGCTGGGAGGGAGGCCCTGAGCCCCAACAGACGTGCCTAGGGTTGCAGTGTTGGCCCGGGCAGTGCTAGCCGAGGTGGGCCCAGGGCCTGGACTGTCCGCAGCAGCCCCCACCTCCGTGTGCCAGAGTGGTGACTGCCACTGCCCCATCCCCTTCCCTCCACCTCCCAGAGGTTTGCTGAGGCGGCCAGAACCTTCGAGGAGCTCCTGCGCTTGGAAGGCTTCCGCCAGGACGCAGCGATCCAGCTGGAGCGGTGCCGCGTCCAGCTGTTGCTGGTGAGTAGGGTGCAGGCCTGGCAGTCTCTGGTCGGGGGGGGGGCTGCCTGTCATTGCCAACCTGGCAGCATCCCCAAAGGAGGACTGGGGAAGGTCCTGGAGTGGGGCTGGCGGCCTTTTCTCAGCAGGAGGCACCTTCAGGTGTTCCATGCCCGGGAGGCATCTCGGAAAAGGGGACTGGGAAACGGGCTGCCCCTGGCAGCAGAGCCGGCCCTTCTCAGCCAGCAGAGGGAGCCGTTGAAGAAGTCTTGGCGTGATGGGAGCCCATGAACGGGGGAAGCCCTGCCCCCACCTGCAGCTCCGCTAGTCTTGGTCTGCAGAGAGAGCACTCCAGCAGTCCCGCCATCTTTTCTGGTGCCCGCTGCAAGGGCGTCCTGGGGCTCCTGCTGACTGCTCCCGTTTGCCCCGCCAGGAGAACGGCTTCACCCAGTATAATCCTTTGAAGTGGGACGTCCTGGCTGGAAAGAGCCAGCTGCCCCTGCCTGGTAAGAGGTTCTCCATGCCTGGCATCCCACCTTTGGGAAGGATGTGTTGGGGCTGCTTGGGGCCACGGGGTGTGGTCTTGCGTGCCTACCTGATGCCAGTGCCGGCTTCCTCCTTTCTGGCAAGCAGCTCAGCCCAGAGGCCAGCCGTTGCCAAGCAGCACTGCCCAGCCAGGGGGGCCTCTGGCACCCGCCACCGTCACCCACTCCAAGAGCAAGGCGCTGCCTCCTCCAACGGCACGAGCTCCAGCCAGGTACGGTGGCAAGGGGCGCAGTGGGGGGGCACTTGCGTAGTGTGCCCTGGGGCGATGCCGTGAGAGGCTGGCGCATGCGGCCCCCTGGAGTTGCAGCGGGCTTCAGTGTGCTCTGCAGCCGCCTTCTGGCCACTGCAGTTCCTGTGTCTTGGCCCAAGAACAGCCCGCTTCAGCTCCCCTGCTCCGCCTCCTGCTCCAGGCTGCCTCTTCCTTCTTGTTCTGGGAGGAGGAGGAGGAGGAGGAGTGTCTGCAGCTCTCCTCTTTCGGACACCTGTGGTGGCGGCTGGTTCAAGGCACGTGGCAGCTTGGCTCCCGTCGGCAGTCCACGTGGCTGGGTGAGCCGCTTCTCCCCAGCCTGGGTGGCGGCGGTGCTGCTTCCAGCGTGCGTGCGTGTGTGCGTGCGTGCGCCGGCTCCCAGGATGCATCTGTGTCCACGTGCAGGCGGTGCCTGGCGTCTTCAGCATCGTGCCAGTTGCTGTGCAGGGGCAGGACAGCCAGCACAGAGGGGGAGCCCACAAAATGGCGCCAACGGTGGCTGGGCGACTCGGGTTCTTCGGCCGGGGGTGCGGGGCTATGCGGTGGGGTGGTGAGTGGGACAGCAGAGCAGGTCTGGGGGCCAGCGGTGAGCTGTGGGGCCTGGTCACCCTCTGTCCTTTGCTGACCAGGACCCTCTGTTGCAGGGAGTGGTTTGCTGTGTGGGTGGGGAACCTCACGCCCCAGGTCACCCAGGAGGTTCTGCTACGCTGCTTCCAACCGTAAGTACTGCCCCCTTGGTTGTGCTGCCTGCTGTGTGGGGGGAGGGGGCACGGAAGCCGAGAGGGGGGATTCGTCTTCCAGGCAGCATGGTGGTGCTAGTGCTTGTCTGCCTGCAGGTTTGGGCCCATCGACTCCATCCGCCGACTTCCCCGGAGGTTCTGCGCCTTCGTCAACTACACGCGCAAAGAGGCAGCTGAGGCGGCATTCAGAACCTTGCAGGTGAGAGTCCCTGTTAGGAGCCAGGAGGCCCAGAGAGACCAGCAGGCGGTGTTGAGTTCTTTTGAGTATTAGACTCATAAGAGACGTGGTGGCACTGCGGGTTAAACCGCTGAGCTGAGCTTGTTGACCGGAAGGTTGGCAGTTCAAGACTGTGTGATGGAGTGAGTTCCTGTTGCTTGTCCCAGCTCCTGCCAACCTAGCAGTTCGGAAGCACCTAAAAATGCAAGTCGATAAATAGGGACCACTTTGGTGGGAAGGTAACAGCGTTCTGCGCACTACAGCGTATAGTCATGCTTGTCGACTGACCACGGAAGCTTGTCCTCAGGCAAGAAACGGAGATGAGCACTGCCCCCTACTGTGGGTCACGACTAGACCATTTGGTCGTGGGGAAACCTTTACCTTTTTATTAGACTCACAGAGTTGAAAGGGACCTTCAGGCCTCTTAGTGCGAGGTGTGGGAAATTTCTCTTTAGAGTGTTTCTGAAAGGTGCCTGCCAAGCCTCGGGCTGCAGACCTCCAGCAGCAGAGAACCAGCCCTTCTCTTGGTAATCAGTTCCACTCTCGAACGGCTGCTAAGCGTTTCTTCCTGATAACCAGCTGAAATCATTCCTCCTGCAGCTTAAGCTGCATCTGGGCCCCATTTTACTGCTGATCAAGATGACATGAGGAACCTTGTCAGATGCTTTACAGAAATGAAGATAAATTACATCAAAGGCATTGCCTGCATCCATTGAGTTACTAACCCAATCAAAAAAAAAGATGAGTTTTGTCTGGCAAGCTTTATTTTTGACAAATCTTCATTGGCGTGTAGTAGTCACTACATTGATACCGAGATGTACAGAGACTGTTTTATAATTTTAATAATCTTGCCTGGTATTGACGCAAGACTGATAGATCTAACTTCCTTGGTTGTCCAGCACCATCACCCCTTTTGATGGGTGGCATTCTCTGCCCATCTTGCAGTCCCTCCCCTGTCTCCAGGGGAGTTAGGCCAGCAAAGTTTGGCTGGTACAAGGGACACCGTAAGGTCTGTTTGGACCACTCTCTGAGTCAGAGAGGCCTGCACACAGACCTAACTCTGAGAGTGGTCCAAATGTGCTTTACGGTGGCCCTTGTGCTGTCCAAATTTTGCTAGTTTAACTATGCCGGCCTAACTCCAGTTTAGGATTGCATCCTAAGGCTGCAGTCCTGTACATACGTACGTGGGACTAAGTCCAACTGAACTCGGCAGGGCTTACTTCTGAGTAGACGTATGTTGGATTGTGCTGTTTGGTTCTGAGAATTTTTTTAGCCCCCTAGGAGGCACTTTGTCTGGTTCAAATGGCTTGAATTAATTTTGGCCAGTCAGGTGATACTTAACCAGCTCTCTGTCAAGCCCGGCCCACATGCCCTACTTTTGAGGGCCCACACAAACACACCCCTTGGCCAGTTGAGCCAGCACAAGCGTTTGCACACACACGCACACACCTTTTGGGGAGAAGGGGGACACAAAATAGCAGCTTTGCTTTCTCCTGGTCACCAGACAGCATTCCGTCATGCTTGCCCAAGCAGTGCTCCTGGTTTGCTTCTCTTCCTTTGAGCCGGCCTGAGGAAGGCCTCCTGCTGCCCTCTGGGGCCCTGGCCAGCCTCCTCTCTGGTGGGCTTCAGCATTCCGACACTCCCCTGCCCTTGTAGGCTGCCACTGCTTGAAGGCCTCTCCTGCTGTCCCCGTCCTGTATGTGTTCTCCTTTACCTTCCATCTGTAAGCTTTATTGCACAGCCAGGCTGGCTTTTGCTTTCCTGTCGGGGTTACCCAAGAAGCGCCAGGCCCAGGGCCCACCTGGTCTAGTTTCCTGTGTCCCGCAGGAGCCCCCCAGATGCTTCAGAAAGGAGCACTCCAGACCGCAAGACGCCTGCGCCCCACGGCCACTCCCTGGCTCCTGGCAGGCAGGGGAGGCTCCCTCTCCCTCGTTTGCCTGCAGCTGCTGCCTCCTCAGGAGCTCCCGTTAGACTTGCTTGGAGGGCCAGGAGGCCACACGCCCTTGCCCGTGTCTCCGGAGGGGCCCTGCTTGGCCCTCGTTCACGTGGCTGGGAGGTGCTGTGGCAGAGGGGCCTGCTCTGCAGCAACAGCCGCCAGAGTTGGTGGCCTCTTCTGGTTGTGCGGCCGCCAACGCGCTTCTCCTCGGGCAAGCAAGAGGGTGTGTTGAGCAGCAAATTCAGGACATCCAGACATTCCGTTCCAGTGTCGGGCAAACTCCAGAAGCCAGGGGAAGACGGCAAGGCCTGGCGTGCTGCGGTCCATGGGGTCGCAGAGAGTCAGACGCGACTTAGCGACTGAACACCACCCTCAGTCTGCACGCATGCTTGGGGGGGGGGGATTGCATGTCTCTGCCGGCACTGCAGCTTGAAAGCCTCCCTCCTTGCTCTAGGCAGCGTTCCTCAGAGCGGGGGTGAGGGAGGAAGCACTGCGTGGAGGCGGCAGGGGGCAGGCGAGCCTGGGTGGACCTGTGCTGGCGGGAGGCTGGGGTGGCCTGCGGCCTGGTCCTGCCCGGCCCTGGACTGTCTCTGTTCCTGCCCAGGGTGCGGAGGTGGAAGGAAGCCGACTCCTGCTGCAGCTGAAGCACCCCGCGCACGCCACTCCGCTCCCCACCAAGGCACCCAGTGGCCTTTGACGTGGTAGTCGGGTACGTTGGGGCACAAGGAGGACTTCGGGCGGATGGTGGTGGGAAAGGAGGTGAGAGCCTTAGATCTGGGTGCGCGGGGGGGGGGGAGCCCCCATGGCTGCAGGTCCTGCAGGGAGCCCCCACCCACCCACCCAGCCAGCCAAGGGGCTCAGTGCTCGTTCTGTGGGGGATGGGCCACATCTCTTGGCCAGAGAATGTTCCTGGGCGGGGTCCTGGCCAGTCACCCCCTCTTCCTCTTTGCCCCCTCTAGCGAGCCAGTTCAAGTGCTCCTCCCCCCCGGCAGAACGTCGGGGAGTTCTCCAGTTCCGGGCACCGCCTCCCCCCGAGAGAAGCTGTGGACTAGAAGCGGCTGCAGCCAGGAGACGGGACTCTGGGGACGGGGCGGCGCGCGTGTGTTCTGCTTGGGGGGATTTTTGTAGTGGCTGAGGCTGAAGTGATGCTTTCCACAGAAGCTGCCGGGGCAGATTCTGGCCATTGTGGCCTTAGCCTCCCGTGCCTGCCATACGCCAGTCTTTGGGGTGGGGTTGGCTGCGTCACGGGCCGGCCTGGGGCACCTGAAGGCCTGCAGAGAGAGTGGCTCAGCAGGAAGGCCTGCGCTTTGGGGGGCTGGTCCTACAGTGGTCAAGAGGGGAGAGGGGGGGAGAGCCTTCCTCTGCAGGCAGGAGTCTTTTGCACCCCCACCCACAAGGTGATCCGCCTGCAACATACAGAGCTGCGGTAGGCAGCCCCTCCCCCTAGTTACTGCCTCTGCAGGGCTTGGCTGTCCTCTGGCCTGGGTGGGTCTTCCTCCCGCTTGACTCTGGCCTGCTTGGAAAGAGAGGAATTTGACTCATATCAGTTCATCTGCCCTGGGTGGGCCTCTGTTGAGACGGGGGAACGTGGGGGCGTCTCGGTGCCCTCCGCTTGGGCAGTTGGAGGAAGCCAGCTTGCTCCGATGTCCTGCCCCCTCCTTAATGGAGTGACTCAGGGTGGGGCCCAGAAAGCGGGTCCCCTCTTCTCAGGTCGTTCAGGGGTGGGTGCCTGTGCTTTTGTATTGTTCACAATAAAGGTGTGTGGCTTCCGTGCCCGCTTGTAGAGAGGCATTTGGGAGCTCCTCTCAGTGGCCACCAGGGGCCAGACCTTCCCCAGCTGAACCTGGGTGAGAGCTCTGCAGACCAGGCTCACTGGAGCAGGGCTTGGGCGGGGGGGGGGCAGTGCCTGAGACCTCACCTGAGTGCAGGGACAGTCTGGCAGGCCCCCGCCTGTGCGGCTTCAGCCCCCGGGGCCTGCTGGCTTCACGGCTCCTGTGTGCCCCCCCCAGCTGCTGGGGCTTTCCACACCCGGGGGGGGGGGGAGAGAATGAAGTGGCGGCCTCCCCTCTGCCTTGCAAGCCCAGCTCTCCTGCTAGCCTTCCTGGCACTTGGGGTTTCTGCTGGCCCCTCCTCCTCCTGCTGGGCCCCTTCCCAGCCTCCGCCCCCTTTCATCCCCTGCTCCCGTGAGGTGCGTCCCCTGCTGCCGTCGGAGTCCAGCCCCTCCGGCGTGTATCTCGCCACTTCTGGGCTCAGCCCTCCTTTTGGGCCGTGGATCTGCTGTAAAGTGTACAGCACAGTGGGGGAGAGGGAGGGTGGTGGGTTTCCCCCGGCCTTCCTGTTTGCGCCTGTAGCCCAGCAGCAGAGGCGTGTGTGGGGGCCGCTGCTCCCCAAGGAAGGCTGTGGTGACTGGCCCCAGCGCCCCCCCCCTGTGCCAAGCCTGGCCTGACGGGTAGCCCTCTGCTCATGTGTTCCCGGAGCGCTCTGCACCCCAGCTGGTCCCGAGGCGTGCAGCGAACCGACTGCCCCCGGGCCGTGGGGGTGGGGGTGGGGAGCCGCTCAGCCTGGCAGCTGCTGCCCTCACTGTTGCCACCGCCTCCCTCCCCCTCCTCCATGGGTCGCCCCCTTTCCTGCCCTGATTTCACGGGGCTCTGCTTCAGGTGTCCACAGATTTCCGTTCCCAGGGCAGGAATGTCGGGCAGCTGGAGCAGCACAAGCGTCCTGGGGCTCTTTGATGCCTGCCTGGCGCTCCTTGGAGACTTGTGCCAGCTGCTGGGTGCCTCGGGTGGAGCCGGGCCCCGGTGGGGGTGGGGTGGGGGTGGGGTGGTGCGGGCCCAGGAAGCAGCCCCCTCAGCCACCGCCTTGTCTCCACGGGCTTCCTCTGCGGCCAGAAGTCGTCGTCGTCCTCCTCCTCCTGGCGGAGCTGCCCTCCGGCTTCCTGCTAGCCCCGGCTCCGTTGGGCGAGGCTGACCGGGGGAGCCTCGGCTGCCTCGGTGCAGCTGATGTGGCCAAGAACGGGGCGGCCCCAGGGCCTGCCTCCAGGGCGCCATTGGGGCAGAGAACGGCAGAGGTCTGAAGCCCCCTGGGGCCGGCCTGGGACCTGCAAGGCAGCCAGGACTGCTGCGGGGCAATGGGGGCTTCCTCTCGTCTGGTGCTGGGCCGCCATTGAGGTGGCACCTCCCGGCCCACCCAAGGGCTGCTGCTCGGTCCCGTTCCGGCCGAGGGGCGCCTTGTTCCAGCCTGTCGCGCCCAGCTCTGCCCTCAGGAGCCACTGGCAGCAAGACCTCCCTGTCGGTCGCGGAACACCCTTCAGCCGCACGGAGTGGGGTCGGATCGCCCCAAGCTTTCCAGCCACCTCAGCCGCGCGGCTGCCCTCCTCTCCAGCTGTTCCCGCTGCGCAATGCCCCTTCTCGGACGCGGTGCCCCGGACTGTGTGGTGCCTGCCAGGAGAGGTCTGGCCGTGGCAGAGCAGTTCCGAGGCCCAGCCCTGCGCAGGCGTCTCCCGCTGCTGGCTCCTGCCGTGGCCAAGACCGGTCTGCCCCCTGCTGTTGCAGCTCTGGTGGCCGCGTGCAGGACAGACCCCACTGAGCCTGCTCGCATTGGTGGGGGTGCAGTAACCCAGGTGTTACTGAACAACCCACCTGGGTGTCGCTTGGTGTTTTCAGGCAGGCTCGCTTAGTCCAGCTTCCCGTGTCTCACAATTGCCCGCCAGGTGCCTCAGGGAGCACAAGATGCTTGAATCCTGTTGCCACTTCCTTGCGCGAAGTAGCCCACTTATAACGAAAGGACCCCACCCAAAATGCACTGTAGCCTGCAATGGACTTTTCCTCCAGAAATCTGTCCAGGCCCCTTTCTAAAGGGATACAGGCCAGACACTATCACCACCTCCTGGGGCAAGGAGTTCCACAGATTAATTACCCACTGGGTAAAAAAGTATTTTCTTTGATCTGTTCTCAGTCTCCCAACACTCCATGTCAGTAGATATCCCCTGGTTCTGGTGTTGTAAGAGAGGGAAAAGAACATCCCTCTATCCCTTCCGTGCACAATTTTGTATGTCTCAATCATGTCCCCCCTCAGGTGCATTTTCTCTAGGCTGAAGAGCCCCAAACGCTGCAGTCTTCATAAGGGAGGTGCCCCAGCCCCGTAATCATTTTTGTCGCTCTCTTCTGCACTTTTTCCAGCTCCACTATGCCCTTTTTGAAATGTGGTGACCAGAATTTTACACAATACTCCAGATGTGCCCTTACTTTCTATTTGTACAGTGGCATGGTAATGTTGAAAATGAAGCATGGAATTGGGCTTCTTAATTGCTGCCGCACACTGGGTCAACACCTTCATCAAGTTGTCCACTAGCACCCCATGATCTCTCTCCTGAGCTGTGAGCCTATAGGTGAACTTTTGATTTATTTATTTTTTGCCCTAATGTGCATCACTGTACACTTAATCTACATTGAAATGCATCTGCCATTTTGCTGTCCATTCCCCCAGTTTGGAGAGATCCTGCTGGAGCTCTTCACAATCCATTCTTTTATTCACCACCCGGAAACTTCCTGTGCTGGGCTTTCTAGTTCAATTGTTTCTGGCATAAGTGGGCCTGTCATCTCATCCCTCTCCCCCCCCCCCGCCTTTGACACTGTGGTGTCTGGAGCTGGTTATGCCCACAGCAATCACTATTGCTCAAGAGTTTGAGGGTCGTGACCTACTCAGAGCCTTTTTTTCTAGGTTTCTAGAAGGAAAAAGATGCTCTGCCCCGTGGATCTTAGGCTTTCATGCTAGGCAACTGTTACCAAGCAAGAAAAGGAAGCGGACGCCTCCCTCCCCTCACGGAGAGCAAGGCCAGCAGGGGGCGCTCTCTACTCACACAAAGGGGGTCTTCCTGCCCCGCGTAGGCTGCTGCTGGTGGCGCCTCTGGACCTCTTTCGGGCGAGAGATGGGGCGGGGGCGCTTGGGCGGCGGCAGCGCTGCTCCGTCGCGGGAGGGGCGCCCCCTCTCTCGTGCGACCCTTCCCTCCCTCCCGGCCTGCCTGCCTGCCTGCCTGCTGGGCGGCGCAGTCCGGGGGCCCGGCGCGTCCTCTGCAGCCCCATGGCCGGCTGATCGCGGGCTGCTGCCCCCACCCCCGCCTGTCAGGCCATCAAGGAGAATTGGATTATATGCAAATGGGCGGGGAGCGGGAGAGGAGGCGCAATTAATCACTAGTTAAGGGAAATTAATACCGGCAGCGGAGGGTGTCAGGAAACAGCCGCCGAGCTAATCAAGCGGAAAATTGGACAAGGGGCGTCCTCCTTCCCCGCCTGCGGGAGTGACGGGGGGGGCTCTTTTCTCTCCCCCCCCCCCCCTTGGGGGGCCCAACCCCCTGAGCCCCTTGTGCCGAAGCGCCTTCCCCGCGGCAGCCCCTCCCGCCCCCGAGCACGCGAAGAGCAGCCTGAGGCCTCCCGAGAAGCCTCCCGGGGCCTTCCTCTGCGCTCCGCTCCCCTCCCCCGCGTTGCTTAGCGGCCTCTCAGGGGGGCGGACCAGCTGGCTTTGGGGATGCCCTCGGCATAGATAGTGACCAAAAGGCTCTTTGCACGCGCTCAGAGGCGCTCTTCTGCCACTCCGTGTGGCTCATGGAGGGGCTGAGGTGCGGCTGCCATCGCTGGGTGCAAAGGGGTCCCACAGGGGCGTGGGACGCTGCAATGTGATCTTGTTTTTTGGCTATAACATTTGATAGCATACACGTTTATTTGCATTCTGCTTTAAATTCTGCATCGAAATATATATAATATGACAGTGCAGTATTATTAAAAAATGACGATTGAACAATTTTGATCAGTAGTGGTGTCACCCCTTCTGAGTGTATCACCTGGTATGGCCCACACACCCCTAGAGACACCACTGCAGGAAACAGCCTCTAAAATTGACTGGAGGAACATTACATAAGAACAGCCCCGCTGGATCAGGCCAAAGGCCCATCTAGTCCAGCTTCCTGGGTCTCACCAGGTGCCCCAGGGAGGCATGAGACAACAAGATGCCTGCATCCTGTTGCCACTCCCTTGCACCTGACATTCTGAGGTAGCCTACTATTAATGTAAGGAGGTTGCACAACCCATCATGGCCTATAGAGAATGAGCTATTCCTCCAGAAATCTGTGCAATCCCTTTTTAAAGGCATCTAAGCCAGATGTGAGCCCTTTTTAGATTGTGAGCCCTTTTGGGACAGGGAGCCATTTAACTTTAATGTTATTATTTGCCTGTAAACCGCTTTGTGAACTTTGTGTTGAAAAGCGGTATATAAATACTAGTGATTGATTGATTGATTGATTGATTGATTGATGCCATTATCACCTCCTGTGACAAGGAGTTCCATAGGTTAATTACCCACTGAGTAAAAAAGTATTTCCTTTTATCTGTTTTAACTCTCCCAACACTCAATTTCAGTGGCTGTCCCCTGGTTCTGGTGTTTTGAGAGAGGGAAAAGAACATCCCTCTGTCAACTCTATCCCTCCTGTGCATAATTTTGTATGTCTCAATCATGTCCCCCCTCAGGCGCCTTTTTTCTAGACTGAAGAGCCCCAAATGCTGCAGTCTTTCTTCATAAGGGAAGTGCCCCAGCTCCATAATCATTTTTGTCGCTCTCTTCTGCACCTTTTCCAACTCCACTATGTCCTTTGTGAGATGCGGCGACCAGAACTGGACACAATATTCCAGGTGTGGCCTTACCATCGATTTGTACAATGGTATAACAATGTTGGCTATTTTATTCTCAACCCCTTTTTTAATTACCCCAAGCATGGAGCTTGTTGACCAGAGGGTTGGCAGTTCAAGACTGTGTGACGGAGTGAGCTCCCGTTGCTTGTCCCAGCTCCTTCAATGAAGGGTCAAAACCTTCATTGAGTTGTCCACCAGCACCCCAAGATCTCTCTCCTGAACTGTTGCAGACAGCTCAGAACTCATTAGCCTATATGTGAAGTTTTGAATTTTTTTTGCCCCAATGTGCATCACTTTACACTTGTCTACGCTGAAATGCATCTGCCATTTGGCTGCCCATTCCCCCAACTTGGAGAGATCCTCTTGGAGCTCTTCACAATCCTTTCTGGTTTTTATCACCTGGAAAAGTTTTGTGTCATCCGCAAACTTGGCCACCTCTCTGCTTATGCCTGTCTCCAGGTTAGATCCCTGGGGCACTTCACCTTTCACCTCTCTTCATTGTGAAAATTGCCCACTGACCCCACTCTCTGTTTCCTGGCCCTCAACCAATTCTGAATCCGTAAGAGGACCTGCCCTCTTATTCCCTGACAGTGAAGTTTTTTTCAGCAGCCTTTGGTGAGGGAAATAATTGGTGGGGGAAATATTTCTTCCCTCAACTTGTTATTAATCTGTGGAACACCTTGCCACAGGAGGTTGTGATGGCACCTGGTCTTTAAAAAGGGACCTGCAGAGGTTTATGGAGGAGAAGTCTTTAAAGAGCAAAAGAAAGCTAGGCCCTGGCTTGACTCCATTTTTGTTAAAACATAACTCCAGGAGTGTAATATCTTCTTTGTTTTTTGCAAAAGGTGTGAGGTTATAGCTGGGGTCAGGAATGCAAGCTATTCAGCAAGGTTCCATTTAGCTAGTGTTGCAATCAGGAAATGGCGACCTTTAATCTGATAGGCTAAGTGATTGAGCCAGAGGGGTATAACAGCCACACCCACCATCAAGACCTTGAGAGCTTCCAGAATCCACTGGACCATCATCCAAGAAGATCTCCAGACTGGAATTGCTGTCTTGAGGACAAGGTGAACAGATAGGGCCTAGTCAGTGGTAGGAGCCTAGTTCTTTGTTTTATTTTGAAGTGTAACTCTGTTAGCCCTTATATGCCTTCCTAGTTTTTGTAACCCTTTGTTTTTATAAATAAATTACTGTTAAATTCAAACAGCTGTGTTTGTATTTGGAATTTGATTAGATTCAGGTAGTTTCTAATTTGGGCACACTTACCAGCTACCAAGTTGACAACTTGAAGCAAAGTCCCTGTAGTTTGGGGCTTGTTTAGCCTGGGGAGTTTAAACGTCAGGAGGCTGTACTCTTAGCTGAAACCCTAGAATAGTAGCAGTGATTGTGTCCCTTGTTGCCTTGTATGGAAGTGTGTAAGGTCACACGCTGCTGGTAAAAAAATCACAGCTCATGTGGGCCCTGGGCTGATCAGAGGGCATATGAGCCTGTGATTTACAAAGTCCCTCACAGGTTACAAGCCATGACGACTATATGCAGCCTTTGGGTTTTAGAGGTAGCCTCTCTCTGAATGCCAGGTGCAAGATAGTGGCTGTTGGAATTTGGGTGCAGCACTGCCTACAGGCCAATGGAGGGTGGAGTGCTGTCCAGTCACCTGAGACCACCTGCCCGTCCCTCTCTGTCGTTCTTGCAGGAGGTCCCGCAACTCCATTTCCTTCCTGCACTTTCTCCGCACACTCTTCCTTCTCCCCAGGCATCAAAGCAGAAGGAGGTCTGGGCCAAGGCTCCTTGCCTGGCAGGCTATCCTTACCCTACTTGCCCACAAAGGAAACAAAGGAAGTTTGTTCCCAAGGAGTTCCCAAGTATGAGAGCCTCCAACGCCAACCAGAAGATGCCTGTGATCTGCTCTGGACTGTGTTCCCGTGGACAGCGCAACCAGGCTCCTGCTCCTCTGTCTGTGGTGGCAGCTGGCCTGGGTGCTGGGAGAAGCCTTTTGCCATTGAATGGGGTCCTTTCACAGATTGCCACCTCTCCCCCCTCCCCCAAAGTGGCAAAGGTGCAGGGATCTTGACTTGAGTGCTCCCTGGGGCACCTGGTGGGCCACTATGGGATACAAGAAGCTGGACTGGATGGGCCCCTTTGGCCTGATCCAGTGGGGCTCTTCTGAGGTTCTTAAGAGAGGGGTTTTGGTTTTATGTGTGACTGAAGCATTCCCTGTGCTTCTGATTGTTTAATGATGAAAACAACATTGTAAGCAATAAAGAACACAATAAAGAACTGGGCAGGAGGTGTGGACTGATGGTTGAGCTGCTGATACTGCCTGAAGCTAAGCAGGAAAATCAGGCTGTGACAAGCTGCAGTACCTGTGGTGGCAGAACAGAGTCGCTGTGGAGCTGATTAGCTCACCGCAAGTGAGAGTTGGCAAAGAAGGGAATGCGACCTTGAGGACCTGTCCAGACTTGACTTGCGATTGCCTGCTGAGGCTTGATGGCAGGCAGCCAAAGGAGAGAGCCACACTGGGAAGGCTACATCTGGGCCTGAGGATTGGCAGATCGCAAGAATTTGTAAAAAACCCATTGAAAAAAAATGGGGGTTTAGACTATTGGGCATTTGCTTCGGCATGGGAAAGGCGGGGTATAAATTCTTCAAATAAATAAATAATAAATAAAAAACAAAATAAAGCTCAATAAGCCAAGAGTTAGCAGTGCAGACCCTTCCTTCCTCCCAGTCCTCAGTAAGCAAGGACTTCATTTGGAGGCTGAGCAAAATGAAAATAGGATTGAGGGGGGCAAGCAATGAAGCTGAGTGCATTTGATAGTTCTGGGGCCAGTGCTGAGAAGGCCCTGCTGCCCCCGGGGGTCACAACCTTACACTCACCAAGGATCACACAGGCAGAATCGACAAAACAAGGAGTGAGGGGGGGCTTCTATAGGATAAGACCTTCAGGGGCTTAAAGTTGAAAGCCAGAACCCTATGTGGAAATAATATTCTGGTGTCCTTGTGAAACATTCAGGCCATTGCCGTGGTTCTAGGGGTCTGGTAACGCCAAGGTCCTGGAGGAGAAGGGACTTCACACGGGGCAGTCACTGAAGGCATTTCAGAGACCACAACTGGCGTGAGATGCCCTTGTTGGCAGAGTGAGCTGGGAGCTCTGCCCCAAGCGTCTCCAGTTCAGGACTGGAGGGGGTTGTAACCAGCAAGGGGCAGTCCTGCTTCGGGATGGAAGACGTGCGACTTCACAAGTGGGCGACTTGTCCTTCCCTCTTGGCCGCTGCCCAAGGCTAGACCGGCCGGGGGTGGGAGGGGGGTGGTTCGCAACATGCGGCAACTGGTGGCTGACTTGGGTTGCTGGTTTGGGGCCTTTTGTTGGTGTGGGTTACGCTGTTCCACTGTGTCTTTTCGGCAGATGTTGTATTTGCATGACGTCACCACCACAGCTGATTTCCAAAGGGCACGTTAAAAATATGTGACCTAGCCCAGGGCCTCACGTCTAGCCAGGCCACGGGCTAAGGGAGGGGCTGTGGCCCAGCCGGGGAGCCGCTTCCTGCAGGAACGGGGTCCCAGGCTCAACCCCGGACATCGCTGGCCAGGGCCACATCCCTGCCTCAAAGTGGGCAGGGGGGGGGAGCCGCTGCCGCCGCTGCAGGATGTTGGCCTGCAGGAGGGACCGAAGGCAGGACTCCGGGTCTGGCAGCTCCTCCGGCTCTCTCTCTCTCTCTCGTGGTGCCGTCTGTGCATGTGGTGCTTCGCAGAGTGGTGCTGCCACTGCTGCCTCCACAGCTCAGGCCTGTCCTCCAACTAGGGGGGTGGTGGGGAAGAGGCAGGCAACAGGTGGCCGAGAGGGGCACGGGCGGTGGAAAGGGGGTCGGCGGCCCCCATGAGTTGTCTGGCCAGGGCTCAGGTGCAGGGAGGCAACCTAGTGCAGCCAGCCACGCACCCACCCACCCACCCACGGAGGAGTGGCCAGGAGGACTTGGGGAGGGGCAGCCACAGGAGGCTGTCTAGAGTAGGGGTGGCAGCCCCCCCCCCGAGCTGTGCCCTGGCCCTGCTGGATGGCCTTCTGGAGCCTGGCGGCTGGAGTTGGGGCAGGCCCGGGGGATCTCCTGGTCTGGGCCAGAGCTCCCATTCCCCCCCCCCCACAGCCTGCCTCCTCTACCACCACCACCCCCCGCCCCACACTGCACGGTCAAGCAGCCTCATGCAGTGCCTGCCCTGCATATTTGTGGGGGATGGGGATGGGCGCGCACTCTCTGAGAGAGAGAGAGAGAGAGAGAGAGAGAGAGAGAGAGAGAGAGAGAGAGAGAG
>JAJKFI010000063.1:6290900-6304604 GCA_029204185.1 Lerista edwardsae
GAGAGAGAGAGAGAGAGAGAGAGAGAGAGAGAGAGAGAGAGAGAGAGTCTCATAACTGTCAAATTAAAAGCTGCTCCCAGCAGGAAGACTCAAAGGCACGTTCAGGGATTAATTTCATTTCTGCCGCTGATGTCTCAGCTATTGCGCTGCGGAGCTGGAACAAAGGCAGGTCTACAAATGCGCTGATCTCTCTCTCCCCCCCCCCACCACCAGCGGTCTGGCCTCCCAGTGGCCCTTCTCCTTGACCACATGGCAACGTTGGCCTCCCCTCGTCTTCCTGATCCTCCTGTGTCCCCGGATGACGCCCCCCCGCCAGCTCTCTTCTTTGGGCCTTCCTCCAGGCACGCCGAGACAACGTGGCCTGGCTCCCCCGCCCGAGCCTTCGCCCTGCTTGTGGGTGTCCGGCTCCTCCTGGGTGACGGGGGCCTCCGTGCCCGCTGCCTTCTTATACGTCAAGGGCACAATATGGGGGGGGGCAGGTTTCGCCACCGCGACGGCGAGCCTCATGCGCAGGTTCGGCCAGCTTGAAAGGTGGTTGGCGGCGGGAGTCGCTCTTCCTCCCCGCACTTCCTTTTCTCCCTCTCGGCGCTGGTCGGAGGGAAGTCCCCGCAGGGACAACCGGGCGTAGTGGGCGGGGGGCGTCCGCGGACGGGTGCGAGGGGACCGCGCGCTTGGCCGGAGAAGCCAGCCCTGGCAGGCGAGAGCACGTAAGCCTGGACGGGGAGGGAGGCTCAGCCCGCGCCCGAGGATGGTCTCCGCACGGGGCCGAGCGCGCGGCGAGGCAGGGCGGCGGCCTGGGGTCGGGGAGGAAACAGGCGGGCCGCCTCGGGCACCCTTTCATTCGCCCGCCCCAGCCCCACCGCCGGGGGATCCCCGCCCTGTTTGCGTTCAGGGCCGCGCGGCGGCGGCGGCGGCGGCGGCAGCTCTACCCCCGCTTCACACCACGGAGGCGGCCGGCCGGGAGCAACTCGAGCGTCGTCACCAGCGAACTGCTGCAGGCGCCAGAACGACTCGCCTCACCTGAGCCCAGGTGCCCAGAACCTGTGCCCAGGGCTTTTGCGCGTGCGCAGAGGGCCCTTCCCGCACCCCCCCCCCCATGACTGCAGTCAGGCAGAAGCTCGGAAGGAGGCGACAGGCCCGGGGGAGGCCCTTGAGGTGGGGTGGGGGGCAGCCAATGAAGCCGGCGCTTCTTGGGAGGTGTCAGTCGCCAGAAAGTGGCTGGCGGGGGGGGGGGGGCGTGCCAGCTACTAACCTCCGCCAGCGAACCCTGAGGGGACCCGACGACGGGAGAAAGGTGTTTTGCTGGGCTGGCGCTGGGGAGGCCCTCACGAATTTGGCATCAGAGCATCCGCCCAGGCAGAGGCACTGCCAGCTCGCTCCGTCCGCTCTCGACGCACCGACACCCACCCCCTCCGCCTTCCCTCCCCCTTGCAGGCGGGGCTCTTCCGCTGACTTTCTTCACCCGCCGCCGCCCCCCCCCTCACCACCGTGGTGGCAGCCAAAGCACGCCCGGCTCATAAAAGCCAAGTTGGCTGCGTCGGCGGCGGGCGGGGACCTTGGCTGTGGTGCGCCCCTCCCCCCCCGCCGCCGCCGGAACGAATCCGCCAGTCTTGAAGTGCTCCCCGTTACAAATGGCCGGGGGCCGGGCGGGGGGATTCATTAGGGACTCCCTGGCTAATCAATTGCTCTGCGTGCCTCTGCCTCCCCGACGGGCGGAGACCCCAATCAATCAATCGCGGCAGGGCGAATTCACAAACCAGATGGCAACGCCGGCTCCAACAGCCTAATTGAATCCTACGGAGCGCAGACACGGCGTGTAGGAGAGGCAGAGGCGGCGAGGCGCGCGGGGAGAGGTTTCGGGATCTCGCTCCCCCCGCCCCCTCCAGCTCGGCTGTTGCAGTGCGCGCGGCCTGGAAATCCTACCCCCCCCCGCGCGCGCGCACACACGCACACCTTGAACGCTGTTTCTTCGCAGCTGAGATGGAAAGTGGTGACCAGGAGGGCGCATTCTGCACGTGGACAGGGACATTTCCCCATTAGCTACATATGCAACGTCCGGGTTTTAGAGGTAGCCTATCTCCGAATGTCAGGCGGGCAGGCGGAAGGGAGCGGCAGCAACAGGGCGCCGGAATGTTGTTGTGTTTGCCCCCAGAGGCAGCCTGCTGGACCCGATCCAGCGGGGCTCTTCCGAGGTACGGATTCACTTCGGCGCAACCCTGTTCTTCCTGTGTACCTACTCACGGGTAAAGCGTGAAGCCTTTGCTCAGCGGGCACAGAGCTGTATTTCCTTTTCAAATACGCACCCGCCCTTCTGCCTCCCCCCGCTAGGATCTCAGGAGCCCCGAAGCAGCGCAGGACGCGCTCCTCTCGCCGCCACTCACTCAAGCGCCCCGAAAACTTGTTCCGTCCTGGCGTGGAAAGGCGGTTTGGGGCTCAGCCAGCTCCGCGCGCCCTCTTCCAGCCAGCCCGGGGCAGGGAGTGCCGGTCGAGCCGAAGACTGGCTCCGGAGCAGTATCCGAGGCAGGCCTAGCCCCCCCCCCCCGTTCCCCACCCCTCCTGGCTTGAAGGCCTCTTGAAGTGAGCGGCTCCCCCCGAAGCTTTGTCAGTCTCCTCCTCCCTCCCCACCTCCCACAAATGCCGGGCTGTCGAGACTGGCTTGTGCAGAATCAGGTGTGCCTTTTTATTCAAAATATATATACACACATACACGCACGCACACGCACACACGACCGAGAAACGAGGGGCTCCGCTCCGCGAGGGTGAGGGAAACTGAGGGGGGGGGAGCAGCACCCTCCATAACTGGGACGCGAGGAAGGGAAGCCTCCTTCTCCGGTGGACGACCCACTGCGGGCTCGGCGGAAGGGGAGGGATGCCACAGTCCGAGCGGCCCGCCTGGTCAGGCCCGCCAGGCCTGCTTCCTCCTGCGCCTTGGCAATCCTCGGGCTCCCCTTTGGAATGTGCTCGTCTAAAAATGCGGCACCCAGCCCGGGCACCCCCAGAAGGCCCCCCTAACAACTCCAGCCCCCCCCCAAAGAGTCCTACATCTCCCTAGCTCTCTTCCACCACGGGAAGGCAAAGCCACAAACACGCAGAGACAAACAGCCAAGACCACGGGGACAAAACAATGATAGAAAAAAACCCAATAAAATTAATTTTTTTTTAAAATTGCACCAAACTTCTTCTCCCCACCCGTGACCGAAAAGGAAGAAACAGGGAGAGCGTACTGCGGGGAAATAAAAAGGACTCGGAAGGCGGGCGAGTGGAGGCGGGGGCAGGCAGGCAGGAGTGGGGAGATCTGGAAATATGCGGGGCTGGAATGGCGACAGGGCCGAGGACGTGGCCCTTCGGAGGCCGGGACTGGGCAGAACTGGGCTGAATGGGGCAAACGAACGCCAACGGGGGTAGGGGGTGGGCAGCGATGAGAAGGTCATGCGGGGCAGGGAACAATATAGGGAGGGTGAGGTGTCGAATGGGGGTCTCTTTACTCCTGGTCGCAGGCGGGACCTTCTCCAGCTTCTTTCCCAGAGGTGGGGAGGGAGAGAGGGAGAAGCGGGGGGGGGGCGGCCGAGGCGTCAATCCCCCCTCTCAGCTTCAAGCTGGGGGAGCGGGAGTTCTCCCCCCACCGCGCTGGGCCTTCAGTCTCCCACGTCTATCTCTTCTTCCTCGTCTTCGCCGTCGGAGGCGCCCGGCGAGGAGGAGGGCGATGCGCGGGGCAGGCTTCCGCCGCGGGGGCCCCGGGCCGTCTGTGGCTCGGGCTCCAACTCCGGCATGCTGGCCAGCTTCTCGAGGGTCGCGGGGGGCAGCTTCTTGAGCGACTCCACGTCGGCCTTCATCTCCTCCAGGTCCCTCTTCAGCTTGGCGCGGCGGTTCTGGAACCAGGTGATGACCTGCGCGTTGCTGAGGCCCAGCTGCGCCGCGATGTGGTCTCGGTCGGCGGGCGACAGGTACTTCTGGTAGAGGAAGCGCTTCTCCAGCTCGTAGATCTGGTGGTTGGTGAAGGCCGTGCGCGACTTCCGGCGCTTCTTGGACGGCTGCCGGGGCCCGAAGGCACCCAGAGAGTCTCGGCCTGCAGAGGGAGACGGGCGAGAAGGAGCTGCGGTCAGTGGGTCGCGGGGCAGTTCGAAGGGCCTCCCGCACCCGGCTGCACCCCGGAGCCAGCGCTTCACCACTCTTTTCCTGCCCCCCCTTCAAGAGCCGCCCCTGCCCAAAATGGAACTCTGGGGGGGGGGGGGGGGGGGGGGCGGCGGCGGCGCAGTGGGGAATCGCGGCTCAGAGACCGGGGCCGGCAGACCATCGGATGCAGGCGCTGCTTGGCCCATGAGGGGCTTAAACCGCGTCACACGCCGATTTCTGCCAGGAACCGATAGAAACTTGGGGGGGGGGGGGGGGCGCGGGGGGGGTCCTCTGTGGTGTGATGGTTTGGGCGGGAAGGATGGGGGAGGGGCAAAGAAAAGCCAGAGCCGGACCCAAAGCATCACCTGACTTTTCCTGGTCCCGCAGAGTAAGGAGGGGGCAGGGGAGAAGTACGTTCGAGGTTAAAAACGAAACCTCCCGGAGAAGAGGGCCAGCCTCTTCCCTCCACACTCAGCCTGAAGCACCCGGTTGTGATGTGGGGGCTGGGAGAATTTCGGGCGTCGGAAATCGCACAGCGATGATAACAACGTCGCAGTGTCCCTCGCGCAGCAGCGTCAGGAGCATTTGGCCTAAACGCTCCGCTCGCCAGACGGGCACCGGTCTTCTACGAGGAAGCAACAGGGGTGGTTTTGCTTCCGAACGAGACCAGCGCGGCCCCTCTTGGTCGCCCGGTCCCAGAGCAGAAGGGTCGGAGCCGCACCCGTTCTCCGCTCTCAATCAAGAGCGGGGCGGAAGTCCTGGTCCGCGAGTCAGGCCTGCGATCGGGAGTGTTCTTAGCCTGCACCAGAACGAAATACCGAATTGCACGAAATACTGCACGCATATAATGTGACATACAATATACTATAAAGCCAGCGCCGCACGACCGCCGTTCCCCACGCAGCGCTGCAAGGGAAGCGAGTATAAGACTGCAGCCCCAAGCACGCGACCCTGGGAGTTGATTCCAGTGACCACAGCGAGACTTACTTCTGAGTAGACATGCATAGGACTGTGCTGCAAGCCCCCTTTCCGGTCCCCTCGTCGTCCTCATCACACCGATGGTGAGGCAGAGGGCGGGGAACGCTCGGGGATCTCTCTTCAAAGCGGCTTTGCCCTTGTCACACCCTGGACCTGATCCTGCGTCCAAATGCGAAGTGATCGGGTGCTTAACTGCTCTTGAGTAAAGATGAGGGAATTTTTTTTCCAGTTTAAAGGCAACTAACGAATCTGAATTAGAATTGGTTCGGCTCTATCTTTGCCGACAGTACCGCTGCAGACCGGCACTCTGCTCGGCGTGGAGTCCACAGGATCGCTGCGTTCATTTTTAAGAAAAGAGGTTTTAAAATAACTATTAAATATTTTCATTGTTTAGATAAATACAATTACGAAATAAATCGGAGGTGCTCCTGCCCTGACGCGAGTCCCCGCGGCCGTTCTCAATTGCCCGGGAGTCCCAGCCCGGCTTCCCTTCAGCCTGCAAGGCGAGTGGGCGCTTGTGCACGTGAACGTCCCATTTGTGCAGTCCGGTGAATATTTCTGTTAAGGATGGAACATGGAGGGGAGCCTTGGAAAACAATTTTTTTCTAGCCAATATTTTGAATTCCGATTAACGAAAGGGACCAAACCAAACCAGAACGATTTAAACTTCACTTCCGAAAATGTCCTTAAAATCCCTACATTGGCCGGAAGGAACGTTGGATTTGGAAACGGGGGTTCCCGTTTTCTTTCTGCCCCGCGTTAGCACTGTTCACAAGGTGCCGGCTTGGCCTCTCCGGTGCCGCTCCCTGGTTTCCCGACTGGAAGGTAGACGTCCGCGGTCTCCGCTCGCCCGAAATGGTAGGAGTTCACGGGTATCTAATCCGCCTTCAGTGAACTCGATTTTCACCCGTTGGGGAGAACCCGAGTTTAACAGAGTTTTGCAGGGGCAGAAGCCTCGGTGTCGGATCTGAAAACGCTCTTTTCAGGACTGACGCGGAAAGCGGAGGGCCACGGAGATGCGGCGGGGCAGACCCGCCTAAAGAAGAAGGGCCCGAGGCTGGTTCGCGTGTGCTCTGTCGGCCTCGTCTGTTTTCGCCTTCGGGAGACATTCAGAGGGCGTCTGTCTGGCCCAAATCCTCGCCGCGTCCGTGGTCAGGCTTTTGCCCTTGGGCAGCGTGGATGTGCCTTGCAGGGTCTGAGAAAGGCCTGCTGGCCTCCGGGGGCTCCCAACAAAGCGCTCCCCAAAAGCCTGCGCCCCAAGAGCGTCCTTCAGCCTTCTGCAGGAAAGAAAGCGGAAAGAAAGTCCGGGGAAAGAAAGGACCAGACAATTGGGGGCGGCGGGGGGCTGGCTTTTCCGGAGAGACGCTTCTGCCGCTTCTCGCTGCTGCTCTGGCCTTTGGCACCCGGACGCTCCGGCCAGGATCCAGCGCCTTTCCAGCTACGGTTTAATGTGACACAAGCCGTTTCACGGGCATCCACACGATCATTTGCTTATCCGTCGGGAGTACCATGGGAGAGGCCAGGCCTGCCAGTTCAAGAGGCCGCAGGAGCCCGCTTGGCGGCTCGAAGGAGCACAGCAGACGAGTCCAGTCGCCGCGGCAAAGTTCCGGACGGACCGACCAGGAGTTCGTCGGCTGCACCCCCGCGATCGGCCGGGCTTGCTTCCGCCTGGCTGCTTCTTGTGGGGGCTGCTGAGATAAAACGGCACGCGTTGGAAGGGAAAACAAGAACCGGCAGCCATTTGCCGGCCGCCGAACTGGGTGGCTAGACGGTGGCGAACGGTGAGAGAAAACCCCTGCTAACTGGGCAAGAGGCACTTTTCCAAGTGGTGTCCTCTTATATTTAGCAGGGGGAGAGCAATTGGTCCCTCTTTACCCCAGCGCAGTGTCTTTCTCGTGGCTGTTGCTTGGGGTGTTCTCCATTCTTTTAGATTGTGAGCCCTTTAGGGACAGGGAGCCAGTTAACTTTAATGTTATTATTTGCCTGTAAACCGCTTTGTGAACTTTGTGTTGAAAAGCGGTATATAAATACTAGTGATTGATTGATTGATTGAGAAAACGACCCCGCGAAGAAGGCGGTAGACCCCGCAGGGCTAAGCCAGGCCGCTGTTGACAAGCCTAGGCCCGTCTACTCAAAAGTAAGTCCTGTTCCGTCTAATGGGATATACTCCCACGTAAGTGTGACTAGGACTGCAGCCTTAATACCATTTACCTAACGGGGCTCGGGATTCTCGGGGCGATTCTCCGCGGGAGGAAAGCGCGCGCCTCTGGCTCTTCAGGGGAAGGCGCCGCAGCCAGCCGGGAAATCTTTCGCGTTTGCCCTGGGACTTATTGTTCCTAATTCTCTTGGGGGAGGGAGACTGCGGGGCTGAGATGGTGGCGGGGGGAACCGGAGTCCTCCTGCGACCCGTTTCCTCCTCTCTTAGATCCACAAAGGCAGATCTCTTTCTGGCGAACGGCTCTGGCCGCCTCCGCCCGCGCTTTTTCTCCGTCCACTCACCGAGGCTGCATGAAGCGCCGCTCCCTGGGCTGCAGAGAAGACCCCCGGCCGCTCACTGGCCTTTCTTTCCTCGGAGGGGCTTTCCCCCCAGGCCCAGGCCAGACCCGACTTCCCAGCAGCCCGCCCGGGGAGTGTTTCCCACGTGGACAAAGCTCGGTCTGGTCGACGCAGAGACCCTGGCTTGGGGGGACAGGTGGCCCGTGGCCGGCCCGCCGCGGCTGTGGGACCCGCCAGGCCCTTGGCATGCTCTGCCACTCCCCCCCCCCCCCCCCCAGGCTCTTACCTTCGGCTGCCTGCAGAACGTTCACCTCCAGGCCTTGGAAGGTCTTGCTGGCCAGCTCCTCCAGGGCGCAGAGCGGCGAGGCTGGGGCGGGGACGCCGTTCCGGGGCGAAGCAGCCGAACCGGCGACCTTGTCCAGCAGGCCGGTCGAAGGGGCTTTGCGCCCGGAGGGCTTGCTCAGGATGTCCTCGATGCTGAACGGGGTCAGCGGCTTGTTGGAATTGGCGGGCGGCGGCAGCTGATCCAGGGGGCTCCGGCGTCTCTCCTCGGCGCCCGGCTGCGGCAGCGAGGGAGCCGCCTTCCCTTCAGTAGCCGAGGTCATTGCCGGGGGAAGGGGAGGGGAGGGGAGAGGGAGGGAGGGGGAAGCCCCCCAGCCTGCCCCGAGTGCCCGGAGCAGGGACGCGGGCTCAGCACCTCCTCGGGGTCATGGTGCTGCTGCGACTCCCACGGCGGGACCTTCTGCGCGCCGCAGCTCCGAGCGGCCCCGTCCAGCTTTCACGCCGAATCTCTGCTCCCCCACCGCCCGCCCGCCCGAAGCCGGGCCTAGGAGCACAGAGCAGGGCCAGGAGTACCCGCCCCACCCCCCCCGTGGCCCGGCCCCGCCAGGCCGGGCCTGACTTGGGGGGCCTCCCCTCCCGCCCCGCCACGTCTGGAGAGCGAGTTCAGTCCCGCCAAACCCGACCGGGCGCTCCAGCCTTAAAGGCGCACAGGCAGGGCCATCAATTGGGCACCCGGGTAGGAGGAGCCAGCGCGGAAATGTTCGCAAAGTTTCAGAGCCGGAGGGGGGAGCCGAGGAGGGGAGGGGGTCCCCGCTTCTCAGGACACCGCCCGGCGGCTCTTCCTTCCTTCCCAGGCCTGGCTGGGCTCCCTCTGCTCCGGCCTGAGATCGTGGCCCCAATTCTGCCGGGGGCAGCAGGAGGCTGGGGGGGCCTGGGCGCCGCAGCCCTGCAGCCGGTGCTCTCTCGGCCGGTGTCGGCCCCAGGGGCGCTCCCGGCTGCACAGGCGAGGCTGGCCGTCCAAGTCCCAGCAGCGCAGCACTCGCTGCCGCCTCCACAGCGCCTGACGCCGCTTCGCGGGAAACGCCGGCGCCGGTACGTGTGTGTGCTCCGCGATGGGCCGCTGCTTCCTCAGGACCCTGAGCGGGCGGTCCGTCCACCTTGCTCCTGCGGCGGGGAGCTGAGGTCAGATGTAAGTGCAGGGATTGGGGGGGGGGAGGCGTGAAACTGTTTTCTGCGGACTGGTGGGAGTTGCCTCCCCATCCTTGACATTCGACCCCCGTCCCCATACTGCGCCTCACTTGCTCACTTCTGAGGCGGCCCTTGTTGGCTTTCGTTGGGCCTGACCGGTGACATTCCGTCTATGACCGGCGATCTCATCCTGCGCACTCTGGAGGGTGTGTGTGTGTGTGCGCGCGCGCGTGTGTGTGTGTGCGCCGCTTTCCCTAAAATCGAGATCTGTCTTCTTTGGGTCCCTTCTCAACGTGTGCTACACATAGGGAGGGGGTGGCTTTTCCTATAGACACCAGAACCCTCTGCTCATGGGGGGGGAGGGTTCCTCTGCCCGCAGTTAGTACCTTGGGAACTTGCCCCTGTTTCTGTTCTTACTCCTCTGGGGGCCTGTTTTGTTCCCCTGCCCGCTACAATCCCCGTCCCGGAGATCCCCCTAAGGGAGCTCGTGCCCAGCTTCTCTGCTTGCCTGGAAGCCCCGAAGATTTTCCATTTCCTGCGCTTCGGGAAAGAAGGAGGAAGGAAAGGAGGAAGGCCGAATCCTTTCCTTTTCCCTCCAGAAGGAGCCCCCCCGAGGACTCCTCCGCCTCCCAACCTGAGGTCCCTCATTCTGCCGGTTTCAGTGGGGCGTCCGCCCTCCCCAGACTTAGGCAGGGAGGTTTCTAGCCCTCCTCCACCCTGGGGCCTGCCGGGGAACCGAGTCCAGAGACCCTCTCCCCGGCCTTAGGCTTGCGGTTCACGCTTTGGGGGGCTTCCTTGCAGGAGGTCCGGACGCAGCTTCCTAACTCTGCGCCCCCTTTGTCCGCTCTCGACTGTTTCCTGCCAGGCCCCGACCGCGGCGTTTGGTTCGAGTCAGCCTTCCTGCCCTCTCAATTTCGGGGCCCACTTCTGGGCTCTTGGCCCTGAGGGTTGCAGGGGTGCAGAATCTGCCGCAGGCTCCGCGTGCCCCCAGCCAGCAGACTCGGCGTTGCTGGCGGATCGGGCCCTTCCCCTGCTTGTCTCGCCGCCTGCGGCCCAGCTGGGCACTCCGCACGGCCCCCTCGCAGCCCCCCGCCGCTAATGCAAGGCAGACGTGCAACATCCCTGTAAAAGGGGAGCCATAAAACACGGCTTTCCCGCAGCGCTGTAAAGAGCTTTTCAAAGCCCCCCGCGGCCCGCCTTCTCGGCGGGTGGCTGAGGATGAGCCAGCCAGCGCCCCGTCGCCCTCTGAGAAGGCGTCCGGTGTCTCCGGAGAAGGGGCCTCCGGGGGTTCCCCACAGCCCCTGGGATGCACCCCGACTCATCTCGCCCTCTTCCCGAGGGGCCTTCGCCGGCCTGGAGTTTAATGGCCTCCCCAGCTCTAAATGGCCCATAAAAGCGCCGCGTCTGGGAGTGATTAAGGCCCGCAGCGCGGACTTGGGCAGGTTTTGGGTTTCATTGCCCGGACGGGCCGTAAAAGCCTCATACAAATAGCTCCATGATCCCGCACGCTTGTAAACCTCCCTCTCCCTGCCCCCCCCCGCCGGGGCCCCGTCTGTCCCCTCCAGAGCCAGCTGCTGAGCGGCAGGGATGCCGGGCAGGGCCTGCCTGTTCATCTGGGCTCCCGACCCTTCTCTGCCTGCCTCAGAGAACTCCTCTCCGCGCGCTCACGGGCCTTCCGAACGGGACAGCGCGGGAGCGAAGAGGAAAGCGGGCCGGGAAAGGCTCCTTTCGCCAGCTCCTTCCACCGTCTCCGCAGCCCCGCGGCGGCTGGGGAGGTGTGTCTGGCTTTGCCGCGGGCCCTACCGCAGAAGCACCCGCACGCCGGAGTGGCCCCGCACGAGTCACGGTCACATTCAAATGCGTTAGCGGGGGACGACGCTGTTCTCCGCCGACCGACAGGCAAAATGCGCACAGCCGGAGGGATGAAGGGCCCCGCGCTTCCACCACGAAGCGCCCCCACCCACGCCACTTGCGGGGTGGGAAGGCACAACCGGTCGGAGAAAGCGCCAAGGGAGCCCGTGGGTCTTCCGCGCGTGCAAAGAGGAGCCCCCCTCCGGACTGGTTCAATGAACGTCTTCCCGCGAAAGCGAACGAGGGGCGTTTTGTGTACGTGAGGCGTGTGAGACCAGGGAGGAAAGAGGCTTTTTGCAGGCCTAAAATGAGATATAGCCGTGAGGAACAAAACGAGTCGCAGGCACCTTGCTGTCTTAATTTGGCCGGGGATCCTGGAGGGCTCTTACTTTGCGAGTTAATAAGGATGACCAATAGGGTCATCCTTGAAGGAGTAAGAAACTCCTTTGGTCTGCGTTTTCTTTATCTGCTGTTTATTATTTTAAAAAAAATATACATTGGGAATAGATGAAAGGAAGGAAGAGACTGAAATTTCAGGAACTGTGTAAAGGAGGAAAAGGGGGAAGGGAGGGAGAAGGGAGCCGTTTTCACACGTGATTCTAGATTCTTTCAGTTTCACACGTCTGGAGTCTCGCTTCATTTGGATACTTGGTGAATGCTCCAACGCCCAGATAGTCATCCCATTCCGGTTTACGCAGAAACTGTCGTCAGTAGCATGTCTAAATTGCCCTTGGTGCCGAATAGGCCTGAGGCTTAAATCGGTTTCGGCTCATAATGGAGGGGCCACAGAGTTTTTCTACCCCACAGTCACACGTGAAATGCACAACAAGGCCAAAGATGTTGAACGAAAGGAAAAGAAAAGCGGGCGGTTCCTCAGGCAACGTGTCGATAATAGACCTGTGAAGCCGGCCGGACAACGGCTTCCTTTCTGCTTGTCTTCCGCATGAACAAGCATCCAGCCGTTCACACCAAGAGCCAGAAGGGAAGCTGTCACTGGCGCCAAATGCGAGCACGGAAGTGTTATGTGAGAAAGTGTCGTTTGGTGTAGCTCTGGAGTTGCGAGTCCGACTCCTTCTCACGGACGTTTGCGCCAGCCGCGTGGATTTGGTGGTCGGGCTCCGTGGAAAGAATGCTGGAGACCGCGGGCCTGATCCTATCCAGCTTTCCAACTGATGCGGCGGCCGCGCCAAAGGGACGTGTGCCGCATCCTGTGGTGGGGGTGCAGCCGCAGAGGCCTCCTCAAGGCAGGGAACATTTGTCCGCTTACCGGGGGGGCTGCACTTCGGCTGCATCCGTGCTAGAAAGTTGGAAGGGTTGGGCCCTCAGCGAGGGAGCTCAGCAGGAGAGGGCTCCTTTGCAGACCCTTCCTCCAGACCGCCGGCTCCCCCCTCTCGACGCCGGAGCGAAACCGTCTGAACCTTCGTTCCGAGGACAGGGTGGGAGGGAGGCGCCTCGCAAGGGTACCTGCGGCAGCCTGCAGGAGGTTCGAACTCTGCCAGCAGCCCAGCAAGTGACTCGGAGCCTCGCTGTGGTGGAGGTGGGGGTGGGGTGGGGGGGCGCAGCCCCTCCGATTCAGCTGCAAGTCAACGGAACAGGCCTCTTTTCTTGCTTGCGGGCGTTCGCGCTTTCTCCCCCCCCCCCGCATTTCCTTCCCGCATTGCTGTCAGAGCGCCTCGCGCTTGCCGACTCATTCCCAGCGACGCTGCGTCTGCACGGCAGAAACACAGGCCGCTTTCCTCGGGGCGCGGGAAGGGAGGGGGGCTTCTTTCGGACTGTACAGATAACAGGGAGGCGGGATCTACCCTCCCCCCGCCTGCTCTTGAGAAGTCTGCTTCTTGCTAGGCGCGGGAAGAGCCGGCCTTTTTCCTCGGAGCGGGGAAGGGGCCTGGAATTATATATGGCTCATCCAATATACACAGATGACCTTATAACTATATACAGTATGTGCGCACATAAAGTACATATATTCAACTACACACAAATCGTGCGTGTGAGTGTGTGCGTGTGTTCAGTTCTTAATAGACCACCTTCTGGCTCAAGAGCTTGCCAGAATCGCACCAGGCGACGAAAAATGCGTCTTATTGAAGCTGCTTACTTACAATAAATTTGTTTTTTTCCCACCACTTTAGAGCCTTCTCCTCTTTTTTGCAAATAGGAAAAGTGGAATTCTCCCTTTTTTTCTCCTTTCCCCAACTCCCCAAACTTGTAGTGGGTCTCCAAAGAGGAGCGGACTATTATGAACGCGCCCCGATTCTGCAGGGGCGGCTGAGAAGATGTTGAGAATCTGCATTGCACTAATCGCGGCGCCTCTCCCAGTGACCTTCGATCCCACCCGCCCCCTGGTTGTCTGAGCCCCAGAGGAAGGAGAATCCAGCCAAACGGAGTCCCTTAGGGAAACCGGAGACCCTATCCTCTTCCCAAACGCTGAGGAGCCCTGTCGGTTCTGGGCGGCGCGGCACGGCGGAGAGGGCTCAGAGACGGTCCTTCGGCTTTAATGGAGCCTTAGGAAAGCGGCTTGTGGCGACTTCCCAGCTCCCCGCCTTCCTTTTCAGTCTCTTCCGCGTTTCCCAAATTTCATAGAATGTCAGAGTTGGTGCAGGATGTGGGTTGCCATTGTGCTGAGGAAGAGCGACTGGGAGAGTGTCTCTGGGTCATGGTGGAAGGAAGGGGTCAGGGGTCAGAGATGTTGTCCTGCACTTATAATTGCCTAGGGCTGAAGGCCAATAAAATTGTTGGTGGCGGCGTCATTAACAACAACAACAACAACAACAACAACAACAACAACAACAACAACAA
>JAJKFI010000063.1:6310699-6353169 GCA_029204185.1 Lerista edwardsae
CTTCTTCTTCTTCTTCTTCTTCTTCTTCTTCTTCTTCTTCTTCTTCTTCTCATCCTCATCCTCATCCTCAGCATCCTTAGCATTGCCCTCTGGGTATGCCACTGGACGTACAAGAGACCCTGTGCTGGGGTGAAGAGGGACCCTTGCTCTCCCCCTCTGCTCCATGGAAGAGGTGCCATTTCAAAAGGTGCCTCTTTGCCCAGCCAGCAGGGGATGTGATGCGCGCAAGCATGTTTCCGTGGTTCTTCCTCCAACCAGGGCTTTGCATTCTGCACTCCACAAGCCCTTGTGTGCACTGTCTCACAAAGTGCCCCATGGCATGCACCAGGAAATTGCTGCGAGGGCCCCCGCCTCTCTCTGAGCAGGCTCTGCACCTCTGTTCTCCAGAAGCACCCTCCTCTTTCCTCCCCCACTCCCCAACAATGAAGGCGGCTGGGTGTCTGGACCAAATGCCCTTCAGGAGGGTCGGGGGTCGTTTCCGTTGTTGTCGGGGGAAGGTGGGGCACATTGCTGCCACTTTCCTCGGGGAATGCAGGTCCCTGCGAACCACGGCGTTAAGCCCTGGACTGGGAGTCGGCAGGACTCAGTGGCTCAGGGATCCCCAGACTTTAGCCTGAGCAGAGGCTGCTCCTCGGGGTCTGGGCGGAGCGGCCAAAGGCCCACCACACCTGGCTGGCAGGTCCCAGGCTCCAGCTTGCTGGCCCCAGTGGGGAGCACTGTGTGCCCAGTCCTGGAAGGAGACTCCTGGCAGTGCCCATGTCCCTCTCCTGCAGCTGCTCCTACTTACACCCCTGACATGCTCAGATCGTGCACACCGCTCCTCACTCAACTGACTGCTTTGGCAACAAACACGTTTTGTGTGTGGTTTTTTGGGGACTCACCGAACGGCTGACCCCAGGTGCTTGGAGTAATTCCTGCTGCTTGGATGAAGGAAGGTCTGAAAACAAATTAGGGGCTGGATGGGGAAGTGACAAGGCACTGGAGTGTACCTACGGGGCCACCTTCCAGAGGGGCTACTACTGCCTTGTCAGTCTGCAGCAGCAGCAGCAGCAGCAGCCAGACTCTTGCTGCCCCAACAGGCGCTTTCGCCACCTGACTCCAAGTGCCTGTCTTGGGGTGCTGCTTGCAGTGAGCAGGTCTAGACACACACGGGCGGGGGAGGGGCAGAGAGGAAGAGGAGTCCTCTGTGGGGGCTGCCCGTGCCAGGTCAGCCTGCCCGTGCCAAGGCAAGGGATAGGGAGAAACCTTTCTGGCCATGCAGAGGTGAGTGGGTCCATCACCAAGCCAGCGAAGAAAAAAAATCTATGTCCAAGTCAAGCATATGGGATCCTATTGCCCCTCCCCCACCTCTGGATTCCAGGCCTAACCCATGACTAGTAAGAAGTTGCTCTGATTTTTTTAAGTATGTTTTGGATTTAGAATTTGTTGGCTCCAATTTTTCTATTTGTATGTTTATAATCTTTTCGAATTATGGTGTGGAGAAGACTCTTGAGAGTCCCCTGGACTGCCAGGAGATCCAATTGGTCAATCCTCCAGGAAGTCAAGCCTGATTGCTCCCTGGAAGGACAAATCCTGAAGCTGAAGCTCCAATACTTTGGCCACCTCCTGAGAAGAGAGGACTCTTTAGAAAAGACCCTCCTGCTGGGAAAGATGGAAGGCAAAAGGAGAAGGGGGTGGCAGAGGATGAGATGGTTAGAGAGTGTCACCGAAGCAATGAACATGAAATTGGGCGAACTCAGGAAGCTAGCGGAGGACAGGGAGGCCTGGCGTGCTGCGGTCCATGGGGTCGCGAAGAGTCGGACACGACTTAGCGACTGAACAACAACAATCTTTTAAGTTTGCATTTCAGCTCAATTTTATTGAGCACTGTAAGCAACCTAGAGCTTTTGGAAAGGCAGTAGTGTAGCTACCTATGGGATGAGGAAAGGGAGCCTCAGGTGCCACCCTCAAGGGCCATGTAACCAGTGGTGTCATCCAAATGATTTAGGAACAGGTACTCACTTTTGATTGGCACTTGTCGGGGTCCGCCCACCAGAAGTGAGGTCATAAGCCGGAAGTGATGTCATGGCAGGAAGTGAGGTCATAAGCCAGAAGTGATGTCATGATTGCTGCCATGGATGTGATCATGTTTGTAATAACTTCAGCTTGTGGTTAGTGTTGATTTAACTTCTATTGCTTTGCTTTCTAGAGATGTGCATATACATATTTTGCTTCAACTTTTCCCTGGTTAAATAGCAGGCTAGACTGTACTAGATTGTGAGCCCTTTTGGGACAGGGAGCCATTTAACTTTAATGTTAAATGCAAGGAGCCGGCAAGGAGCAGGAGGGGGAACGGGCGACCAAAAAAGACTGCGTGGGGGCTGGGGCTGGGGGGAGGCTGCAGGAGGAACCAGGACGCTGGATCTGCGTGGCTGGAGGGAGCGGGAGCCCCAGGCAGCCTACCTTCTCACGCTTGCTGCCTTATTCCCGGGTCTCCCTCGCTGCTGCTGCTGCCGCTGCTGCCACCTCCACCTCTTGCTCCGCTGCTGCCACCACCACCACGCTGCCTGCCTGCCTGCTCACAGAAAGTGCAGGCAACGGCTGCGGGCGTGCAGTACTCATGCGCAGCTGCTGAGCCAACCAGCCGATGGGGCCAGCTTCGAGTGGGCGGGGCCAGCTCAACGTCTAGGAACAGGTACTCACGTAGTGGTGCGTAGTGGGTGCATGACATCACTGCATGTAACCACCAGGGACCAAAATGGCTAAAATTGTGGTTTTAAGGAATGATAACACCATTAAATACCATTCAATGTGGAATTGCATGAGGAATTCAGTGGAAAAACCCAGAGTGTAACATCTTTATTCTATCAAATGTTATGACCAAAAAGCAAAAAATTGTAAAAAATTTTAAATGTAAAAATTGTGTCTTTTTTAAAAAAAAATTTGTGGTTTTAGGAATAATACCATCATGTTATATAGTGTTTGATGCGGTGTTGCATGAGAAATTCTCTCAAATGTTAAGGCCAAAAACAACAACACAAAAATACCATGTCTTACAGTACGTATCACAAAAATACTCTACCTTACATTATGTATGATGGCTACATTGAACCTCCAGATGCAGGAGCAGTATGTCACTGAGTACTATGTGCAGGGGAGGGCCCTGACGCTCATAAGAACGTAAGAAGAGCCCCTATGCTGGATCAGGCCAAAGGCCCACCTAGTCCAGCTTCCTGCGTCTCACAGTGGCCCACCAGGTGCCTCAGGGACGCTCATCCATTGGTTGTGGGGAAATAGTCACTGCATTGTTGTTATGCATTTCATGTCATGGCTATTACTATCTCTCAGCCTCAATGGGTTGTTGTGAGGACAGAAGAAGGGGAGGGATCATGCACACCAGCCTGAGCTCCTTGGTGTATAAAAACTGAATGAATGAATGATCATCTGAAGGGTCTCTCCTTCAAGTGCCCCCTCTGTCCCAGGTTAAAGGGATGGCAGCCCGGGGGCAAGCCTTCTCTGTAATGGCTCCACAAATATGGAATTCCCTTTCAGAAGACTTAGGAACTACACAATCTCTCATGGCCTTTTGGAGAGGGCTTAAATCATATCTATTTTGTCTGGCCTTTGGATGATGGTTGGCTGTCTGCCCTCTGTCCCTCCGGTATTTTGTCATAGTTTGTTCACTCCCCTGGTCTATTGTTTCCACCATGCCCATATCATGGTGTGATATGGAGAATTGGGTCTAGCTTCATTCTTGTACACTCTGTGTTCCCATTAATGTTTAATGATGTTGTTGTTGTTTTAATGTGTTTTACTTATTGTGATTACATTGTATTTTGTTATCTGTAAGCCGCCTTGGTCATTTGCTTTGGCATGGGAAAGGCGAGGCATAAATTCTCCAAACAAACAAACAATGAATGAATGAATGAATACGTATGGGCCCCAGGTGACAAATGACCTAGCCACATGTATTGGAAAAGGCAGGAGATACCCCGAGGAGATAGGGTATCAGCAGTGGCCCCTTGTCCAAATAAGCCAGGAATTACAGGGTTAACCCTCAAGGTCTTTGCCTGCAGCAGGAACATAGCTGCAGGCTGATGAGGGCTCTGGCTATGAAGGGAGGTTAGCACAGGTTCAGATGGGTGTGGCTGATGGTAAAGCCTGCCCAGCAACAGACACCGATTGGCCTGCCTCAGTATAAAGTTGGAGGCAGGAGCTGCAGTAAGTTAGCACCAGGTAGGTGCAGCACTGGGCAGGTGTAGGAAGGAAGGAAAGTGGCTGTAGATTGACGGACTGATGGATTGCTGGATGGACTGACTGACTGAAGGACTGTTGGATGGACTGACTGTTAACGGACTGGATAAGGTAAGGTTATTGTGGGGAACTGTTTTATGGCTGCCACACCCCTGGAACTACCAAGTGGAGGAGGCAGTTGTAGCTTAGGCAAGCTGACTGCCTATTGTTTGGTGGTGGGGTTTGTTGGTGCCAAATTAGGGTAGTTTGGAGCTAAGCCGCTGATGAGGGCAGCCTGGAGGAGGCTGGCCGGCCAGTGATCCCAAGCAAAGCTGCTGGAAGAGAGGAGGCCCAGTGGGTGACTGAACCCCCTCCCTCTTGCCTATCTCTGAGGCTGCTCTGGAGGGGACACTAGTTAGCCTAGTGTGGGCATCGGGGCCCTTGGGGAGGCCCAGCAGGGAATTTGGCAGAACACCACACTACTGTGGAAAGGCAGGGAATTAATGTTTTAAATCAGCCGCCCCAAAGTGTTCAGTGCTGTGACCCACCTTGTCCTCCTGGTGGGTCGTGACGGCCAGAATGCCTCTTTGGGAGGCCCCAGAGGCCTCTTCTGGATGGCAACAGGCCTGCAGCCCACACTACTGCCCGCCTCTTGTCTCAGAATGGTCTGCAGAAGCATCTGGAAGGGACTTCTGGTTTTGGGGCACAACTTCTTGTTTGACCAGAGGTTGCTTCCAGAAGCTTCTGTGGGCCATTCTGAGGCCTGTGGGGGGCAGTAGCATGAGTTTTGGGGGCTGGTGTGACCTGGAAGAGGCCTCTGGGCCACCCAAAGTGGCATTCTAGCTATGCGTCACCCACCCGCTTCAGGAATGGGGGCTCACACTTTGGGAAACATGGTTTTAAATGCGTGAGCAAATTATTCTGGCAGGTGACTCCTCCCCATTTCACAGCTGGGGGGGGGGGGCTAAAGCCTGAAGTCACCTGGTGAGTCCTTAGCTCAGTCTTAACCAGTGAGCCATGCTGGCTCCCAGTTGGGGCTTGTTCTGGTGTGTGTGTGTGTGTGTGTGTGTGTGTGTGTGTGTGTGAGAGAGAGAGAGAGAGAGAGAGAGAGAGAGAGAGAGAGAGTGTGGGCTTATCCTTAGGCCTCTCTGGGGCCGCATTTGGTTGAGAGTCCATCAAAAACATTTGTGGAGGCTGGTGGAGGGGCTTGAATCAAGACCCCATTTGTCCCCTCCCAGCATGACCCCCCCAGCATATGGTGCCTGAGGCAGGAGCCCCCTGAGCCTGCAGTTGGTGCTCATCCCTGCCACAGAATCCCCCCCCCACAGCTCCCTGAGCCTTCACAAGGGTCGCAGTGCAGCGGGAAGCCCCCTGCGCCCCCCTCCCCGCCACGTCCCTGCCCCTCATCCATTATGTAGCGGATCCATTTCAATAATGCAGATCTGCTGGGTGTGATTCAATTATGTCCCTGGGTGGCGGGAGGGCTCTCCTGCGCTGAGCGCTGTGCGCATGGAAATTGCTTCCAAATGAATTTTCCTTTAATAAGGGGAGTCACTCGGTGCAAAATTAAGCTGTCAATAAGGCTGGGAGAGAACAGCAGAGGCGTCAATAAAGACAGCCGCTTTCACGCCTTCATAGACTGCGAGGCCAGAGGGGTCAGCAGAGACGAGCAAGCGCTGCTTTGATCAGTGGGGGGGGCAGGGAATCCCCCCTGCTATTATGCAGGGGGCGGCTCGCTCAGCTGTGTCAGGAGGGGAGGGAGGCGGCGGTGGCGGCAGCTTGCTTTTGGGGACTGCTGCTGAGCCCTCCCCCACGCCAGCAGCAACAGGCCCCTGCAACCCGGCTGGTTCCTCCAGACTACCCAGGCCCCTTTCCTCCTGCCCCTTTGTGGCTGGCAAAGGCCAATCGGGCTCCAAGGGCCGGGCCTGAGCCCCCACCTCCTGCACGCAATGCCAGCCGTGTCCCAGGCTTCCAGCTGCCCTCCTCCAATGTGCACCTCCTCCCTCTGCTCCTGGAGGGGCACAATGGCACTGAACCTGGAGTCTTTGGGGTGGTGGGGTGAAGGGGAGGGAAGGGGAAGGGAAGATCGCTCCCCCCCACATGGATTAGCCTGCCTCAGGTCCTCACCCCACACTTCAGGTCTAGTGGCCAAGAATTAAGGACTTACTGGTGGGACGATGGCATGGGAGGTCAGCTGTGTGAAACAGCCCCCCCCCGAAAGTGTCAGGAGAGTGTGGCCGGGTGAGGGGGCTGCCTCCCACCCAAGGAGCTGGCCAAGGAGCGGGAGACGGGCAGCCTATGTCTCCAGCCCTCGGCTCAGCCTCAGGGCCGTTTGACCTCTTTGGCCCAATTGGGCCCTGTGCCTGGAGGGGCTCTGCACTGGGCTGGTGAGTGGAGCGGAGCGGAGCGGAGCGGAGCGGAGCCCCTCGCTCCGTGGCTGATGCTCTGGCAGGGGATCGTCATGCAGGCATCACGAGGAGAGCCTGGCTGCTGGAGCGTTGCTGCTGGGAGGCCCTGCCCCCCTTCTGCCAGGGGCGGAGCTAGGTGTAGCCCAGTGCAGAGGGCAAAATGTTGCCCTGGAAGTGACATCACAAGAGGAAGTGGCATCACAGTTGTATTTTCATTTTCTGGTTTGTTTCATTGCATTCTGCATGTAGTACATTTCCAGTGATATACAACATGATGGCATTATTCATACATACCAAGGTTTTCACGATTTTGGCCACTGGGGTCAAGCTCAGCTTGTTGCGCCCCCTAAAGCTTGTTGCCTGGTGCAATTGCGCGCCCCCCCCGCACTTCTTTAGCTACGCCTCTGCCTTCTGCCTGCCCCGGGAGCAGCTTGCAGTGACGCCACTCTTGGGTGCTTTGCCATTGCCGCTTATTCTGGTGAGTGGGGCATGGGGGGGGGCCTCTGGAGAAATATTGTGTATGTGGGCCTGTGCATTGGGCCTGTGACTCCTAAGGCCAGAAAACTCTCTCCGCCCCCAGCCGGCCCTGGGCATCCCCCTCCTGGTTCCCCCTTCCTCCTCCATCACTGCGGTCCATTTCCAGCTGCTCTTCCACATGCTGTCCTTGCAGCAACACAGGGACACGAGAAGTCTCCCCTCTGTGGCTCTGGGAGCCTCTTCCGAGCACACTGTTGCCCCCCTGACCAGACAGGGAGCTCCCCGGGCACCTCCTGCCCTCTCCTGGACACCGCGGAGGAGCGGCGGGGGGGACGGGACGGGGCAGCACCTCAGTCCCAGGCAGCCGGGCTGGCTTCCCACGTCCAGCAGTCGCTGGCCAGCCGGGCACCTGCAGCACGCAGAGAGCTGCTCGGTGTCAGGCCAGGCCGTTCTGGGGCAGCAGCATGTGCGGAAACAGGCCCCAGCCGGATTCCTCTGAGCAGCCCCCCTTCTTTCCTCCAGGGGCATTTGGAGTCCATTTTGGTGGGCTCCAGTGCAAGCCTGGAAATCCTGGGCAAAGAAGCTTCCTCGTCCAGCCCTGCCTCCCCCGCCGTGCTGAGCCCACCATGCAGTTCACCCGCAGGGAAAGCAAAGGTGTTCGCAGGCTGCCAAGGGGCATCAACCCGCAGCTCCCTCGCCCCACTGGCCATTTGGCCACGGCTCCCCGTTATGTGAGCTGCTCTGAGACCTTTGGTGGTGGCGGCTGACAGGCAGTACAGGCCGGGCACCCCTCATCCAAGTGGCCTGGGCCCAGGATGCTTTGGATTTGGGGGTTCTCGGCATTCTGCAATATTCGCATGCACCTAATGAGATATCGTGGGGACCCGTCTGAACTTACCATACTGCATGCATGGGGAGAGGGGCCAAGGAAGACTGCAGGTGATGGAGGGGTGGGTGCAGGGCTGGATTAGCCTAGTAGCACATGCTGGGGCCCCCGCTTTTTTGAGGGCCCCGCACCGAATGCTTGCAAGTTGTCTCCGGTGAAATTGGCATCTCACAATCTGGCAACCCTGTTGTTTACATGTTGGGGGATCCACGTGCTGCACAGTGCATAATGATTACAGACGTCATTAATAGCATAATACAGATAAATAATTTCCTTCAAATTTAATGTAACTGCAGGCACAATCCTATTGTGCCTCAGCACTGGTGGAGTGTGTGTGCAGACAGTGCTGGCCGTTGCAAACATGCCCGGGAGCCCCTTGGGACCATGAGAGCGCTGGAGGCGCTGGTGGGAAGGCCTGAGCCGGCCTCCCTGTGCCCGTGGAAAGCGGTGCGCGCAGAGCATGACCAGGTAAGCTCCATGTGAGCCGGCAGAGGGCAGGGGGAGGGTGGGACCGGGGAGGGGGTGGGACGGGCAGTGGGGAGTGTGGTGACAGGGGTGGGATGCATTATCTGGCTGAATTGCACATGTAAAAATTGAATTAGTTTACTATGTAAGTAAATAATTTATAACCTAGCGAAAAATTCATTTCATGAATTTCAATAAAAATTCATTTCAAGCTACAGTCACAGAGCTTAGATCAGTTGTTCCCAACCGTTTTTTGCACTGAGATCCCCTGCACCTGTCAGGACCCCTCTAAGATCTAGGGCCAGAAATGATGCCATTAAGCAGGAAATGAAGTCATTGCTTTTAATAAATCACACTTTTGGAAAGCCAAAAGAACTCCACATCCTTTTTAGAATGTTCTGAATGCTTTGTCTCTAAGTGACGTTTGAGTTCAGTGATGGATTCAGCACTGAGAACAACATTGTTGTGGCCTCTCTATGTTATTGCTGATTAAAGGCCCAATCCTATCCAACCTTCCAGCATTGCTGCAGCTGCAATGCAGCCCCAAGACAAGGGAGCAAACATTCCCTTACCTTGAAGAGGCCTCAGCTACTACCCCCACCACCACCGGATGCAGCACATGCCCCATTGCCACAGCTGCATCAGCACTCCTAACTCCCCCCCCCCGGGGTTGAGGAGCATTTCCACACGTGGCAGAGGCACACCACAGCTTCAAAGGCCCCCATAGGCGAGGCCCCTCCCCATGGGTGTGAAGGCCGGAGGAGAGTGCGTGAGGTGGGCCCCTGCTAGAGGCCAAAAGGTGTGGCGCAGCCCCCCCCCCGTCCTGACATCTCCCAAGTTCAGGTGCCCATCATTGGGCGGGAGGTGCTTGCCTGGCCTTCTGCGACAGATGGGGAGCCGGACCTGCCTGCTCCTCCCTGTCCCCATTTGGCCGCTGGGGCTGCTTGGAGCCTGGGGGGGGGGTCTGGGCCTGGGCAGCCGGGCGACCACTCGCTGGGTGAGGGCTGGGTCTCGGCTCTGCTGCGAGGAGGGTGGAGCAGGAGCAGCCCAGGCTGAGGTCACTGGTGCAGCCGGGCCAAAACCAGCAGCCTGGCCCTGGCCTGCCAACCTGCTGGGTGGCCCCTCGGCGCAGGCAGGGAGCCCAGGCGTCAGTCTCTGAGTCAGGCGGGTGGGAACCGGTCGGGAGGGAATCCCGACCTCCTCATGCTCTGCGCGCACTGCTTTCCACGGGCACAGGGAGGCCGGCTCAGGCCTTCCCACCAGCGCCTCCAGCGCTCACAAGGGGCTCCCGGGCATGTTTGCGACAGCCAGCACTGTCTGGGCAGCCTCTTCCGGAAGGACCTGGCCTTGGCCAAACTACTCAGGGTGAAGGAAACCCAAAGCAAACTGTGGCAAGTTCCAAGAGGACCCCACCCCCACCCCTGGACCGGGAGCCAAATGGCAAACCCCACGTCCAGTTGTTCTGCTCCCTCGCTGCTCTTCAAGGAGGAGCCTGCAGGGTTGGAAGAGGCACCTCAGGGGCCGTGGAGAGGATCAAAGGGCTGCAGCCCCTTCCTGAGGAGGCCAAGCACCAGTGCTTTGGGGCTCTTTAGCTTGATTGACATAAAATTATGCATGATGTGGAGGGAGGGAGCGAGCGAGCGAGCGAGCGAGAGAGAGAGAGCTCTTCTCCCTCTCCCACAACATTAGAACTTGGGAACATCCAATGGAAATGAATGGCAGGAGATTCAGAGTGGACAAAAGGAAGCACTTCTTCATAAACCACATAATTACCCTGTGGAATTCATTGCCACAATGTGTTTTGGTCACTAGTTTGATGGCTTTAAATTGGCTCTGAGTCAATTCATGGAGGACCAGCCTATACATTGGCACTAGTCATGTTGCCCATGCAGCTGAAGCAAGCCCCTGAACGCCACTGAAGTGTGCCTCTCTCTCCTGCTTGTGGGTCATGGTGTTGCAGTGGATCTGAGTCTGCACTCTGACTTTGTTGCATGAGTCTGCACTCTGCAGTGCGATGTGGCTGCAAAGAAGGCTAATGCAAGCTATTGCTTTAGCATTGCAATGCTTTAGTAGAGCCAGAGCTTCTGGGTTGCGAGTCAGAGCTCACCTGGAGCCCTGCGCCCAATTCTGGGCACCTCACTTTGGGGAACAGGCAGCCAGGCTGGAGCAGGTTCAGAGGAGGGCCAAGCTGGTGCTCAGGAAAAACTTGACCTAGGAGGAAATGCCTGGAGAAGAGAGGGCAGAGGGGGCCCGGTGGGCACACATCAGATCTGGGGAAGGCGCTTCCTGCCCCAGGTGAAGGACTCGGCCGGCTGGCCTGACGCTGCAGGTGGGGAGAATTCAGTGAAGCAGCCAAGAGGTCCCTGGACAAGGCAGCGGTTGCCTGAGGGAGGGGCCGGGGGTTCTCCCTTGCTTTAGAGGGGGGCGGGGAGTAGACTCAGAGGCAGCTGGTGGGCCACTGTGTGGGGCAAGAAGCTGGACTAAGACGCCCCCTGGGCAGTGGTGTCATCCAAATGATTTAATAACAGGTACTCACTTTTGATTGGCCCGTGTCGGGACCCGCCCACCGGAAGTGACGTCTTAAGCCGGAAGTGATGTCGTGGCAGGAAGTGACATGAAAAAAGCCCTTTTTGAGGCCTCAGATGATTTTAAACTGACCCAACAGTTGCAACAGTATTCCACAGCACCCCCAGAACATGTGAAGGAGGCCTGGCATCATGTTAAAACCCCAGAGCAACTCGTTTTTCAGTGGCAAGGAAAGGAAAGGCTCCGCTCGCTGCCTGCCTGCCTGCCTGCCTGGCTCTGAGAACATGCAGGCAACTCAAACGTGCAGGAAATTCAAACGTTGCAGAGGGCGGAGTCGATGAGTGGGCGGGCGAATGGGCGGGGCCAGCTGCAATCCTAGAAACTGGTACTTGCGTACCCCCGCGTACCCCCTGCATGACATCACTGCCCCTGGGCCTGTTCCATGAGGGATCTTGTGTCATGGACAGCTGGAGAGTTTGGAGAGGAAGCTGGACCCTGGCATGCCCATGAGCAGGGCACGTGCTGGAGCAGAGCATCCTTGGCACAGAGCCTCTGGGAGGCGACCGGAGGAGGAGGAGGAGGAGGAGGAGGGCCGATTCCTCTGGGCAGACCAAGGCGAGTACTTCCCCGCCATTCCCCACTCGCTTTGCGCTCAGCTATTGTCTGTTACAGCCCAGTCCCAGCCAGCACTGATGCCCCAGAGCCAGAGCGGCCAAGCTGCATCCCGTGCTGGCACGGAGCAGGCCGCAGGTCTCCTCAGAGTAAGGGGGCATGATGTGTCCCCTTGCCCTGGGAAAGCCCGGCCTGGGCAATGGGTCTAGCCAAGTCACTGGCGCAGGGCCGAGTGGAGTTGGGTTGGGAGGGCCGCCCCCTGGCCCCCTCCTGGGCCCTGCCCTGCCCCTCCCTTGCCCCTTGCCCTGCAGCGCTGGCACTCCACCCGCCCCCTCTCCGCCCCTGCGCGCTCAGAGCGGCGCTTGCCTGTCCCAGCAGGGGGTTCTTCCGGTCCTGGCCCTGCTGGAGCCACAGACCTCCCCGCTGGTCTTCAGTGCCGCCACAACATGCTCCGTGGCACGTTTGCACCCGCATGCACCAGGGCAGCACAGCGCCAGCTCAGGAGGGGCCGTAGGGAGCGGCTGGGCAGAAGAGGCCCCGTCACCCGGCCTGGGGAAGGGCAAGCCGGGCCGTGAGGCTGCGCAAGGGGATGCTGCGCTCCACGTGGCAAGCCCAGGCCGGCCCCTCCCCACAGCCCCCTCAAGGGCCTGCCCCCCCACCAGGTCCCCACCAGACCAGTCCGTTCCAGTGGCCTGCAGCACGGGGGGGGTTTCACCTGTGGAGGGGCCCGTTTCCCCCACTCGAGGAGGCCCGGTGGGCGGGGTGTGTGTGTGCGTGTGTGTGTGTGTCTGAGTGCGCACGTTTCCCCCCAGGCCACTGCAAGGTGCTGGCCAATGGAGAAGGGGGGAGACAAGCCCCCCCAACTTTCCTGCCGTGCCCTCTTGCTGCTCTCACCAACATGCGGCTTCAATTAGAGCTGCTGCGGGGAACTCCAGCTCACCCCCTCACTGGGGCAATGAAATGAGGAAATGGTTTGTCTGAGCTGCTGACAGCCAAGTGCTGCGCAGGGAAGACGGATGACCCGGGCGATTAAAGGCTTGCAGGCGGACAGGCTCACCTGGGGGGGGGAGGGCACAGGGTGCCCGGGGGGTCGAGGGCATCTCGTCACCCTGCGCCAAGGATGACAAATTGGGGGCAGTTCAGGGGACAGCAGCGTGGGGGAGGCCGAGCGAGTGGGGGGGGCACGGGGCTCACAGGGCCCTCCTCCTTGCAGTGCTGGCGCCAGTGGAAGAGCCGCTGGTCGTTCCTTGGGGCTGGCCTGCAACCGCCGCCTGCAGCAGGGCCACTTCCTGCAACCTGGAGCGACTTCCCCAAGGCCAGACGGTGGGTCTGTGGCAGGGGGAGGAGCGGGGCCCAGGCTGCCGGGGGGCTTGCTGCCAGTCCCCTGTCGCCTCCCCTGCATGGGACTCATAAGAACATAAGAACATCAGAAGAGCCCTGCTGGATCAGGCCAAAGGCCCATCTAGTCCAGCTTCCTGTATCTCACAGCGGCCCACCAGGTACCCCAGGGAGGCACGAGACAAGATGCTTGCATCCTGTTGCCACTCCCTTGCACCCGCTACTCTGAAGTAGCCCACCACCTTTGTAAGGAGGTTGCACAATCCATCATTGCCTATAGCCCACGATGGACCTTTCCTCCAGAAATCCGTCCAATCCCCTCTTAAAGGCATCAAGACCAGATGCCATCACCACCTCCTGTGGCAAGGAGTTCCACAGATTAACTACCCGGTGGGTAAAAAAGTACTTATAAGAACAAAAAGTATAAAAGTACTTATAAGACTCTGTGAGGAGGCCAAAGTCCGTGCAGGAGGCGGGGCCCTTAAGGTGAGTCTTCCTCCTCCTCCTCCTCCCCAAATCCAGTTTGGCCAGCCAGCCAGAAACTGGCCTGGGCAGCTGGAGAGGGAGCAGAGGCAGAGAGTGGCGGGTGCCCTTGGGGGGTGGCAATGAGGCTTTGGGGCCTCCAGGGAGGGCACAGGGGAGAGACCTGCTCTTTGGGGCAGAAGATTTAGCCGAGAGGGTTAATGCCTCCGTTTGCCCGAAGATAACAGCTGAAGATCTGAAGGTCGTGAGCTCGGGACTGCCGGAAGTCTCTGCGAGCAGCAGACCTTGGAAACTGTGGCTGATTAAAAGCTGAGTTTCAGCTGCCTCGTGGGAGGAGGAGTGTGCTGAAATCAGCTGCATCTCTGGTGGCAGCAGGGAAGCCTCATCAGCCAGCAGACGACAGACGGGTGGCTAAAGAAAGAAGGCTAAATCCAGAAAGAAAGATCTGTAGGAGTGTTGTTCTTGGAAGACAGAACATTCTGTAAATTGTAAAAACCTTCGGATTTGTGAGAAAGTCTGCCTATGTAAACCGCCTTGAGTTCAATCATTAGAGAAATCTAGTGATCTTAAGAAAGGCGGTATATAAATAAATGTATTATTATTATTATTATTATTATTATTATTATTATTATTATTTGGAGTTCGGGCTTTCCATGGCTGAGGCTTCGCCTTTTAACTTTAAATTGCTTTGATGGCCTCTTTGAGGGTGGGAGGAGCTCTGCAGGGGTCTGGGGTGGCAGGCTGCCAGTCAGCTCCACGGCTGCCAGCCAGGTCTTCTGCCCACGTGGGAGGGGGAGAGAGGCCCAGGCAGGTCCATGCCAGGGCAGTCGTCCCAGGAGGATCCCAGCACAGCCCGTCACCGGCCAGCAGCCTGACGTGCCGGGGCCAAGCAGCACACGGGCGCTATGGAGGTGCCCCCCAGGCCCACCCGCTGCAAAAGGCAAAGCCTGCAGTCCCTCAGCCTCCTCAGAGAGAGACTCTGCAGCACCAACCTGGTCTGCCCAGCTGCAGTCCTGCTGCCGGAGAAGCACTGCCAGGGTGGACCAAGCAGGGGGCACGGGGCAGCCCGGCGAGAGGCCCTTGGAGGGTGGGGGCCCCTCAGCCCAGTCATGGGGAAACGCTGCAACAGTCACTAGCGGGGGGGAGGTGTCCAGTGACTCCCCCTTCACGCACAGGCCTGCCAAAGCAGCCCCCCTCCGGTCGCGGAAGGCGGAGTCTCACGGACAGCAGCCGGGAGGCTAAGGCGGAGTTCACAGCAGGGGCCCCTGGTCTCCAAACGCCCCTCCTGCAGACACACCCATCCTGCAAACACACCCATCCTGCAAACAAACACCCCTCCTGCAAACACACCCACCCAAGAAGCACCTTCTGATGAGGCTGGACGCGTGGAAGAGGGCAGCTCCCCCGGGGAAGGGGCACGTGCCTGTCTCTGTGGCAGGGGCCGTGCCCTGGAAGAGGGCAGAAGTCAGAAGGAGCCCACTGGTCACGGGGCAGTACTGGGGAGCCTCATCCGCACTCGGCTAGCCCAGAGCTCCAGCCCCACCTGTGCAGAGACCCAGTGAACCAGGTGAGGCAGGCTCAGGCCCAGCCAAGGGGCTGACCTTACCCGGCGAGGCACTCGCCTGGTGCGTGAGTGACTGACCCTGGCAGGAGTCGGCCTGGAGTCCACCTGGCTAGTCTACAAAGCTGCTCCGTAGCTGCTCATCCACAGTGACGAGCCATGTGCACCCCAGGGAGCATCCAACCTCCCACAGCACCACCAACAAACAGCCAGCCACGTCTGCCTGACAGCACATGGACCCATCAGAGGGAATGTTGCCTGGGCTAATCGTTGGGCTTACACGCGATACAGCCGTTCAGCCACACACCCCACAAGCCCTGTGACCTTTGCATCATTTCTGGCACCTGCTGCCCAACGACTTCAGCACGGGACGGCTGCTGTACTGCCCTCCCTCCCTCCCTCCCTGCCCCACAAGGCCTTGCCTTATATGCTGTGCCTCTGTGGCAGCAGAGAACAGGGGGCTCATGGCTGCGGAGGAGCATCCGGCCTGCTGGAGCCCAAGGACCGGGGGGGGGAGGGAGACGCAGGTCCTGCGCACTGGGAGCAGAGAGGCCCCGCCCTGCACCTCTGCAGAGCCCCATCTGGAGGCCAGCTGGAGTGGAAAGTCACTGGCAGGGCTGGCCAAGGGACAAGAAGCTCTTACGGCACAGGCTCAGGGCACAATCCTCACCTGGAGTTAGAGCGGCACAGTTAGGCCAGCAAAGTTTGGCCAGCGCAAGGGACACCATAATGTGGGTTTGGACCACTCTCGGAGTCAGAGCGGCCAGCACACAGACGTGTGTCATCCTCCCTGACTCTGAGAGTGGTCCGAACACGCTTTACGGTGTCCCTTGTGCCGGCCAAACTCTGCTGGCCTAACTGTGCCCGCAGAACTCCGGGTTAGGATTGCGCCCTCAGGGATGGAGCACACACAGGGCAGGTGACCAGCCACCTTCTCCCAGCCAGGCTCTTGTGCCTGCTCAGCAGACAGCTGAGTACTGTGGCAGGTGTTCAGTGAGGGTCTGACCGGTTATTCCACTGCCAGTCACAAGGTTGGCACAGCGAAAGGGGCCTGCCTGGAGCAAGTAGGCTGGCAGCCCCACAGAGTGCCCGGAGGCACATAGTTCCTGCAGGTTGGCTGTGGGTCCCCCTTGTGATCAGCATGGCTGGCAGCTTAGGACGTGGCATCAGTGTGCTGCTGCTTGACCGCATGTGCGTCTCCCACATCACCACCCCGTTTATGCTGGCGGACGTCGCGCTGGGACTTGCGCTGCAGCTGCACTGATGCCGCGTCAGGCTGGAGCAGAACCGGGGCTGCAAGGGCGGGTCGTCTTGTGCCGCTGTCCGGGGGCAGATGTTGCTCCTCGTGCCACTCAGGTTGGCGCCTGGGAAGGGTTGGAGTTGTGCCAGGGATGGTTAAGTAAAACAAAATGCCCAGGAGGCCACAGAGGCCGGGCAGTGTGCCGGGAAAAGCCTGAAGCCCACTGCAGAGGCCACACTGGGGGGGTGGGGGTGGTCGGCTGCAGCAGAGCTTCTCGACTCCCACCCTACGGCTCACAAAGCACCCAGCATGGCTCTGGGACCCCCCCCCAGCCCCTCAGAGTCCCAGTTACGGCCTGTGTTTCATTAAGGATACGCAGGGGGCAAACTCTGCCTGCCTGCCTGCCTGTCACGATGTGACCCCTTGCCACACAGGGGCCTGGGCATTTGTGCCCCCTGGCTGCCCTGCCCCCAGGAGCTCCCGTGTCTCCTGTTGGCTCATGCACTCAAGGAGACATCGTGGAAGTGTGGGTCTGTCTGCAGGCCCAAGGCGAGTCGACCCCTGGATGCTGGCATTCTTCGCAGTTGGCGTTTGTGCAAAAGCAACCTCCCTCCCTCCCTGAGTGTGGCTGACGGCATTCCTGGGGTCACCTGGAGGGTTGCCCACTGGTGACTGCTCAGGGGGTCTGTGCCTGTCCCCTGCTTGGCTCACCCTGGCAGCTCTTCCCGGCCACCAGTGCTGGTGCTGGGGTGGGGCAGAGTTAGTGCCGTCTCGCACCCCTGCCAACATCTGGCCAGGGGCAAGCAGGCCTCAGGCTCCTACTCCAGGGTGGGCTGACAGTGCTGGGGTTCCGCTGGGAGGGCTGCCCCATGGGGAGGCTCCTCCTCCTCCTCCTCCTGCTGCCTGGAAAAGTGGGTGAGGCCCCCCTGGGTTTGGAGACGTGTTCGGGGGGGGGGGGGGGTCTGGGGGAGGCAGGGGCAGGGCAAGGCCACCAGCAGGCAATGCTGAAAGAACTGCTGAGTCTACCAAGCAGGGGGGTGGGGGGGATGACTCCCTGGAGAAGGTGGCTCAGCCCTGTGACCCCCTCAGTCCCGAGTGGCAAGCCAGAGCAGGAGGGTTTGGGGAAGGGGCTCTGCAGAGCTGACCAGGCAGGGGGTGGCAGCTGTGTGCCTGCGGGGGGGGGAGTATTCTGCCGTCCAGGTGGCCCTGGGGGGGGTTGGGTTGGCATCAGCAGTGGAAGCCGAGGAGGGATGGCCGCAGGCCTGGCCCACCCGGGGGGGGGGCAGGGTGAGCTGAGGTGGTTGCTGCAGGCACTAGTGTGAGGACCCCCCCCGCCCCCCCACACACTGCTTCTCCTCCCCCCTCCCTGCCTTGGCCAAGGGGGCAGAGTTTCAGTTTCCACCGCTGGCTGCAGCCGGCCCGGAGTGGGCAGGACGCCTGTGTGGGCGCCACTCTCCGCCAGGCCTGGCTGCAGCGCTCCTCCCGCCTGCCCCTCCCCGCCCCTCCCCGCCGCCCGGCCGCTGCCCGCTGGAGCTGACTTTGGCGGCCCCATTTGTCTCTGCCTCTTTTCCCTTCCTCTGGCCGCGGAGAGGCTGTTATTGAATCCTGACCTTCGGGGGACGCCGAGGCCGGAAGGCCACGCGGGGGTTAAGTGCTGGCCTCAAAGGCCGCCGTCCCCTTTCATCCCCAGCCAGTCCCTCCCCAGCTGGGTGCGGAGAGGAGGCGGAGGCGGAGGCGGCGGAGCTGGAGCGACGCGCGGCAGAGGAGGGCTCCGGCCTCGGCGGGCTCCTCAAGTGGCAAGGACAGGTGCTCCCGTGACGGGCCTCCCACAGCGGTGCCCTGCCGGGTGCCCGGGGAGCCTGGAGGCTGGGCAGGGAGGCAGCAGCCCCTTCCGACGAGGGGCCCCGTCTCTGCAGGCAGAGCGTTCGGGCAGCCCCCCCCCCCGCTGAAGGTCGAGAGCGCTTCCCTCGGTCCGTTTCACTAGACGAGCTCCGAGGGGGAGGCGGCGGGACAGGCTTCTTCCGTCCACAACTGCCCGCCGAAGGGACGCCCAGCAGGCTGCGATTTCCTCCGGCCTGGTGAGTCCGTAGTTGCCACACACTGGCGGCCTTGACCCCTCGCCGGCTGCATGGCAAGAGGGGCCTCTGTGATCCCAGTGGCGGCAGAGGCAGAGGCCAGGACAGGAGCCGGGAAGGCTTGCTTGGAGGCACCTGAATGGAGAGTCCTCAAGTCGTAAGAACGCAGCCATAAGAGCCCCGCTGGAACCGGCCAAAGGCCCCCCCCAGTCCCACGAGGCTCCTGCTCTCCGCTCTGCCTGCCCCCACCTTGGAGGCCTGCAGCGGTGCGAGGCAGGCCAGAGCACGAAGGAGCCCCCTCCTCAGCTGGGACCCCCTGCGCAGCATCGGCCAGCCAGGCTCACAGCCTCACCCTCTGCACATGGATTTGTCTGGCAGTGCCCCGGAGGGGGAGGGGGAGGCCCCGGGGCTGTCCGGCAGCGCTTTGTAGCAGGGCAGGAGTGCCCGTGGCTGGGGTTCTGCCGGACGGGACTGGAGGCTTCCAAACCCAGGGCGGATGCTCTGCCACTCCGAAGTGGTCCCTGCCCAGCCACCCGTTGGCCACCCTTGGCAACCACTCCCACGTCACAAAGGGAGGCAGCCACGTCCCTCCCCCTCCTGCACAGATGGGCAAGGTCAGGGAGTAGGGGTACGGCTTGGCACAGCCATCCTCAGGCTGTATGCCAGTCTTCTTTTGTTTGGGCCCCAGCTGTGCCCCCCTGGCCTCTCACCTGGGCACCACCAGAGGTTGGCCATATGGGTGTGGCCAAGGGCCCAGGATCAGTTCCTGAAGGCTGCCCAACTGATCTCATTGGCACCTGTTGTGCCCTCGGTCATGGCTCTCTGGGGTTGCATTTTGGCACAACCCTCTTGTTCACCTGTGTGCTCTTTGCCCACAGAGAGACTCTGCATGCAACGCTGGACTTTTGGCACAAGACTTCAGGTGCTGCTGCTGCGACTCAGGCAGCTTCCCCTTGGAAGCCTCCCAGCCGCCCCCTGGGGGTAGGTGGGCAGTTCCTCCCTTCCAGAGGCCAAGGGGGCACCAAGTCATAGTGAGAGCTGGGGGGGGGAGCTGCTCTGCCTACCTGCTTGCTGCCCAGCTGCCTCCCCCCCCCCCCGGAACTCTCCTTCTCGGACTCTCCCCTCCCAGGAGCCAGCACAGCAGGGTTGGCAGCGACTGTCGGGTCTGCAGGAGCGCAGTGTCTGGCAGGGACCCGCATCCCCGAGTGGAAGGTATTGATCGGGCTGTGCAGCGGGTCAGCGATATCATTAACCCCACGGAGGCTGCTGGGCCACGACACACAGAGGTTAATTGAAAAGGAGCGTTCGTTTCGCGACACCAGCCTGGCGGAGGGGGGCGGGGCTGGCCGGGTCCGGCATGCCAGCCAGGGACAGCCCAGGCCTGGGAATGGGCCCCTCGCGCTCTCAGGCAGCGCTCAGAGGAGTGGAGGCTGCCCAGGCTCAGCTCCCCGGGGCCTGAGAGACCCTGACGGTGGGCAGGGCTGGTCTCAGGCTCCGTCCTGGGGCTGGGAGCTGGTGCCAGAGCCAGGCCTGTGGAGCCCAGTCTCAGGCGGAGCCCTGCTCGGGCTTCTGTGGGCACGATCCTCTTGGCTGCGCCAGGCTGGGGGGGGGGTCTCTGAACCGGAAGCGCCTCCCTCGCCTGGCTGCTGGGCTGGCTCTGTGCTGCAGCTTCACGGCTGCCGCCCGGGGTGGGGGCTGGCGGGGTGGGGTGGCCTTGAGGGCTGAGCGCTGCCTGCCCCGGTGGCTCAGCTGGGCAGAAGTGGTCACTGGGGGGCCCTGCCCCCCAGCCTCAGGAGGCCCCCGTTCCACTTGCAACGGCAGGGCACCCCCTCACCGCAGAGTCTTCCCCCGGGCACTTGTCTGGCTGCTGCTTCTGTGTGGTAAACTGAACATGGATTCCAAGTGCAGGTGGCCCAGAGATGCTCCTGAATCCTGCTGTGGGGAAGAATGAGCAGGCCATGGGGTGGGGCACAATGGGGAGGCAGCTAGAACCCAGGCAGAAGGCAGTGGAGGCGGGGCAGTGGCTCTGTGGCGGGAGGGGAGTTGCACGTTTCAACCAGGAGTGCCGCTTGTGCCACTCGAACACTCCCCTGCCGCCTCTGTGCAGCACCCCACAAGGAGAGGGGAGGCTGTGGGGCAAACAGGATGTGCCCCGGTCCCCCTTCGCTTATACAGGGCGTGGCCTTCAGCCCCCCTGCCCCTTGCCGCTTCTCTTTGAGATAAACAGGAGGAGGGGGCTGTGTGGGAGGAGGGGAGCTGCAGCAGGGAAATCTGCAGTGGGAAGCCCCCTCCCTGGTGGCAAAAGGAAGTCCCAACCACCCAGGCTAGCTGGTGTCACTAAGGCACACACAGAGAGCAGCGGCTTGGTTAAAAGTTCAAAAGAAATACTTCACTTATCAATCACAAGAACATAAGAACAGCCCTGCTGGATCAGACCACGGGCCCATCTAGTCCAGCTTCCTGTATCTCACAGCGGCCCACCAGGTGCCCCAGGGAGGCATGAGACAACAAGACGCTTGCATCCCGTTACCCCTCCCTTGCACCCGGTACTCTGAAATAGCCTACTACTAATGTAAGTAGGTTGCACAATCCATCGTGGCCTATAGCCCACGATGGACTTTTCTTCCAGAAATCCATCCAATCCCCTCTTAAAGGCATCTAGACCAGATGCCATCACCACCTCCTGTGGCAAAGAGTTCCACAGATTAACTACCCGCTGGGTAAAAAAGTACTTCCTTTTATCTGTTTTAACTCTCCCAACCCTCAGTTTTAGCGGATGCCCCCTGGTTCTGGTGTTTTGAGAGAGGGAAAAGAACATCCCTCTATCGACTCTATACCTTCCGTGCATAATTTTGTATGTCTCAATCATGTCCCCCCTCAGGCGCCTTTTTTCTAGACTGAAGAGCCCCAAACGCTACAGTCTTTCTTCATAAGGGAGGTGCCCCAGCCCTGTAATCATTTTTGTCCCTCTCTTTTCCAGTTCCACTATGTCCTTTTTGAGGTGCGGCAACCAGAACTGGACACAATATTCCAGGTGTGGCCTTACCATCGATTTGTACAAGGGCATGATAATATTGGCTGTTTTATTCTCAACCCCTTTTTTAATTACCCCAAGCATGGAATTGGCCTTCTTAATTGCTGCCGCACACTGGGTCGACACCTTCACTGAATTGTCCATCAGCACCCCAAGATCTCTCTCCTGAGCTGTCACAGACAGCTCAGAACCCATAAGCCTCTAGGTGAAGTTTCAGTTTTTTGCCCCAATGTGCATCACTTTACATTTGTCTATGTTGAAACTCATCTGCCACTTTGCTGCCCATTTCCCCAACTTGGAGAGGTCCTTCTGGAGCTCTTCACAATCCCTTCTGGTCTTCACCACCCGGAAAAGTTTTGTGTCATCTGCAAACTTGGCCACCTCACTACTTATGCCAGTCTCCAGGTCATTGATGAACAAGTTGAAAAGCACAGGCCCCAAGACATATCCCTGGGGCTCTCCACTTTTCACCTCTCTCCATGGTGAAAATTGCCCATTGACCCCCACTCTCTGTTTCCTGGCCCTCAACCAATTCTGGATCCATAAGAAGACCTGCCCTCTTATTCCCTGACTGTGAAGTTTCTTCAGCACCCTTTGGTGGGGGACTGTGTCAAACGCCTTCTGAAAATCCAGGTATATGATATCCATAGGTTCACCCACATCCATGTTGACCTTTTCAAAGAATTCTAAAAGGTTCGTGAGGCAAGACTTACCCTTACAGAAGCCATGCTGACGTGTTCCTCTACGTGTTTTAGGATTTTATCTTTGATGAGGCTTTCCACCATCTTACCCGGAACAGACGTTAAGCTGACCGGCCTGTAGTTTCCAGGGTCCCCCCTTCTCCCTTTTTTAAAGACTGGCATGACATTGGCTATCCTCCAATCCTCTGGCACCGTGGCTGTTTGAAGGGACAAGTTGCATACTCTAGTTAAGAGGTCAGCAACTTCATGCTTCAATTCCTTGGTAACTCTTGGGTGGATGCCATCTGGGCCTGGTGACTTATTTATATGTAATTTATCAATTTGATCTAAAACATCTTCTCTATTTACCATTATCTGATTTAAATCCTTAGTTAGGAGAGGCCGTTTGGTCAGCGGTATCTGCCCAAGGTCTTCTGCCGTGAAGACGGACGCAAAGAATTCATTTAATTTCTCTGCAATTTCCAGGACCCCTTTTCTCTCCTCTCTCCCTCCCTCACCGTCCAGCGGGCCGACCGCCTCTCTGGCAGGTTTCCTGCTGCCAACGTATTTGAAGAAGCTTTTATACCCTCCAGAGCCTGGGGTGGAGCTCGTCCTCCTTGCCCCCCCCTTCCATCGCTGGCCCAGCCTCCGTGAGTGGTGTCGTCCTGGAAGTGGGCAGGAAGCCTGGCACGGCGCTCCCCACATCCTCCATGCCCGGCTCCCCTGGGGGAAGCGCTGTGGAACGAGGAGGCTCCAGGCGTGGCCCGGCGGAGCGAGGCACGCCGGCTGAAGCTGCTGCCACGATGCTCCCCCTGCGGGGCCGCGGGCACTGCATGGAGCTGGCTTGTCGTTCACAGCCGAGCCCTGGCGCGGCTCAAGTGAAGTCTTTGTGCCTCTGGAGCTCCCGCCGGGCTGGGGGGCTCCGGGCCCTGCGGGCAGCGTGCCCCTGCCCTCCAGGCCCCAACCTGGGCAACTCTGCACACAGTGGGTGCCTTGCCTGTTGGGCCCTGACGGCTGGGAGACGCCCTTCGGATTGCTCTCATTAGCCGACTCTCCCGTGAGATCGTTATGGAGGAACATCTCCCGGCTCCGCTGACAACTCCTGCCTGGCCTGACAGCCCCGTGGCAGTGCTCAGCTTCTCTGCGTGGCGTGCAGGGCTGGAGGCATATGCGAGTGCCAGCCTCATATCTGTGCCAGCCTGAGGCTCGGGAGCTTCGGACAGCCCCCGCCGTTTCCCTTGACACAGGCAGCAGGAATAAGGGAGTCTCTGAGCACAAGCAGAGAGGGCCGCCCTGCCCCCTGCCCCTGCCCCATGGGCTCCCAAGTCTCTGGTTCCCCACGCTAATAATGGTGGAGGGGCGGCGGCGACCCCCGGGGCTGGCGGGGCGGAGAGAAGGACGGCAACAGTGTGCCTGCCAGACTGCAGCGTGGAGGGTGGGGGGAGATGGCACAGCCTGGCAAGGGCGGAAGTGGCCCCCTTCACCCTGCCGCCACGACTACAGGGCAGGACGAGGGGAGCCGAGCCCCCTACCAGCCCGGACCCTGGGCGGAACGGACACACTTGTATCCCATGTGGGGAGGGGGCAGCCGAGCCTCAGCAGTGTGGAAGGTGATCCCCCACCCTGCACATTGCTGCTCTACAGCACAAGTCTGAGCAGGGGGGGGGCATCCCTTGGCAGCTCGGACATCAGCCTCGTCCCGGACCGCAGGAGGACAGGCCAGTCAGTGGCGCTCCAGGGCTTGTGCGGCCCAGTCCGGGAGGTCAGTGCAACACCCTCATGGGGGTCTTCCATACCAAACCATACAGAATAAATTAAAATATCACATGCACCACCACAATGCAGTGGCAGCACAAGGGTTTAATATAACAAAGGTTGCCAAACAGATCAGTAACCAACCACCACCGTCGGTCAACCTGATGTCTGGCAACTGGGCAAGGGGTCTGGCGTGGCTCCGCTGCATGGAAACCAGAGCGGGCCCAAAGTGACACGTGACTCCTCCCTGCTGTGCCACAACAACGCCTCACTGGATCGCAGCACACTCCGTTTCTGGCACAGAAAGCAACTGGGCTCTCCTTCTGAGGGTTTTGGCTTTACATTTTGGTAGAAAACTGATCCTTCAACATGGTAGAGCAGCAACATGGGTGGCTGTTGCATTGCATTTTGATGTGAATTCTGCATGTTATTCACAAACACCACTATTTTACTATTTTTGGCAGCAGTTGTGTCTCTGCCCCATGCGCGTCACCTGGTGCAGCCCACATGTCGCGACACTGCCACTGCCACTAGCTCCACTACGCTTCGGGCAGCCACGTGGAGCCCAGAGCCTGCCTTCTTGTGGCAATGGGTTCCATAGGCTGACTGCACCACAAGCTTGGTTCGCAGGCCAGGCAGATTACTGACGCTAGGAGGCACAGGCAGGCAGGAGCCTGCTTCACCGGAGAAAAGGCAGCCCAGCCTGTGCAGAAGGCTGGCAAACAGGGTGGGCGAGAGCACGCGGGCTCCTGCAGGGGAGTGGGAGAGGCTGAGGGGCTCCAGCTTACGGTAAGGAGTGGGCCGGGCTGGGAGGGGGCTCAGGTTACCCCGGTCCCTGCTGCTTGGAGACTCCAGACATTAGCAGATCCCACCCCCCCCCCGCCGGCGGCCCGGGGGGGGGGGGTTTGCAACGTCAAAGACTGGCCCCTTGCTCAGAATCCTCGTCCTCTCTCCAATACACAGGTTTGTGGAACTGGGAGGGGGAGATGAGCCCCCACCCAGAGCCGGGGCCCAGACCTAGTGCTGCCTCTTCCTCACTCACAAGCCAGCCGCAGACACTGGGCCTCCCTCTGCAGCTGAAGGGGGGGGGCAGGCCTTGATACCCGCCCCTACCAGAACAGCCCTCCACAGCCTCGCCTGCCCTGGACCTGCCCTCGTCTCAGCACCACCTGCTTCAGCCCCGGATTGGCGGGGGGGGGGGGGTCCAGATGGTGATGGGGTCAGGAGCCCCCACAGCACAGGATCCTCCACTGCCAAAAGTGGACACAACACAGCCCCACCCCTGCCTTCACTATGCCCCCCACCAGTGAGAACAGTCAGTGCTGCCCCCCCCCCCAGGGAGTGCTCGGCTGCAGCAGGGCAAAGCTACTGGCCGGGCAGCTGAGCCGAGCACCGCACACAGTGGGGGGGGCCCCCACGTGCCCCATGACTCCGCCCCAAGCTCCCAGGGGGCTCCCCATTGGCCACTCTTTCGCCGACTGGCGCAGTCGACTCGCGGCGTGTCAGAAAGCCCTCCTCGGGCACCCCCTCCGCGCTGGTCCAGAGTGTGGTGCAGAACAGGGCCAAAGCCAAGCCCCAGAGCTCTACCCCAGGGTCGTGCTGGCCCCCCAGGGAGAGCAGAGCCCCTCCTTGCCAGTGCCAAGCAGGACCTGGGAGGCGGGGTAGGGTCAACTCCCTGGCCCCAGCGCGGCCCGGCCCCACAGACTGAGCAGTGCCTGGGCTTGCCAGGGAGCCTGGAGGCAGCCTGAGCCGCCGGACCTCCCTGCCGCTGGACGGGTGAGAAATGGCCAGCAGCTGGGCCTGGCAGGAAGGGGCGGGCGGTGGAAACCAGATCCCCCCACAGCGGCTGCCGCATCGGCTGGGAGGGTCGGCAGCAGCCCTGCCTGCTCAGGGGTTAAGTGCAGGCCACCAGGATGGCCAACTACCAGCCAGTGCCCTGTAAATCATGCGCCTGGGCCAGGGGTGCCGGGAAGGAGAGGAGAGGAGAGGAGGGGAGGCCTCTGCCAGGGCAGGGGAAGGCGGGAGCTCCTTCGAACGCCACCCAAACCGAGCAGGAGGCTGGGCAAGGAACGGCTGGCAAGGCTGGTGCTGCTGGGGGAGAAGCCCCCCCACCCACCCCCCGCCTTGGGCAGCATCTGAGGCCCCTTCAACGCATGCTGGCGGGCAGGAGGGCCTGTGCTCAGGGGACAGAAGCCAACGCCTGGGGGAGGCCGAGGGTGGGGGCACGTGCAAGGCCCTGCCGGGCTGCTCTCCAGGCGCCCACAGCACGTGGCAGGACACTGGGCCCGGGGCTGCTGCTGGAGCGGTGAGACGGGGGCCTTTGCCCGGGGGGGGGGCGCCAGGAGGAGGCGAACTCCTTGACCAGCCTGCTGCTGGGGCAGGCCAGAGACTAAGGGGCGAAGCGGGGGGGGAAGCAAAGGGAAGCCCAGGAGGTGCCGGAGAAGTGGCCCCCGCGAGGGAGGGGGTTGCAGCACCGCTCCAGGCCAAGCAGGGCACAGGGAGGCCGCACCGCGGGGCCGTCTGGTGCCGGGCCGGGGAGCAGGCGACTCGCTCTGGGAGAGGCCCGGCCCTTCCGGGGGCTTCGGCCTGCCCCGTCTCAGCCTCCCATGGAGCCGGGAAGAGGCGCACCAAGCTAGGAGGGGGCAGGCCGAAGCCAGCGGCACGCAGTGGAGACGCTCAGAGGGCTGGAGAGCCCAGCTGTGCGGGGGGGGGGGAGGGTCAGGGCCGGAGAGGCAGAGCCTGGCCTGCCTCTAAGGAGCGCGCAGTCCCTGCTGCTCAGTCAGGGGCAGTGCAAGGAGTTCCTGCCCTCGGCCCCTCCGTCCGACCAGGTGCAGTGGGGGCCCGTCACCCACCCCCAGCACGGCTGCCAAGCACAGGCCTTGGCTGGTCACGACGCCTGGCGGGGCGAGTGGGGCAAGGAGCAAAGGCTGGGGCCGGGGGAGCCCCTGTGCCTGCCCCCTTTTCTCAAGCCTCCTCCCTTCTGCCCCCCCCCGGGGGGAAGTGATGCAAACGCCCAAATGTCTGCCAAGGAGCGCCCAGCCCGCCCCCCACGTGGCACCACCGTGAGCATGCAACAGTGGCCTCGCCCCAGCCCCGCCTGTGGGGGGGCACTCTTGGAGCCCCTGCGGCCTGTGAGAGGGGGACTCAAGGCCCAGCACCACACAGGGCTGGCTCCGTTCAGGGCTCAGTGGGACCACATGCACCCCAGCTGCACCGCCTGGCCCGTGAAGCCCCCTCCCCAGCAGCAGCAAGGCCTGGAGGAGTCCAGGGGGCTCCAGGCAGGATCTCTCACTGCCTGCCTGCCTGCCTGCCCCTATCAGGATCTGACAGCTGCCCCAGTGGTCACAACCGAGGCTCCCCATTGGCTAAGTGCCAGCCCCCCCCGCCTCACCCTTGAGGGCTCCCGCCTGCATCATCCGCCATTATCACTGGGGAGAGAAGAGGGGAGGCTGAGCTCCAGACCGTTATTGGCTTGTCACTCCTCCCTGGAATTCTGACACCAACACGGGAAGGGGGGAGTTGACGGAGATTAATCTACCCAGCCGGCACAGCAACTGCCACTTGCTAAATCACTGCACAGGAATGGGGGGGGGGGGGTTTGCCGGCTTCCTCCCAGCAGGGATCTTCACCCCCTCAGCACCAAAGCCCAGCCTGAAACAGGGAGCTGTGCTGCCACCTACCGGCAGGTCTGGAGAACTGCTGTTCAAGCGCCAAGACACCACTTAACTGTGATTTTCATTTATTTTATTCCAAAAATAAACTTGTCTCCAAGCGAACAGAAGCTTAAATTAAGGGGCAGTGGGGGGTCAGTGGGGGCTGCCCCCCCAGGTCCGGCTCAGCAGGCGCCCCTACCTCCTCTTCTCCTTCACGCTGTAGTGCAGCAGCAGCGGGGCTGGCTGGGGACAAAAAAGGGGCTGTGAGCAGCTTCAGAAGGACAGCGCAACCCCCCCCCCCAGCCCAGCCCAGCCCCAGGACTGCCCACCACTGACCTTGCTATACCAGCGCGAGAGCCAGAGCTGCTTCAAGGTCATGTGGTCAGGGAGGACCTCGTTGTCAAACAGGATCTGCACCTGCAGAGGGAGAGCGAAGCCCCCACACGCTGCAGCTCCTGGGGGGAGGGCAGAGCCGAGCCCAGCCAGCCTCCCCCCTCCCTCCCCAGCCCAGCCCAGCCCAGCCCAGCCCAGCAGAGGGCGGCACTCACGTGAGGCAGGCCCAGCTCCAGGCGGCAGCACAGGACGCGGCGGAGGTGGCGCACCTGGGCCCGGGCGGAGCAGCGGACGTACTTGTGCTGGAGGAAGGAGTGTGGCAGGGGGTGAGCAGGGGCAGCCCCACCACCCCCTCCGAGGGCCTCCGCCTGCGCAGAGGCCTTGCTGGGATAGGGGGTGTGCACTGACAGCGGGTCCGGGGGGGGCGGCGGTGCCCCTGGCTGGCCTCCTCCCCACCTGGCAGAAGACCAGCAGGCCAGGGGCGGTGTCGAGGGGGGGCCGAGAGCCCCCAGCAGCTCAGGGAGGTTCCGTCGCACCCCCCACCCCCAGCAGCCTCTGCACCCTCCGGCTCAGCTCACCTGCAGGATATGCTTGCTTTTCTCTTTCCCAGAGCTGCTGCAACAAGGAAAAGGGACAGGTCAGGTGAGGTTGAACCCCCCCCCCCGCCCCCTGACGAGGGAGTCCACAGGAAGACTGGGAACGCCCCCCTCCCCGGCAGCAATACCACAGGGATCCTCAGGGAGGCCTTTCCCTGCTGAAGAGCAGCCCAGACCACCCTCTGGACGGGGAGCAGCCGACCATTTCCCCAGAGCGCCCCCTCTGCGTGTGCCAGCCTGTTCTCAGGGTGCCCCCACTGCCTGCGTGAGGTCCTTGTCCCTGGCACTCCAGAGGGTGCCCCTGGCAGTCATCCAGCCAGGCACCAGACCGAGCCAGAGCACAGCACACAGCAACACCTGCTGTCCTGGGCTACTACACGGGGGGGATGCCCTGCGAGGCGGGGCTCCTTGCTGCCTTGTCCACCGCTCACCGCGCCAGTGGTGACACAGTGCCCCCTTGTGCCACACTGCGGCACAGCAGCCAGTGCTGCCAAAGGAACAGGAGGAGACGCTCAGCTCAGCCGGGAGGGGGACCAGGGAAGCTGCCAGCACACGGGACAGCAGGTGCCCACGAGCACCTTCGGGGAGGGGGTCTTGGAGCAGCCGCCAGCTGCTGTTTTCTCCTTTGAGGTGACGTGCTGAACGTTGGCGTTCCTTCCCTGCAGCCATGGGGAGAGTGCATTTGGGGGCTTTGCTACTGAGGGTCTGCGGAACTTCAGCCCACACCTGTCACACCAGGTTCACGATCGCCTGCGCTAACCCAAGGGAAAGCGCCGCCAGGCTGCGGGAGAGTCAGGCGTTGAGGCGAGCCCCAGAGATGAAGGGTCGCAGCCCAGCTCTTGCAAGGCCGCCTCTTCGGTTGTTGGCCTCCAACCCCCACCAAAGCCCTCTGGCTTCCCTCCTGGCTGGCACAGCAAGTGGAGCTGCAATTTGCAACTGCGGAGGCTCCGCCGTGCGGGCCACGTGGTGTGCCATGCGCGTTTGGGGCAGGCCACTTCTTAGCGGGGCCGTTGGGGTGTGTGAGCCCCCCCTCCGCCCCCAGCAGCAGTGTGCTTGGCCAACCGTCAAGAGACCGATGGTGCGTCTTGACAATTTGTCGGTGTGCCCTGAGAGGAGAAAGGCTGAAGGTTGCTGGGCTGGTGCAATGGATGCAAATCCCTCCTCATTCACAAAGCTCACTGGGAAGGGTCTCAGAAAAACAGACCACCTCTCCCGCACCACAGAGGGAAGAGGAAGCAGCAGAGAAGGCATGGCATGGCTTGGCAGCGCCATGGACAGGGCAGGTATTGTGCCCCCCCCCAGCTGCCAGTGCCTGTTCACTTTAAGCCTCGGCTGCCCCCTACCCACAGCCATCAAGGGCTACTTACCAGGTGGCAGTGGCAAGACCCTCCCCCTCCGCGGCTCCTGCGGCGAGACCCTCCCAGGACTGGTCTACCTGCCTGCCGCTCTTCCCCCTCTGGCAGCAGTGGTGGCTCCTGCTGCAGCTGGGGCTGCGGTAGCAGTGGTGGGACCCTCCCGGGATCGATTGGTCGATCAGGCAGCCACCCCGATGCTGCCGCCACCCCCCTCCTCCAATGGCGACCCTCCCAGAACCAGCCTCGGCCCTGCCCGGTGCTTTCAAACTGGCGCCTGGAGGGCTCAGGCAGGGTCTGCGAAGGGCCAGCCGACCTGTGGCTGCTGGGGCAGGACAAGGGTGGAGGCCCAGCTGAGCCTGGCTGGAGGTGGGCCCGACTTGGCTCAGGTTTGGTGGTGGCCGCGACCCAGGAGAAGGCGTTCTCCTCCAGGTCAGGGCTTCACCTGAAGCCAAGGAGGGGCGTGGAGAAGCAGGCTTCTCTGCCGCTTTCCCTGCTTCAACTGAATTCTATGGGGCACAATTTTTTGCACCTGTGGCGACAGCCCCCAAGGCCCCCCCACGCTTCGCTGCTGAGAGGAGCAGCTGCTCCAGTTGTCTCAAGCCAGGCCACAGGCAACTAGCACAGCGCGCACCTTCCCCCCCCCCTCACCAGCCTTCCTCGCCTGCAGACGGCTCCGGCTCCCAACTCTATCGCCTGCCAACGGAGCCTGCCTGGAGAAGCTGCCCAGGGGCTGCCCCTTCCTTCGGGGAGGCAAACAGCTTGCTCATGACACTGTTGCAGCAGAACCAGCCCCCACCTCAGGAAAGAGGGGGAGACAAGCAGAGGGACAGAGACAGCCCCAGTCCCTACCTTGTGCCCACTCCCCCCCCCCGCCCAGCCTCATACGCTGACCTCTGCTTCTCCAGGCACAGCAGAACGTGCTCATCAAAGCGGTAGAAGTGAGCCCGGGAGTGGTCGAAGGCGGTGCAGGGCAGGCCCACGCGGTCAGAGGCAGCGTCTGGGGACAAGGCAGAGCACAGTCAGAGGGAGGCCCCCCGCCCTTGCCCCCCAGTCTGGCACCAGCCAGAAAGCAGAGGCAGGGGCAGAAGCAAGGGAGGAGGAGGAGGAGGATGCCGCACCCTCACTGCTGGGCTGGCTGATGCGCTCCAGGCCTCGGGACTGGTAGAACTCCCGGATTCTCCTCTCCTCACCTGCAGGGGGTTGGGAGGCAGAGAGAAGAGAGCGGACAGTCAGCACTGGTGGGTGGGGGCAAACGGGCAGCACTGCTGTTGCACGCAAGCCTGGCACTGCCCTGAGGAGGTAAGGGACTCTTCTGCACTTGGGGCTGCCTTCCCCCCCAGTCATCAGAGGGGTGAGGATTGTCTGCAACCCTCCTAGGATACACTGGGCCAGGAACCAACGCCTCTGGTCTGGCAGTCCCAACATCCTTGAGGTTCTGCCAGAACTGAGGCTTGGGGCAAGCCCACCCCTCTGCACCCGCTGCCTGCACTCACTCTCTTGCAGGCCAGGCACCAGTTTGTAGACAATGTCTTGCATGACGCGATCGAGCTTCAGGTTGAGGAGTGGCTGCGTCTCGTGGATCTTGGTGCTGCACATGGGGCAATACTTGCTTGTCTGCAAGTACTTCACGATGCAGCTCTTGCAAACTGCAAAAAAGAAAGGCCCCCAAACCCTTAGCTCTTGCCTCCTGCCGCCCCCCCCCCCGCCCCCAGCGTAAGCGCAAGTCCAACCAGAACAGGGTGCAGAGGACCAGTCTCTGCAGCTGCCCCAGCTGCCTTCTCTTCTGGAGAGGGCCACCAATGTCCACCTCTCCCTTACTCTGCAGCCACAACACAACTGATTCAGCTGCAGAACCAGGATTCTCTGGTCCCCAACAAGAGTGCGTGGTGGCAGTGGGGCAGCACCCCATTTCTGGAAGCAGCTCTGTGCTCAAGGCACCCGCTGCTCACTCAAGGGGCACCTGTCATGCGCACTCTCCGCTCACATCAGGCGCTCCTGAGGCTCCACCAGCCCTGGCCAAGCCTGCAGCAGCAGCAGCCTGCCCACCCCCCAGGATTAGGAGAAGCCAAGAGCCCGCTGCTCTACTCACAGGTGTGCAGGCACTCGGTGATGGTAGTGGCATCGATGAAGTAGCCGGCACAGAGGAAGCAGACGATGTGCTCGTTGAGCTCCTTCATCTTCACCTTCACCTCTTCCTGTGGGCGGCAGATGCAGCCTCGGTGCCTGGCCCCAGGGGGCAGGGCCGGCCTTAAGCCAAGGTGACCTGCACTTTGGGGGCCCCCACACCAGCACAGTGAGCATATCGCCTGCTGCTGCAGCCGGGATGTCTATGCACTGTCAGTCAGTGGGGCGAGCAGAGCAGCTTTTCCTTGGGCCCTCCCACCTGCCCAAAATGGGCGTCCTGGAAGCAGATGGCGGCGACGTCGTCATGTCACCATCAACGCTTTCCAGGCGCTGCGTGTGGGACCACAAGCACCTTTTCTCAGCGAGTGGGGAGGCTGTGGGGCGGGGGCGGGGCCCATCACGCCTGGAGCCGGCGCCGCCAGGAGCTGCAAGGCAGGCGGGCGCGAGGGGCAGCCCCCATCCCGCTCTCGCGTCATCCCCGCGGGCAGTGGCCCGTCGCGCCAGGGCTGCAATGAGCACGTGGGGGCAGGCCGGAGCCATGCGCCTCCCAATGCGCGTGCGCGGCCGAGCCGACTCCGCGAAGCCCACCAACGCGCATGCGCGTTTCGCTACTCCTCCTCCTCCTCCTCCTCGGCACGCTCTTGGGGTGCGCGGCCAGCTCTCAACTTTGCGGGCTGCCGTCGCCGCCTCACCTCATTGCGAAGCGGGTCCATCTTGTAGACAGCCTGGAGCTGGTTCCGGAGCCGCATCGCGATCGCCATCGGGCCCCCCTGAGGAGGAGACGCCATCTTGGAGCCAGCTCACACACTTCCGGGTTGGTATGGGGTGGAGCCTGTCGCCACAGCAACTACAGCTCCCATCGTGCCCCGAGGCGGCGGCGCTGAAGGTGACCTTGCGGGTCACGCAGTGCAAGCTGGGAGTCGTAGTCCTCTCCGGGTCGGTCGCCGGCTGGAGGGGGCCGGTCCTGCGACGAAGGACAAGCGCGGGAGGAGGGCAGGCTGCGCCACGAGGACTGTCGTGGTCGGAGGCCTACGTCGCCGCGCGCCCTGTGGCCGGCTCCAGCCTGCGTCGGCCGCACTGCCGGGACTCAAGAACACCCCCGCGCACCTGTGACGGCAGACGCACCTGCCGCTGCCTGGCCCGAGAGGGGCGGGGCGGGGCGGAGTTTGCGCTGCCGTTGGACCACCCACGATGCCCAACGCGAAGCCGTCCGAGAAGCCCAAATGACGTCACTAACGCGACAATGACGTCAGGACCGAGCGCCCCGCACGCGAGCTGATCCAGCCCAAGTAGGTTAAATGACATTAATGTCATATAACCTTGCATTTAACCCTCTTGATCCAGCCAGGCTGCGGAGGGACTCCCGTCGCTCTAAGAAGGTTAGATAACAGGACTCGACATGACGTCATTTTCTTGAAGCTTACGAGTCACCTAATATGGCTGACGCAGATCATCGCCGCGAAGGAGGATTGCCACGAATTCACGAATAAAAATCTCCCTGCACGCGTGTAAAAGTTAATTTCAACCTCTTTAAGCATGCCTGCGTGTTCTGCATATGGGTGCACGAATCGCTGTACAACAAATGGGATTTAATTTCCATGGAAAGATTCATGTATTCACATTACATCGGTTTAATAAAACTACCGTTAATTGAAACAGTGAGTGCATTTTTGTTGAAGCTGTGTAATTTCTTGTTGTTCCTAGCAGTCTTATTCACCATTTTCTGACACCCACTGTTAATGGTCTAGAAGAAAAAAAAATATTTCCCCCCTCCTTTTTCCCCCCTTCCCGTTTACACTTTTTTCCCGCCTTCCATTTTCTACTGTAATATTTTTGAAATTCTGAACATTAACAGAATTTGTTTTTTGGGGGGGTGAGTGTAGAAGTTTTCAAAAATACTCTTAATAGTCTAGAAGTAAAAAAGAATTCCTCTCAAATTGACAACTACTTGTGTCATGAAGAGATTTTAATGTAATTTTCCTACTGTAATACTTATGAAATTCTGAACATTAACAGACATTTTTTTAATGGGGCATGGCCTTTTTATTTTTGCTTGTGTAGATTTCAAAAAATGAGTCTGAAAACAGTGCAATCTGAGTTTAAATAGACAGCAAGTAGCATTTCGTCCGGTATGTTCAGTACTATAATTGTGCGGAATTAAACCTTGTAATTGCATATTAAATCATAATAAGGTTACTAATAATGTTTCTACACGATCACACGTTTTTATTTTCGTAACTTTTTATTTCAGGAGCAAACTATTCAGTCCTAAACAGTACCAGAAAAGCAATCTGAAATGCTTGGAATGTTTTGAGTCAGCCAACATGGCTGCTAAGCCCGCCCCCTGGCTTCATTTGGCTCGTATTAATTCCACAGGGATGTCCTCTCCCGTCATTTAACCTTCTTGCGTCGCTCCAAGAAGCTCCGAACGTGGCTACGAAGGGGTGGCGGCCCTTTACAGTTTGGAGCTACCCGGCACTGAAGGACACGTGCCCACCCAGGGCTTCTGTGGCGATCAGCCCTTGTTCCCAGTGCCACGTCCCGCACGCTGCGCCTTGGTGGCCCTGAGAGCTGGCATGGGGCTGCTGCCCTGCCAAATCTGACGCAAGAACCCTCGATTTTCGAAGCGCGGACTTCCCTCAGATGAGAGGCTAGTTTGGAAGAAATTGAAAGGGAAGGTAAAAAGAGTCCAGTCTCTCCAGGCTGCGTGGAGGCTGTTTAAAATAACAGTAGTAGAGGCCCAGCGGAAGTGTATACCGCAAAGAAAGAAGGGCTCGACAAGGTCCAGGAGGGTGCCTGCATGGCTGACAAACGAAGTTAGAGAAGCTGTAAAGAGCAAGGAAGCTTCTTTCCGTAAATGGAAGTCTTGCCCCAGTGAGGAGAATAAAAAACAACATAAACTCCGGCAAAAGACAAGTAAGAAGGTGATACAGGAGGCCAAGAAAGCGTTTGAGGAACGCATGGCTAGCAACATAAAGGGGAATAATAAAAGCTTCTTCAAATACGTTAGTAGCAGGAAACCTGCCAGAGAGGCGGTTGGCCCGCTGGATGGTGAGGGAGGGAAAGAGGAGATAAAAGGGGACTTAAGAACATAAGAAGAGCCCTGCTGGATCAGGCCAAAGGCCCATATAGTCCAGCTTCCTGTATCTCACAGCAGCCCACCAGGTACCCCAGGGAGGCATGAGACAACAAGATGCTTGCATCCTGTTGCCACTCCCTTGCACCCAGTACTCTGAAGTAGCCCACCACCTTTGTAAGGAGGTTGCACAATCCATCATTGCCTATAGCCCACGATGGACCTTTCCTCCAGAAATCCGTCCAATCCCCTCTTAAAGGCATCTAGACCAGATGCCATCACCACCTCCTGTGGCAAAGAGTTCCACATATTAACTACCCGCTGAGTAAAAAAGTACTTCCTTTTATCTGTTTTAACTCTCCCAACCCTCAGTTTTAGCGGATGCCCCCTGGTTCTGGTGTTTTGAGAGAGAGAAAAGAACATCCCTTTATCGACTCCATCCCTTCCATGCATAATTTTGTATGTCTCAATCATGCCCCTCCTCAGGCGCCTTTTTTCTAGACTGAAGAGCCCCAAACGCTGCAGTCTTTCTTCATAAGGGAGGTGCCCCAGCCCCGTAATCATTTTTGTCGTTCTCTTCTGCACCTTTTCCAGCTCCACTATGTCCTTTTGGAGGTGCGGCGACCAGAACTGGACACAATATTCCAGGTGTGGCCTTACCATCGATTTGTACAAGGGCATGACAATATTGGCTGTTTTATTCTCAACCCCTTTTTTAATGACCCCAAGCATGGAATTGGCCTTTGTAATTGCTGCCACACACTGAGTCGACACCTTCATCGAGTTGTCCACCAGCACTCCAAGATCTCTCTCCTGAGCTGTCACAGACAGCTCAGAACCCATTAGCCTCTAGGTGAAGTTTTGGTTTTTTGCCCCAGTGTGCATCACTTTACATTTGTCTATGTTGAAACGCATCTGCCATTTGGCTGCCCATTCCCCCAACTGGGAGAGATCCTTCTGGAGCTCTTCACAATCCTTTCTGGTTTTCACCACCCAGAAAAGTTTTGTGTCATCCGCAAACTTGGCCACCTCGCTGCTTATCCCTGTCTCCAGGTCATTTATGAATAAGTTGAAAAGCACCGGCCCCAAGACAGATCCCTGGGGCACTCCACTTTTCACCTCTCTCCATTGTGAAAATTGCCCATTGACCCCCACTCTCTGTTTCCTGGCCCTCAACCAACTTTGGATCCATAAGAGGACCTGCCCTCTTATTCCCTGACTGTGACGTTTCTTCAGCAGCCTTTGGTGGGGGACTGTGTCAAACGGCTTCTGAAAATCCAGGTATATGATATCCACAGGTTCACCCACATCCACGTGCCTGTTGACCTTTTCAAAGAATTCCAAAAGGTTTGTGAGGCAAGACTTACCCTTACAGAAGCCATGCTGACTTTCCTTCACCAGTACTTGTTCCTCTACGTGTTTTAGGATTTTATCTTTGATGAGGCTTTCCACCACCTTACCCGGAACAGACGTTAGGCTGACCGGCCTGTAGTTTCCAGGGTCTCCCCTTCTCCCTTTTTTAAAGATTGGCGTGACATTGGTTATCCTCCAATCCTCTGGTACCGTGGCTGTGGACTTGGAGATTGCAGAGAAATTAAATGAATTTGCATCCGTCTTTACGGTAGAAGAACTTGGGCAGATACCGCAGCCCGAACAGCCCTTCTGAACCTAGGAATTAAATCAGATAATCTATATACATAAAAATGGACGTGGGTATGTTTGTGTGTATGTATGTATGTATGTATGCGGGTGTGTATGTATGTATGTTATGCATAGGCTCGGGAACGCCTGGACCGATCCGCATGAAACTTGGCAGGAATACACCTTGCAGCCTGGAAAGAAACACTGCGGGGGTCAGACCCCCCTACAGCCCCCGGGGAGGGAGGGACAGCGAGGGGATTGTATTGGCGTGAAAGTGTGCTGCCACCCTGTGGTCACAAAGGATTCTGCAGGTCATGAGCTGGGATTGCACTCACTGAGCTGATACAAAGGAAGAGACCTCAGAAACGAAAGTGAAACTGCTTTGCACTGCCTGAGTTGCCCAGGCTGGAAAGAGCATGATCCAGAGAGTTCCAACACCCAGTCAGATCTGAGAGGGACCTATTTCCTGAGGGCTAACTGGCCACCTTTTCCTGTTTCTCACACGTCGGTGCTATCCTACCACAGGACCTGCAGACAGTGTTCAGTGAGTGTGACAATTTCATTATGCTCCTTTGCTTGATTCTGTCCCTGTATTCATTCCTTCTCCTAATAGAAGCTGGGGATACTTTGTCCCCCGGGCAACGCCGGTCAATAAAGAAGATATTTTAGATCAAATTGATAAATTATATATAAATAAGTCACCAGGCCCAGATGATATACACCCAAGAGTTATTAAGGAACTAAAGAACAAAGTTGCTGACCTCTTAACTAGAGTATGCAACTTGTCCCTTCAAACAGCCATGGTGCCAGAGGATTGGAGGATAGCCAATGTCACACCAAAACAGCTAATATTATCAGGCAATGATGGATTGTGCAACCTCCTTACATTAGGAGTAGGCCAATTCAGAGTACTGGGTGCAAGGGAGTGGCAACAGGATGCAACAGGATGCATCTTGTCTCATCCCTCCCTGGGGCACCTGGTGGGAGATACAGGAAGCTGGACTAGATGGGCCTTTGGCCTGATCCAGCAGGGCTCTTCTTATGTTCTTATGAGGAGCCCTGCCCAGGAGGGGGGCAAGTAAGCCCACTCAGCCACAGCAGGGTACAAGCCAAGGTGTTCCCCCCACCACGGGCACGTGGCATCATGCAGTACCAAGGTAAGGAAGTCCTCTTGCCTTGAGGAGGTCTCTGTGACTGTGCCCCCATTGCCGGCTGCAGCTCAAGCCCCATTTGCACCGCTGTGTCAGTGCTGGAAAGTGGGATAGGAAAGGGCCCAGAGGCAGCTGACGAAGAGCACCCTCCCGCAATCACGGTCTCGGTTGTGTGGGTAAACTTTGGAACTCCTTGCCACAGAATGTTGTGATGGGCCCTGGCCTGCCAGCCAGCCAGCCTGCCTGCCTTTAAAAGAGGACTGGGCTATGGGAGAGATCCCAGGTGCAAGTCCTGATCTGCCCCTCTGGGTTTTAGAGGGAGCCTCTCGCTGAGCGCCTGGTGCCAGGGAGCAGCCGCCGGACGCAGGTTCCCAGAGGCACATGGCAGACCACTGTGAGACGCTGGAAGGGGGGCAGGAGCGGCCCTGGGCTCCAGTAGGGCTCTGCTTGGCGTGCTGGGGTCAGTGTCGGGAGTGCCCTCTCTCTCTCTCTCTCTCTGTGCCAGCAGCATCTCTGCCCCTGCCAGGCCTCCCTCCTGCTCCTGGGGCCAGGCCAGAGTCCTGCTCTGCGCTTGTGCAGCACTCCAGGGAGAGCCCAGGGAGCTGCCCTGCCCGGCTGCCCTTGCCATGGATCCTGGGCCGCCAGAGCCCCCCAGGCACAGGGGCTGCTTGTTCTGCCTCAGGGAGACGTCGGCTTCCATCAGTGTGATGGGATGTGATGGGAGGTCAGCGTAATTGGCGTTGGCTAAACAGGCGGCACTCCCTGAATGGGCACATTGTCCCTCCTTCTTCTGGGTCAGTAGTTGCCGGGTGCCCCTGAGAGCCTGAGATTCCTGGGGGCCAGCCCACAGTGCCGTGGAGCCACTGCCCTCTCAGCATGACACGATGGGGACATGTGGCTTGGAATGGCCTTTCTCCCCAGCCCGACCCACAGCACAGGGGGCAAAGCACAACCATTGCCTGTTCCCTGGCCGATGCTGGGACAGACCTTCTGCTGGCCAGGCTGGAGAGTTGGGGGGGGGGGCTGACACTGCATCTTCATAACCCACAGCTGCCAGCCTCCAAGCCTACCTGTGGCCTGCTCTCTCGAAGGCACTCTGCACTCTGGTGACCATCACGCTGGCCTCTGGTCAACCCCCATTGCCCCTCCCACGGCTGTGTTTATATGGTGGCCAGTAGCCCTGGAGATGGTCCTCCTCCAGTGCAGAAGACCTCAGCTATCCAGGAAGTGGCAGGTGTGGGGAGGGCTGACCTCTCCCAGCTGTATCCCCAGGTGTCCAGGTGAGGACTGAGGGGCAGGGAGCTGGGCTGTGGAAGGCACTGTGAATAACTCAGCCAAATCCAGTTCTCCCCCCCCACCTCTGCAGTGATGGCGGAATGGCCGTCCCTTCCTTCTCTTGTGGAGGCTCCCCTTTGAAGGAGAAGGAGTGGGAGTGCGGAGCTGCCAGTGCTGCCTCCATCACTAGGGTGGGATCTGAGGGGCAGTCATGGGGTTGCACCCCAGGCAGGTACCCCTCAGGCTCCATCTTAGTTATGCCTCTGGCAGTATCCAATTACCCTTGTACCTCCCCCAAGGAAGACACCAGACTGCAGTTGGGGTGATCAGTTTTTAAATCATGAAACCTACTGCACACACTGTTCCTCCTTCGCCAGTCTGGGGTAGGCCAAAAAACTGCCATCCATGGCCAATTTGGGTGACACAAGAAAATTCCTACCCTGCCCTCATGATGAGCAACCAGCTAATCTCAGACTGGACATACCGAACATAGCTGGTAACCTGTGGTGGAGTTTTCCTCCATGAATCTGTCCAATCCCCTTTTAAAGGCATCCAGGCCAGAAGCTTATCACCACACCATGTGGCAAGGAGTTCCACACACTAATTAAATGCTGCGTAAAAATACTTTCTCGTGTTTGTTCTAACTCTCCTAACACTCAGCTTTAGAGGATATTCCTGGGTTCTGGTATTGTGTGAGAGGAAAGAGATTGCCTGCATAATTTTGTCAATCAAGTCCCCTCCCAGGTACCTTTTATCTAGACTGAAGAGCTCCAAATGCAGCAACCTTATGAAGAAAGACTGCAGCGTTTGGGGCTCTTCAGTCTGGAAAAAAGGCGCCTGAGGGGGGACATGATTGAGACATATAAAATTATGCATGGGAGTCGATAGAGGGATGTTCTTTTCCCTCTCTCACAGTACTAGAACCAGGGGGCATCCACTGAAGTTGAGTGTTGGGAGAGTTAAAAGATAAAAGGAAATACTTTTTTTGTTGGAGTTGGCGCAACGCTGTCTGCAGTCTAGAGGGGGCAGTCTAATGTCCAAAAGGGGAAATGTGACATCCTGTGACCTTTCTTACCTGTCCTTTCTGTGATACCTGCGTGGGTGTGGCCTTGACCTTACTTACTTCCCTTCTGCTCTGAGCACATCCCTTTTGTCTCCTGACCATCAAGCTGATAAGATGTGTGTACCAGAGGCTCTGATGCCCTCCGCCATCTTAAGCACACTTCCACGCATGGTGATGCAGCTGTAGGGCATTGCCTCTATAAGTATTAGATGTACCTCTGATCCTAATCAGACACTGTAGATATGCGACCAATGGAACTGTGAGTAAACTATTCTTTTTGCATCTTTACCAAGCCTCTCCCTGTGTCTTTTGTTTATTAGCAGTCAGCCTGGGTGAGAGAGGTTCCCGTGGGTATTCCAAAGGGGGAATCCGCTGCTTGCGTTACTCTACTTTCCCCCATCACCAATAAAAAATAATTCCAATATTTTTACCCAGTGGGTAATTAAGCTGTGGAACTCCTTGCCACAGGAAGTGGTGATGGCATCTGGCGTAGATGCCTTTAAAAGGGGACTGGACAGATTTCTGGAGGAAAAGTCCATCGTGGGCTATATGCCATGATGGGTGGTGCAACCTCCTTACATTAATAGTAGGCTACTTCAGAATGCCAGGTGCAAGAGAGTGGTAACAGGATGCAAGCATCTTCTTGTTGTCTACTGAACTCCCTTAGGCACCTGGTGGGCCGCTGTCAGATACAGGAAGCTGGACTAGATGGGCCTTTGGCCTGATCCAGCGGGGCTCTTCTTATGTTCTTATATTTAACCTTTCCTCATAAGGGAATACCCCAGCCCAGTAATCATTTTGGTTGTTCTCTTCGGTGTGCTAGTGAATTCTCTGGTGCAGGTCTATGTGGACTTGCACCGTGGGATTGGACCGGGAAAGGGGGCTAGAACTTCCTGCCTTGTGGGTGTTATAGAAACATCATAGAGTTGGAAGCTACCTGCAAAGTCATCTAGTCCAGCCCCTCCACCTGTAGCAGGAAATCCTCCTAGCATCTCCAGCAGGTGCCTGTCGAGACTCTTCTTGTGCCTTGGAAGCTGTGGTTCTGTTAATGCAGGCTAAAATTGCATTAGCCTTCTTTGCAGCTGCATCACACTGCTGGCTCATGTTCATCACTGCACATCCAAGATCCCTCTTACATGTTGTCCTGCCAAGCCAGGTTTCTCTCATTATATAATTAATTAATATGATAATTAATAATCATTATTAATTATAATGATATATAATTATATATGATATATAATTATCATTATGTAAATGATGTATAATTTAGTCATTATATATCATTTCTCAGATTAAGCATGGCATTGTTTCTTTGTAAATGTCACATTTTTCTGAATAATATTATGCTGATTACAAAAGAAAAAAAGATGGAAGTAAAACTTATTCATTATTTAAAATTTCATTCATTCATTCATTCATTCATTCATTCATTCATAAAACACATTTTTCGGTCTGCAAAAATGTGTAAAATATACACTGTATCGCTGGTACTGAAAGGTTGGGAGACTCCTGTCCTGCATCACCATGACCTGGGGCCAGAAGTTCACTGGGCCAGTGGCCTGGGTGTCCCACGAGGCTCCACTTTGTGTCTCCCCTGCCCACTGTTTACCAGCCTGCTGAAGCTGCACCTTGAGGTCCCGGAGTTCGGGGCCATCGATACGCTGACGACCCCCAGCTGCAGCTCTCCTGGGGCTCAGAGAGTGAAGTGTCGTTCCGGTAGGATGGAGGTGCTGCTGGCTTGCTGTGGTGCTGAGCCGGGTCTTGCGCTCTGGCCTCCTCTCGGCCGGCCGGCTGGCACCTCCCTTGGAGGACAGGCTTGCGGCTCAGGAGTGCTCCCAGACCTGGCCTTGATGCCTTGGAACAGGACTGGTGCCAGTGGGGGTGCCTACTGGGGCACCTGGCAGAGTGAACCCGGGAGGCCCCACTGGTGGACAGCCCCACCCCCTGGAGGAGGAGGAAGGGGGTTTGTCCCCTCCTGGCCAATCATGACCCCACTGGTCAGCGGGGCAGGTGATGGGGGCAGTGCTGCCCCCTGGGAGAAGTGTCCTGGCTGCTCTGTATCCCAGTGTGGAGAGGAGGAAGCAGGTGCAACCTGCAAAACCAGGTTGGCAGGTGTTTCCTCCTTCCCCTCCTTCCTGGTTGGTTGTCGGCAGGGCTGTATTATCCTTTAGGCTTAGGCGGAAGCCTAGGGGGCCTGCCATGACTAGGGCCTATCAAGTTGGCGTTTCCGGGCATCAGCCTCATGCGTAGTTCTCCAGATCCAGCCTGTGGGGACTCCCATCCAGCCCGCCAACCCTCCAGCTGGCCAGAGACTGTAGCAAAGGTGGGGCTTGCAGAGCTCTCCAGGAACTACATGGGGCAAGTCCAGGGCTTATGCTGGGCTGTACAGAAGGCTGCGTCACTGGGGAGCTTCCATGCAAGCCTGGCTCCATTTGTGGGTTTTTCTCCCCT
>JAJKFI010000063.1:6356525-6378818 GCA_029204185.1 Lerista edwardsae
TTATTGATCATATTGGTCTGTGTGAGTTCTCCCTCGCTTCGGCAACAGTCCCAATCCTGGCCTCTTGCACTGGGCTGCCCGTGCAGGATTGGGAGCCAGTGAGCGCCTCCGGGCCCCGAGAAGGAGGATCCCGTTGTGCGCCGCAGCGCTGTGGGGATCACGGCTGACTTGCAGCCAGCCTGCGCCAGACGGCCTGCCCCTCCCTGCCCCTCTCGGTGCGCCTCGAGCTGCCGGCTTCACTCAGCCTCCCCATCTGTGCTGGGCCGGCGGCAGTTCCCCTGAAGTGCCTCCCGAGTTTTGTGGAGGGAGAATGGACGCCCCCTGCCAGGAAAGGGCAGTCCCGCTGCTCCCGTTTTGTGGCGCAGGCAGCTGAGCGCTCACTCTGCCACATGCGGGGGGGGGAGGAAGGGGATTGGTCTGAGGTGGGAGTGAGGAAAGCCAAGGGGGGCCTCCGTGTTCAGAGGCTTCCCGTTGAGAAAGCTGGGGGGCTTCCGAGGAACGGGACTGGCCCCCTGGCGAAGTTCGCATCAGCAGAGCCCCTCTTGCTTCTTGCTTCGCCCCACCGTTCATTGGCGGAACGCGCTGCCAGGAGGGGTGGTGTCCGATGGCCCCTGGTGTGGATGGCCTTCAAAGGGGATTGACTAGTGTATTGGAAAAGGGAGGCGATACCCCGAGGAGAGAGGGAATGGTATCAGCAATGGCCCCTTGTCCCAGATAAGCGGGGATTATAGGGTTAACCCCCAAGGTCTTTGCAAGCCTGGGGAGCACAGCTATGGGCGGATGAGGCCCCTGGCAATGAAGGGAGGTTAGCACAGGTGCAGATGGGCGTGGCTGATTCTAGAGCCTGCCCAGCAACAGATACCGATTGGCTGGCCGCAGTATAAAGTGGGAGGCAGGAGCTGGAGTAAAGCACCTGGGTAGGTGCTGGAGGAGGGCACCAGATAGGTGCTGGATAGGTGGATTGGGACTGACTGACTGAAGGACTGTTAGACAGGCTGGATGGATCCTGGACTGGATAAAGGATAAGATAAGCTTATTGTGGGGAATAATTATTGGGAAGTGTTGTATGGCTGCTACGCCCCTGGAGCCACCAAGTGGAGGAGGCAGTTGTGGCTTAGGCAAGCTGACTGCCTATTATTTGATGGTGGGGTTTGTTGGTGCTAGACTTAGTTTGGAGCTAAGCCAGTGATGAGGGCAGCCTGGAGGAGGCTGGCCAGCCAGTGATCCCAAGCAAAGCTGCTGGAAGAGAGGAGGCCCAGTGGGTGACTGAACCCCCTCCCTCTTGCCTATCTCTGAGGCCGCCCTGGAGGGGAGACTAGTTAGCCTAGTGTGGGCATCAGGGCCCTTGGGGAGGCCCAGCAGGGAATTTGGCAGAACAACTAGTCACTAGTCTCTGGAGGGCCAGACGACTCTGAGCGCCAGGTGCAGGGCAGCCACGGTGGCAGAGGACCCCTGTTTCTCCCAGAGGCGGCCTGGGGGCCACTGTGGCAACCAGGCTGCTGGGCCAGGCAGCCCCCTTGGGCCTCATCCAGCTGCTGGGCTCTTATGTAAGCACTCATGGGGGGCGTGAAGGGCTCTGCTGTATGACTCAAAAACTCCTGCAAGCCATCGCAAGCCCGCAAGCCCCCCCAAAGACACCCCCCGCTGCCTGTACTGCAGCGTCAGCTCGGTCTGGATCCGGATCCGATCTGTAGACTGGGAGCAAGCAGAGCGAAACTGGCTGCTTGCTGGGATCTGCTGGGGGGACTTGGGTGTCCAGCTGTTTCCTCTCTCCTGCGTAGCTGAGTCCCCTGAGGCGGGCTCGAGAATCCAGCTGGCCGCACAACCCCCGCGGCATATTTGACACCAAAGAGCGGGGAGAGGAGCCGAGGCTCAAATCCGCTCATCGCTGCCGTCTTGGGACTGCATGCCACGATCGAGGGATTCGGAAAACGTACTCTGTGCATGCTAAGTGGGTGATACCTTTATGTTATTACTGCTGATTCTCAAGGACTGAGCTGCCCCTTCCCCAGTCGCTGAAAACGAGGTCCTGAATCCGAATGACTTTTGGGTTCCAATTAAACCTCACCCTGACCAGCCAGCGGCCAGCCGCTGTTCAGCAGAGCGCGTGCACACGCACGCACAGGGGTGGGTGGGAGAGAGTTTCCCTTTTGCAGGCAGACTGCGGGGCGTCCAGCTCTGCTATGTCAAAGGAAGACCCTGAGCCGAGGGTTCCTCCCGCGGTGGGCCTCTTTTTGCACCGCCCTTCCCGCCACCCTGTCCCGGTGTGCTCTCTGCCGAAACCCCTCCCGGGCGCGGGAGCTAAGCGGGGCTTACCTGCAGATGCAGAACCAGGAGCGGCAGCAACCTGTTAGCAGGAGCGGAGAAGGGCGGTTAGGGCGTCCTGGTCTTCTGGCCCCCCCCCCCCCCCCCACCCCCCCCCCCCCTTCACCCTCTCCTTACAGACAGCCAAGGGCCCCCGGGGGGAGCAGAAGGACCATGGCTCCCAGGGCGCCTCCTGGCCGGACTGCCTCGCTGGTGGGGAGCTCCTGGGTCAAGAAGCCCCCGCCCCAGGTATCGGGCATTGGGCAGGGGCTGGGGCAGCTCCGCGCCAGAGGGCACCAACGCCGGGGCAGACGGGCCAGTGCAGGGCAGCTCTCGGTTTCGACGCCAGCAGGAGGGGCTTCGCTGGCAGCAGCTCCTCCTCCCCCGGCGGCAGCAGCGGGACTCTGTCCAACACGCTCCCGGGGCTGGAAGAAAGAGTCCGTTGCCGAGGGCTCCAAAGTCGCGTGCCTGCCGGCAGCAGCCCTTCTCCATACAGCTGCCGCCGTCCCAGACGCACTTTCCTGGGAGCAAAACGCGACTCACTTCCGTTAAACACGCGTGGGGTGGTGCTAGGGCGCCTCCCCAGAAGAGCCACTAGTGTAGCGCTTTCCCCTTCCACTGCCCGCTCAGGCACTAGAAGGGAATCCTGGGATATTAGAGTTGGAAGGAGCCTTCGAGCCAGGTCAGGTAGTCCCTCGAACCCCCTGCTCAGCGCAGGCGACTGCAGCATCCCTGACAGGGGGCCGGCCAGCCTAGGCTGCGGCAGCAACAGGATCCCCAGGACTGCGCTGTGGCTCGGGATGGGAGGGTTTTTCCCCACTCACCAGTGCCCGGAGGGTGGCGGTCGGGTCGCCGCTTTTACAACCGCACCCCTGGCGGCGCGCGCTTCTTTTGCGTGGGGAAGGGGGAGGCCGGCGGCAGGAGAGAGCGCACATTTCCCACGCGCATCGAGGTGCGCCCCGCCCGGGGACTCCCTCCGGCCGGCCCATTTTCATGGGAGCCGCCGTGCACGCGGTGAAGGAACGGTCCTCCTTCCCGCGCCCGAAGCGGCAGCCCCGCGCGGCTGTTTTCGAGAAAACGCGGCAGGCAACACTCAAGAGCATCTCGGGGCTTCCCGGAGCTAGGGGGAGCGGCCCCGCGTGGGTGGATAGGCCTCTGCCCCGAGTAGCACGGGCAGAGGCCCCGCTCGGGCTGCTGGAGCGCCTTTTCCCCGAGGGACGCCCAGAACGAGACCGGGAAGTCGCGCCCTCTCCTGGGGCTCGGTCAGTGGCCCTCTTCGGCTTAGCTCGCCTTCAGAAGACGTCGGGGCCGCCGACGATCGACGCCAGCGGCCCAGCCGAGCAGAGGGCGCGGACCGGGCGTGCCGAGAGACCTGCTGCCCCCTGTGCCCCGAGGAGAACCCGCGGGCCGGGCGTTTCCTCGTGTCCGACTCGGTGCGAGAGGCGCGTCTCCGTCAGCGCTGCAGCACTCGGGGGACCGCTCTGCGCCCGCCGGGCGTCCTGGTTTCTCGCCTCCCCCCTCCTCCTCTCCTGCCGGGGCCCCTGAGGCAGCCCAGCTTGAGGCGGTCGCACTCCGGGCGTGTGGATAGGCTCCCGGCGGGACGACGACGACGAGTCCGTGGCGGTGCGTGGGCGGCCCAGACAGTTCTCCCGGCCTGCAGTGCCTGCCCATCGGGGCTTCCTCGTGCGCCAGGGCGTCCCTCCCGGCCGGGGACAGAAGGATTAGGCGGCGTAGCCGACGGCAGAGTTCTGGCCCAGGCACGGCCCTCGAGTGCTGCCCCCGCCTGCTGCCGGGCTCCCCAGGCGGCACTTGAGCTGCGCCCGCCCGCCACTGGCTGCGCTGGCCGAAAGGGCTCTGCTCCGCATTAGCCAAGCCTGATTAATCAGCGCCATTAAGGTGGCTCCAGCCGGCGAACCGCCTCCCTCTTCCCTCCCACCCGCAGCTATCAGACCCCAGCCTCTCCCGAGGCAGCTGCTCCTCCTGCACAGCAGGGCTGACAGCTGCGCTTCCTGCTGCCTCCTCACGAGCAGGCTGACTCCCCCACCCTGGATGCACAGAAGCTCCCCCTCGCAGCCAACTCCCAGCGTCTTCTCCGGATTGGACTCGGTGTGCCCCCTCATACCTGGTCGCCCCTTTCAGCAGCAGGCACTGGCTCAGAACTCCCCAGCCCACCCTGCCCAGTCAGCGGGAAAAGAGGGAGATCGACACCACACGCGAGCAGCCGCTCTGAGCCAGCTCCACTTTCAGTGAAGTCACTGCTGGGACTCACGGTGTGCACCACTCGCTGCTAGGGGTGCACACAGCACAGAGCGAGGAGCGGGCAAGATCCGAAAGAAGTGGGCGCTGGTTGCAAGGCACCGCATGGGCACTAGGTGGAGCTATGTTGCTGTATGGAGCTGGGCATGACCTAATGACCAACACCTGGTCTGCCAGTATGCCAGTGTCTGTGTTCACAACGCCCCCCCCCAGCCCCCTTTCTCTGAGCTAGGCAGCTGCTGCACTTCAAAGGGCAGCCGGAACTCGAATCTGTCCTGCAGCAGGAGTTGTGGTGACTTCCCATCTGTCTCCGCGTCTAGTTCAACCTGCGGGTTAGTTCTTTTAAATAAGCCTTCAGTTGAGGCGTGGCTTTGTCTGCGTGAAACGGTCCTTGCAGGGAGGTCATAAACGGTCATTTAGGCCTTGCAGGGAGGTCTCACTCTGTGTGCCTTCACTGAAGATCAGGCTGGCCTGCGGTACGCAGGGCAGGGCAGGGCCCGGCCGGCGGTGTGGCTAATGAAAGTGTAGCCTGGTGCTGAGGGCAAAATGACATGCCAGAAGTGATGTCACAACAGGAAGTGATGACACACTTGGGCTTTTTTTTAATGGCAGGAAATCCACATGCTCCCCCTAGCAGCATACCCCCTCCTGCTGTCCCCAAGCCCACAATCACCTGCCGACAGGGGTGTAGCTGGGTCATTGGACACGTGGGGCCCTTACATTTTTAACACCTCCCATATGACAAAATCCTTCCTTCCTTCCTATTTTTCACATTTTTATACTTCTCCTCTTCCATGGAGCTCAGGGTCTGAAGAGACTCCTCTTCGGGTATGCCTGTCACTGCTGGAACATCTGGGTCCCTGGCTGGGAGCTGAGGTAGTTCATCCATGTGGGTGGGTGGGTGGGTGGTGGTGTTGCAGCTTCCTCAAAGCAAGGCTAGGAAGGAAGGCTGCCTGGAGCCAGGTGCTGGGAAGAGGCACGTTGTGGGGGTGGGGCAGAGAGTCCAGTCCCACCTCTACAGCAGCTTGTCGCTGAGCACAGAGGAAATGAAACACGAAAGTGGGGGACACCAGGAATTCAAAAAGAGGGGGGCTCTCAGCTGTGGCTGTAGCCACACTCCTTGTCCTGGGAACATCCTCTCAGGTCCCAGACACTGGGTGGCAGTGGGTGGGGTGAGTTGCCACTTTCCCGGGGCAAACAAACTCAGCAGCCACATCTCAGTATTGCTCCAGGTGTCTTAGGGCCCCAATGGGTTCCTTTGCTGAAGCTGTGGTAAGACCCACCTCACACACACACACACACACACACACACACACACACACGCTCCTGCCAGCACAACAGAAATGACCCTTGTCTTCGTTGGAACTTCAGGGACTTGAAAGACAGTTCAGGAGTCGTAGATAAGAGTAGACTAGTGTAAAGTGATGCACACAGGGGCAAAAAATAAAAACATCACATATAGGCTAATGGGTTGTGAGCTTTCTGTGATGGATCAAGAGACAGATCTTGGAGAACTGGTGGACAACTCAATGAAAGTGTCAACTAATGTGCGGCAGCAGCAAAGAAGGCCAATTCCATGTTTGGGATAATTTAAAAAGGGGTTGAGAATTGATGATGATGATGATGATGATGCCACTGTACAAATCGATGGTAAGGCTACATCTGGAGTACTGCGTACAGTTCTGGTCGCCACACCTTAAAAAAGATTAGGGGAACTAGAGAACGTGCAGAAGAGAGCAACCAAAATGATTACAGGGCTGGGGCACCTCCCATATGAGGAAAGGCTACAGCGTTTGGGGCTCTTCAGCCTAGAAAAAAGGTGCCTGAGGGGGGACTTGATGGGAGACCTACAAAATTATGCATGGGATAGATAGAGTGGACAGTGGGCTGTTCTTTTCCTTCTCTCCCAACACCAGAAGAAGGACATCCACTAAAACTGAGAGTTGGGAGAGTGAGAACAGATAAAAGGAAATAGTTTTTTACCCAGCAGGTAATTAATCTGTAGAACTCCTTGCCACAGGAGGTGGTAATGGCATCTGGCCTAGATGCTTTGAAAGGGGGATTGGACAGATTTCTGGGGGAAAAGTCCGTCGCAGGCTAGAAGCCGTGATGGTTAGTGCAGCCTCCTTACTTCAGAGGTAGGCTGTCTTGGAGTGCTGGTTATGCAGGGGAGTGGCAACCAGATGCACATATTTAGTTATCTTGTGTATTCCCTGAGGCATCTGGTGGGCCGCTGCGAGATGCAGGAAGCTGGACTAAATGGGCTCTTAGCCTGATCCAGTGAGGCTCTTCTTATGTGGTAGGAAGTGTGTGTGGGAGGAGATGCAGTTCCCTCCCCCCCACACTGGGAACGATGTCCAGGGTTGGGGGGGGCAGGGAGGTTGTGGCCCCTCTTGTTGAGGGCCGTCAAGCAACCTTTGGACATGGGTCCCTACACCCCTGCGGTGGCCCTAAGACAAGACCGAGCTGGGCTCTGGGGCCCCAACTCAGGACCCAACAGACATTTGGGACAGATGCAGGTTCAGTTGGTGCTCTTCGTTGCATGTGGTGTCAGACTTGCACACGGCTGCTCTGGCACACGACACAAACGACGGACCTCCCGCAGGGCAGGGCTGCCCCAGTAATCCACACCCCTGTCTCTCCATGCAGTGTACCAGCCACCTTTTTTTGGGCCCAGCAGCAGCACCCCCACCCCCACCCCATGGCTTAGTGCCTCCCAAGTGCTTGTCCACCACCAGCCCCCCCTCCTGACAGACAGCGGCTGCTTTGCCAGGCACCAGCCTGTGTTAATAAAGGCTGTAGCCTCAGGGCAGACAAGCTGTCCAGCCGCCGCTCCCTGCAGTTGAACATGCAAGTGGGGAGCCCCCCCCCCCGCCCATCAGCCTCTCTAGCCCACCTGCTAGCAGATGGCTCTGGCTCTCCTTGCAGTGCAGAGTCCTCTCCATTGTGGTCTGAGCTGAGCAAAGTCTCCTGCCCAGATAGACCTGCACAGGATGCAGACGTTAGACCTCCTTCCTGACACTGGCCAGGCCTCTCACTCACTCACTCACGCAGTCTGTATCTGGGCTTGGGAGAAAGCCTGAGAGCTCGCCTCTGTCTCCTCCTCACTCCGAATGGAGTAACAGGACGCCTCTTGAGCCAGCCCAAGAACCAAGAGACACTATGATCGACCACAGGAAAAGGTGTCATGCAGTTCTGCACATGTGAGGAAGAGCCTATTGGAAAATTTCTTATGGGTGATGGGGAAAAGCAGAGTAGAGCAAGCAGCGGATTTTCCCCCTTAGGGCATCGCCTCAGGGGAACCTCCCTCACCCAGGCTGACTGCTATTAACAAAGGACAGATGAGGCAGAGGCTTGGTAAAGATGCAAAAAGAAAGGTTTACTCACAGTTCCATCCAGTGCATATCTACAGCTTCTGATTAGAAGGGAAGGAAATAAGGTCAAGGCCACAACCCCACAGGAATCACAGAGAGGACAGGTAAGAAGGGTCTGGGTCACAGGACATCACATTTTCCCCCTTTGGACATTAGACTGCCCCCTCTAGACAGCAGATGGAGTTGTGCCAACTCCAACAGAGCCCACTTTCCTTCCACCACACGCAGGAGGCCCCAGGCCACGGAAGGCTTCCGAGGCCAGTCCTGGCTGCCTGAAAGGGGGCCCTCAGGCGTCTGGGGCCCTTCACAAACTTCTGCTTCATCACCCTGAGTGGTTGGGGTCATCTGCAAACAGGGCCACTGTGCTGCTGACTCCGACACTAGATCACACATGGAGACCGCTGTGCTTTCCAGTGTGACCTGGAGTCAGGGGCCAGCAGTGAGGGGGCCATGTTTGCAGTGCTGGAAAGGGGAAAGCCGTGGAGTAAGCAGCGGATTCTCCCCTTTTGGGTATCGCCCCACCAGAACCTCCCTCACCCAGGCTGACGCCTACTAACAAAAGACACGCAAGAGGCAGAGGCTTGTAAAGATGCCAAAAGAAAGGTTTACCCACAGTTGCATCAAATGCTCATCTGCAGTGTCCGATTAGGATCAGAGGTTCGACCCACACTTGGATGGCAAGCCCTGGAGCTGCCTCACCCCGAGTGAAAGTGTGCTTAAGGTGGAGGGGGCATCGGAGCCCTTGGCTGGCCCCACATCTTACCAGGACAAAAGGGGAGCGTGCTCAGAGGAGAAGGGAAGGGAATAAGGTTAAGGCCACGCCGTAAGAATCGCACGGCCGACAGGTAAGCAGGACCTCGGTCACAGGACGCTTTGCACGCTTCTGGCGTTAGACTGCCCTCTCTAGCCAGCAGACGGAGTCGTGCCAACTCCAACATGCAGATGGCACCAAAATATTGGGGTTAGTGAAAAGATTGTGAGGAGTTCCAAAAGGACCTCGCCAAACTGGGTGAATGAGCCACAAAGAGGTGACAAAAGGCAAATGCAGTTCAATGTCATGCATGATGCGCACTGAGATACAATGTAGATACAATCCATACAATGGATCTTCTTTAGATCCATGCTGCAGATCCTCTCATGCCCCCCCTCAGATGTGACTGGAACACAACCTCCTGGATTGCATCCAGGAGGCTTTCTGAGGCTGGAGGAGGATGGGCCTCTCTGGGCCTCCAAAAACCTCGGGACACCTCCCTCCTAGGCCTCTCTGCTAGTGCTGCAGCCCCCCACCCCATGGGCCATCCTGTCTCCTCATCTTACCTGCCTGCCTGTGCTCAGGGTAGGAGGAACAGGGTCTGATCGCCCCAAGATGTGTGAGTGCACCCAAGTGTATGCAGGCTGTCCTCATCCAGTGGAGGGCAAGGGGGGGGGGACTTGCTGGAGCAGCTAGATACAATAACACGGAAAACCAAACACATGCCCATGTCTCTCTAAACTCTTTTAAATATCAAAAAGCAAAATTAGCATCATTGTGTTTAGGCTCCCCCAGGAGTGGGAAGTGTCCTGCAGTGGAGTCCCTGAGCTCCCAAGCACGCCTTCAAGCGGGTCTAAAGGCCAAGAGCCAGTTGCCTCCCTCCCTTGGACACTGTGCTAAGGATGGTCAGGGATGCCCTCCTGGACCCTGCCCTGTGGCCTTTCCCCGGACAGTGGGAAGTCTCCCCTTCCACACAGGCTGTTCCAGGGTGGCTGACCGGCCAGGAGGGCCAGGCCTTCGGCAGAAACGCCACCCAGTGCTGCCGGGGCTGGAGGGGGGGCGGATCCAGGTGCTGCCCTGAGTATCTAGGGGCGTCCAGACGACAATCAAATCTGCCCTCAGTTTCCTGCGCGTTTAGTCCTAAGCGAAGACGACAAAAGTGTGGCTGTGCGCGCTGGGGTGTGTGTGTGTGTTTCCTTCCACCCCGTTGGGACTGAGGCGTTTGGTGCTGCGGTGTGGGAAAAAATCTAGCGACGATGGGCGTGAGGTTCGCGAGGGCTGAAGCAGAAGCCCGTGACCATCGGGCGGGGAATGCGAAGCGGAGCGACCTGCCCAACCTGGGCAAGAGGATCGGCCTGGCAGGGCGCGGTGGATCGAAACTGCCACTCCGCCCGCCGGTGGCTGGGGAGGCAGGAGCGTCTCCACCGTCGCGGCCACCGGCGAGCCTCGCCTCCTAGCCGGCTCACCCGAGAAAGCCCGCCCGGACTCCCGGGGCCGTGGGCCTTCCTGTCTGCTGGCCGACTGAGCAGCTGATTGCATGGACGTGCGCGCGCGCCTTTTATCACAAGAAAAGGCCAGGCACAGCTCTCCGCTCGGAAACGGTCACCGTCGCTCGGCGCTGCGCTGGATCTGGCCCACGCCTGGCTTTTGCCGGGGACTTAGGAGGAGTCGCTGGAAAGTGGCCACGTGGCCGGCCGGGGAGAGTCCTCCAGCTGCGTGAAGGGGTCGGACCAGACCTTCCAACCCTGCCTTCCCTCCCTTCCTCGTCTCCTCTTTCACGCGTCCCCGTCGAAGGGGACCTGGCTGGCCGGGGTGGGCCTCGCCCCTGGCACCGACCTCCTCCTCGTGTTCCTGGCCAGCTGGAGGGGAAGGGCCACCGGTTGCTACTACCGCTGCGCGGGGGGGGGGGGGGGGGGGCCTGAGAAGTGCTTCATGCGGTTACGAAGTGTCTGATTGAGGCAGGAGGCGCCAGCCGCTCCCCCGGGAGCGCAAAGGACCCAGCACAGGCCGGCGTAATGCAATCTGCGGCCACTGCAATCCAATTACCCCAGAATTAACCCAGCAGAGACGGGAGGGGGGGCGCCCTGTTCCGCGCTTGCCCTACCGGGGGAGGGAGGGGGGAGGGAGGGGGCTGGGCAATGAGATTATGTGGGAGGGCGACTGCGGAGACCTTTGCCGCAGGGCACCGGCGGGGGGGGGGGGACGGCTACTGCCAGTCTCTCCAGGCGCACAGCCCGCGCGAGGCCGCTTCGGAGAGCGGGCGCCACAGTGGGCTGCAGACAGCAGGCGCCTCCAGGCCCCTCCCTCCGCTGCCCAGGCTCTGGCCAGAGCAAGGAAGTCGGAGCTGAGAGCGCCACCATGCCCAGTGGGCACAGCCCGCCTTGGCCTGGCCTGGCCCTCTCTGCTAAGCGAGGCAGTGGTGGCGCCCTCTCGGAGCACTGGGAAGGGGCTGGAGATGCTGCTCCGAAGTGGCAGCCGCATTTCTAGGCCCCTCAGGGCTCGCCTGTCTGCTGGGGGACCAGGTCCTGGCCTAGGAATGTGGCTGCCACTTCCAGGGAGGCTTTGTGCCCCTCTAGCAACACCACTGCCCAGCAGGAGCCCCACAGCAGAGGCGTTTCTACAGGGATGGCAAAGCTCTAAGTTCTGCAAGAAGCCTTACCCTGTCGTGTAAATCCCTCCTCTCCCTTGCTGCTGTAGCCAGTAAGCAACGCCAAGATTGGCTAAAACGGTGCAGGAGAGGAGTGATTTCCACTGCAAGGTAAGGCTTCTTGCAAAACTTAGAGCTTTGCCATCCCTGTAGAAACGCCACTGCCCCAGAGCAGCGCCTGCCCGCCCCCCCTCCTTCAGCACTCAGCATCAGGCGAGTCAGGTGCTTCTCCTCCCCACTCCCGCATGAAGTCTCAGCCTGAAAGGAGAGTTAGGACCATAAGCGCACAGGCAACAGGATGCCTGGATTGCCACTCCATGGCTGTTCTGCTAAATTCCCTGCTGGGCCTCCCCACGGGCCCCGATGCCCACCCTAGGCTAACTAGTCTCCCCTCCAGAGCAGCCTCAGAGATAGGCAAGAGGGAGGGGGTTCAGTCACCCACTGGGCCTCCTCTCTTCCAGCAGCTTTGCTTGGGATCACCGGCTGGCCCGCCTCCTCCAGGCTGCCCTCATCACCGGCTTAGCTCCAAACTAAGTCTAGCACCAACAAACCCCACCACCAAACAATAGGCAGTCAGCTTGCCTAAGCCACAACTGCCTCTTCCACTTGGTGGCTCCAGGGGCGTGGCAGCCATACAACTCCCCACAATCTTCCTAACTTCCTTTATCCAGTCCTTTAACACTCCATCCATCAGCCAGTCCCAATCCATCCAGCCTACACCTACCTAATCACCGAATCACCCTTCCTTTATCTAGTCCTTTAAGGATCCATCCATCCAGCAATCCATCAGTCAGTCAATCCATAGCCACTTCCCTTCCTTCCTACACCTGCCCGGTCCTGCACCTACCTTGTGCCCTCCTCCAGCACCTACCCAGGTCCCTTACTGCAGCTCCTGCCTCCCACTATACTGAGGCAGGCCAATCGTGTCTGTTGCTAGGCAAGCTCTACCATCAGCCATACCCATCTGCGCCTGTGCTAACCTCCCTTCCCAGCCAGGGCCTTCATCAGCCTGCAGCTGTGCTCCTGAGGTTTGCAGAAGCTCTGGGATTAACCCCGTACTTCCTGGGTAATCTGGGACAAGGGGCCACTGCAGATACCACTCCCCGGGATATCTCCTGCCTTTTCCTATACAGTGGCACCTGGCATTCTCATCTCAGGTAGCCTGTTTCTAACATGCATGGGCTGCGAGGGACCAGTGGTGGTCCTGGCTTTTTGTGCCCAAGGCTTCCAAAGCCGCCCAGCCCCACCCACTCTTGGCTAGCTGCCCTCCAAGCAGAGAGGAATCACCAACCACACAGGGGATGGCTCTTGCAGTAGTGGCTATGATTGAGCCACCACTGAAGTTTTTTCCCACTACCCACCCTCTCCTAAGAACATAAGAAGAGCCCCTCTGGATCACGCCATAGATCCATCTAGTCCAGCTTCCTGGATCTCAGGGTGCCCCAGGTGCCCCAGGGAGCGCACGAGACAACTAGATACCTGCATCTTGTTGCCACTCCCCTGCATCTCCTGCGCTTCTAAAGCGGAGGGCAGGTGACGCCAAGAGGGTGGGGGGGGGCAGAGTACCAGATGGGCAGAGAGATTTTGTCGCCCCCACTTGATGCCTGAGAGAATTTGTCCCCGTTGACCCTCTAGGTCTGCTACTGAGATGGACTTTTTCTCCAGGAATCTGTCCAATTCCCTTTTGAAGACACTAGGCCAGATGCCAACACTACCTCCTGGGGCAAGGAGTTCCACAGATTAATTTAAAAGTAATTTATTTTATCTGTTCTTCCTTTCCCAACAATTTTAGTGGATGTCTCCTGGTTCTGGTGTTGTGAGGGAGGGAAAAGCTGCAGCCCTTCCTCATAAGGAGGTGCCCCAGCTCAGTCATCATTTTGGTCGCTCTCTTCTGCACCTTTTCTAAGGACACCTTCCTCTCTCCCTACCACCGGGCAGCCTAAAAACTGCGTCTTTCCTGTTGCTCCGGGCTGTAACGTGAATGGACAATTGAGATGCGTGCCTCTCATGGACTCCCCGCCAAGCTTTTCCCGTCACGCGAATTGCAAGGTGCCGCTCGGGGCTTCGACTCTGACTGACACGCGAGCTGCCTGCGTGCCTGCAAAGGGGATTTCTAGCCTTCGATAGACTGGGGGATTCTCTTCGGTCGCTCTCACGCGGACAATACCCTCTGAGGGAGAGGTGAGGCACTGGCAAGAAGATTGGTGCTCTACCTGGAGGAGACGGAGGGCGCACTGCGGGAGCTCGGAGGTGGAGAAGGGGAGGTTCGTGCCAAGGAGCCCCAGGGCGCCACTTTGGAGCGGAGCTCTGCGGCGGGATACCGGCATCGCGAGCAAGAGCAGTCCTGATGCTGCAGGCCCTTTCTGCAACCAAGGCATGGGGGGGCCAGCCCCCGACCCCTTCCCTCTCTGATGGAGGGCCGCCAGCGCCTGGCTCCCTGCCGCAGATCCTAGCAGGGCTCACGGCTTCGTTGCCACCCCACATGGCCGTTCGGGCGGCCTGCGGGCTCTGGGGACCAGCGGCGCATCCCTGGCTGGCGAGGTCGAGGACGCCGACCGACGTGCGCGGGAGGAGCGCTGCAGGCTGTGCCAGTCCATGTGGCCAACGTTCCCCTCCTCCCCGACGTACTAAGAAAAGTGAAGGGAGCAACAGTGCTACGGGGACCCCACTTGTTAGAAGGGTGTCCCTGTCAACATTGCGCGTTCAAACGGGGCAGAGCAGCACTTCCTGGGTAGAGGGGCGCGTCGCTTCCATGGATGTATTATTTCGCTGGATGGGCCATGACGTCACAGACTTGAAGCCATGGGTCTATCTCAGATCATTGCCGCGAAGGAGGATTGCCGCCGCGGCGTCACGAATAAAAATCTCCCTGCCCGTGTGGTAAAGTTAATCTCAACGTCTCTAAGCATGCCTGCGTGTTCTGCGTACGGGTGCACGAATCGCTGTCAGAAAAATGGGATTACTTTGCACAGGTAATTAAAATCATTGTGATTCGTTGCTACAGAAAAATATTACTTCATAAAGTAAGCAGCCCTTCACAAACTGAAGTAGATATGAAGAAATAAAATAAAAATAAAAATAAATTCCCCCCTCCTTTTTCCCCCCTTCCCGTTTACACATTTTTTTCCCGCCTTCCATTTTCTACTGTAATATTTTTGAAATTCTGAACATTAACAGAATTTGTTTTATTGGGGGGGGGGTGAGTGTAGAAGTTTAAAAAAATACACTTAATAGCCTAGAAGTGAAAAAGAACTACTCTCCTATTGACAACTGTTTGTGTTATACATTGAGAGATTTTAATGTAATTTTCCTACATATTTATCTAATTTTTGCCCACCCTCCCCTTTTTTTCTTTCCTTCCCGTTTACACTTTATTTTTGGTTGTGTAGATTTCAAAAAATAAGCCTGTCAAAACAGTGCAATCCGAGTTTACATAGGCAGCAAGCGGCATTTCGTCCGGTATGTTCAGTAATATAATTCTGCGGAATTAAACCTTGGAATTGCATATTAACTCATAATATGGTTACCACTGATGTTTGTCCACGATCACAAGTTGTTATTTTCGTGAGTTTTTACTTCAGGAGTAAACAAATAAGTCCGAAACATCATGCGAAAACCCATTTGAAATAATTGGAATGAGGATTGTTTTGGGTTTATTTACGTCACCGCTAACCCCGCCCACTAGATTCACTTTCTGCTCATTCAGATAACAAGAAGGGCCGGGGGCTGGTCGCTTCACCGGGAGAGCTTCGACTGTGCGTCTGTGAGACGCCAAGGAGGACGTTCTGCCCAGAGTGTCAGAACGTGGTGCTCCCACACAACACGCACGCACTAGAACGGGCCAGTTGGCTGCCGGCCCAAATACGTTTTGAACCATCTCAGACCATACGATCAGGCAGCAGTGTAGCTGAAGAAGTGCAGGGGGGGTGCAATTGGGCAACAAGCTATAGGAGGGCAACAAGCGAAGCTTAACACTAGTGGCCAAAGTTTTGACCTACTGTAGGGGGCGGGCTCATCTCTGTTTATAAGCCGAAGAGCCCGCGTTTGTTCCAGGACAGTTTGCTTTCCAACTGGTAGGTTGGCAGGAGCTGGGACAGGCAGTCTCGAAGTGCCAACCTTCCAGGCAGCAGGCTGGCAACTCAGCAGTTTAACCGGCTGCACCACCGCCTCCCTGTATGAATAATACCATCAAGTTATATATCATTGGAAAGGTAATTTAATTCAGAATGCAAACAACAAACCAGATTGTAGTACCTTTATGAAAATTTATGGCCCCAAACCCAGAAAACGAACTGTCATGTAAAAATTGCAGTTTGTTACAATTGCGGGTTTCAGGAATAATACTGTCATATTCAGGACCAGCCTTAGGAGTTGCGGGGCCCAATGCAAAACATTTTTGTGGGGGGCCCCAGTCAAGAAAATTTTATAATTATTATTATTACAACTATTATTAATAGTTGTAAAAATAAAGTCATTTATATTTGTGATTGTTATTTATTAAGAACTTTTAAATAATGAACATATAAATTGTTCATTATCTTTGCCTTACTGTTAAAAATGCATTGCACCAGGAAAGTGCTAAATAATAAGAGTATTATATTCTCTAATGTACAAACACCTCCTCATTTTTAAAGCAACATGTACACATATAAGCCACACACACAAAATCATTGGCCACATTTTTAAAGTGGATTTTTTAAAAGTCTGGGGCTCAAAGTACACTTGTCCACGGCTGCCTGGGGAAGCCAGCATGTCCACAGCAGGCTGTGCATGTGTTTTAGGGACTGGTTGCTTATGTTATGATGCAGATAAGGAGAAAGAATTCACATTAAAACATTTAATATTAACCTGCAATCTGATGATCAGAAAACACAAGTATTAATAAGAGACGTAGAGGCAATCCTATTCATGTCGTCTCAGAAGTAAGTCTCATTGTGTTCAATAAGGCTTCTTCCTAGGAACAGGTGCGTAAGATTGCAGCCTTACTATTTACTTTAGAAAAAGCTTTCCTGGCTTTTTGTGTGGAAAAATTGGAAATAAGAATGCACGTTAGTAAGCCTACCCTAGCCCAGCCTTTGCTGGCCCAAAGTTGCCACAAAAATAACACATTAAAATCAGAAGAGGGGGCGGATTTATTTTAAAAAAGGATTGGGTGGAGCAGAGAACAAAACTGATTTGCACATCAAGAAGGAGTGTGCTACAAAGCTCCCATATATGTGATTGGAATGAGTACTGTACAATCCTGTTCATAAACACAAAGTGGTTTTCACTTGCCTGCATTCAGATCTTAAGGTGGCACACTGGTTAGCAATATATATATTGCATGGCCCACTGCCTTCACTCAAATACCAACTCAGCATGACTTGCACTGGAGTAAATATGGGCTGCCTGCAATCCTAAGCACTCTACCATAAAAGCCCCACGTGCATTTGAGTGAGGGCAACGCTTAAGTAAACACACACATGAGGAGTTCTTCAGCAGACCTGCTGCCCAGTGAAGGTAGATAGAAGTGCAGGGGGGTGCAGGGCCTCAGGCAAGTAATGGGGAGGGATCTCAGACTTGCTTCAAGAGTCACCAGAAGAAACTTGATCCAAAGCAAATCAACTTGATCCAACATACATCCCTCGGCACAGGGGAAGAGGGGAAAAACCCTCTTCCAAGGAGAAAACAAATTAGCCATCTATCTGTCTTTAGCTTTAGTCTTTAGCTTTCAGGCAACACACACCACAACACAACAGCAAAGGGAGGGAGGAAGCATGGAGGGGGGTCGCTGGAGCTGTGCAGGGATATGATCCTGCACATGCTCGTGCAAGAGGAGAAGGGGGAGGAGGATAAAAATAACTTTCTACAGCAGTTTCTTCTGACTTAGGCAGGTGGGAGACTTTCAGGCAACAACTCCCCCCCCCATTAAAATAAAGAACACAACAGCAACAGAGGAAGGGAACAAGGAGAGGGGGATCCCTAGAGCTGTGCTTACAGGAGAGAAGAAGACAGCCATCCGGATTGCACAGGTTTTAAGCAGAAAATCAACAACAGCAATTCCTCCCAGAGAAAAAAGGGCTGAACGAATGTGTGAGTGCGAGCAAGCGAGCAAGCAAGCAATAGCTTTAAAGGAACGGAACCTGAAATGCACCTTTGCAAATTAGCTGCAAATTAGGGAGAGATTTCCAATTTGCATCACAGAGGTCTCTGCTGGGAGGAGGTGGTGGTGGACGTGCCTGGCTGGCTTGTTCTTACCTTCCAGCTGCTCTGGATTTCTCTTTAAGGGGCGTTTGAAGGGAACGGCTTGGCAACACCTCTCAGGCAAGTGCTTTTTGTGCGGGGGGGGGGGGGCGGCTGAGGCACGGGGCCGATGTCATGACATCACTCACATTGGCTTATTAAGGCTGGCCCTGGTCATATTATACCTCATTTTCACCTCATTTGATGTGAAATTTCATGACGAATGCAATGGAACAAATCAGAGTGTCAAACAATATAGCTAAAAAAAAACCCCCACAGAAAATGAAAATACTGTACAACTGTGACATCACTTCCTGTTGTGTCACTTCCAGGCAGTGGCATGCCTGAGTGGGGTAAGGGGGCAAATGCTCCAGGCACCTGGCTGGGGGAGGGCGGGTAGCAATGATGCCCACCCCCATCAGCGCCAGCCCCTGCCCCCACCCCGGAGGTCCTGGTCGCTTCAGGAAGTGGCTTCCATGGAAGCAACCAAGTGCACTCCAAAGGGCTGGTTCACCCCTTCTTGGAGGAGTGAGCTGACCCTGCGTACCCATGTTGGGTCGCTCAGAAAGCCCGCCCCTTCCTGGAGGCGTTGGAGTTGTATTTTGCTGAGAATGAGAAAGCTGATAAAGATAAAACCTTCATAGATGGTCTATCACAGACAGATGTGGAACTCATGTATGTACCAGTTTACCATGACAGCATACCAAGAGCCTCACCAGAGTCTGAGACCAGTGCAGCAGCAGAAGGGGAGATGGATCGAGAAGAGGAACTGCTGGGACTGCAAGTCGCCACGTAAGCAGACCAGGTTTCAGCAGAACCCAGACGTTCATCTCGAGAGAACAGAGGCGTGCCACCTCCACAACTTCAGCTGACCTACCTTGCAAGGACGTTGCCAGGACGCGAACCAGAGTCCTGGGAGGAAGTGGAAGTAATGCCTGCAAATGAATCAAGTAAGTGAAAAAGAGCTGCACAGGAAGAGATAGCTGCACTACACAAAAACAAAACGTGGACATTAACACAATTGCCTCCAGGGAAGAAGGCAATAAATTGCAAATGGGTTTTTAAAGCCAAAAACCAGGTGCAGAAGGGGAAATAGAATGTTACAAAGCCAGACTTATAGCAAAAGGTTTTTCCCAGAAATATGGGGAAGATTTTGATGAAAGATTTTGATGAAGCACAAAACCATAAAACTGCTCCTAAGCATAGCTGCTTCACGGAAACTGCATGTAAAACATTTATACATTAGAACTGCATTTCTTCATGGAGAAATTAAAAAGGAGCTGTATATGAAACAACCACCAGGTTTCACAAATAACAAGAAGGCTCACCTCGTGTGTAAACTCCAGAAGGGGCTGTATGGCTTAAGACAATCAGCCAGAGCCTGGAATAAGAAACTGCACCAGCTGTTAACACAGCAACACTTCACACAAGGCGCAGAAGACCAATGTATGTACACAAAGTACAAGGATGGAAAATGGACATATCTTTTGGCCTACATGGATGACTTATTGTGTTTTTTTCAAGAGAGAACAAAATTACAAAAAGCTAGTGAAGCACCTCAATAAAGAAATGGAAGTTAAGGAACTGGGAGATGCCAGTTATTACTTGGGTATGCAAATTGATAGAGAAGAGGACGGAAGTTTTCTTCTATGTCAGAAAACAAAAATATTGGACTTGATAGAGTCACTAGGACTCAGAGACAACCAAAAGCAACACCAATGGAGACCAACTTTCTTAAGCAAAGGGAAGAAAGTGAACTCTTACCAAATAATACCAAGTACAGAGAGGCAGTAGGCAGGCCAGTTGCTTTATCTGTCTAACACAACTAGGCCAGATATTGCCACTGCTGTAGGGATTTTAAGCAGAAAAACCAATTCTCCCACAGAATGAGACTGGTTTGGAGTTAAAAGGGTTGCAAGATACTTAAAGGGTACTATAGACTTTAAGTTGAAACTGCCAGCCAATGAAAATCCTAGACTGCTAGTTTACACTGACACAGATTGGGGAGAAGACCAAACTGATTGCAAGTCCACCAGTGGACATCTGGCTCTGTATGGGGGTGGGGCGATATGCTGGGCAAGCAGAAAACAAACCAGTGTTGCTCTTTTTTCAACAGAATGTGAATATGTATCTGCATCAGAAACATGCAGAGAAGTAATGTGGCTTTGTCAATTACTAAATGATTTGGGGGTAGACGAACCAAGGCCAATCCAACTGTTTGAAGATAAACAGAGTTGTATAAAATTGGCACAATCAGAGAGCCACAATGCACACACAAGCACATAGATATCAGAAGTCAATTTGTGCATGACATGATCAAGAAAGTCCTTGTCAGAATGGACTACTGACCAACCCAAGAGATGTTGGCTGACATCCTGACTAAGCCACTAGCAAGAGATAAATTCCAGAGTCTACGAGAAAGTATGAATGTACTGGACTCGTGCATCTGGAGTTGAGAAGGGGTGTTGGAGTTGGTGCAACTCCATCTGCTGTCTAGAGGGGGCAGTCTAATTTCCAAAACGGGTAAATGTGATGACCCTTCTACCTGTCCTCTCTGTGATACCTGCGGGGGTGTGGCCTTGACCTCAATTACTTCCCTTCTACTTTGAGCACACTCTCTTTTGTCTACTGACCACCAGGCTGATAAGATGTGCATGCCAGGGCTCTGATGCCCACCACCATCTTAAGCACACTTCCATGCATGGCGATGCAGCTGTAGGGCATTGTCTTCTAAGTGTTAGATGTACCTCTGATCCTAATCAGACGCTGTAGATATGCAATCGATTGAACTGTGAGCAAACTCTTCTTTTTGCATCTTTACCAAGTCTCTGCCTGTTTTTGTTAATAGCAGTCCGCCTGGGTGTGGGAGGTGCCCAAAGGGTGAATCAGCTGCTTGCTTTACTCTGCTTTCCCCCATCACCAATAAGAAATATTTCCAATAGGAGGGTCCAGTGGCACTTCATAGCCGTGTTGGGTTGCTTTGAGAAGCAACCAGGCGCGGCTATGAAGTGTAGTTGTGCAGGGGGGTGGCACTTGCTGGGGGATGCACCCTTGAGTTGTGCCCCCCCACGCCATCCTCTGCTTCCAGGACATCATTTTGCCGGCTGCATTGGGCTATACTTCCATTAGCTCTGCTAGTGAAATCTGGCTCTGTATTGGAAAAGGCAGGAGATACCCCGAGGAGATAGGGAATGGTATCAGCAATGGCCCCTTGTTCCAGATTAGCCAGGGATTACAGTGTTAACCTCCAAGGTCTTTGCAAGACGTGGGAGCACAGCTGCAGGCTGTTAAGGGCTCTGGCTCTGAAGGGAGGTTAGCACAGGTGCAGATGGGTGTGGCTGATGAATTAAAGCCTACCCACTGATTGGCTGGCCTCAGTATAAAGCTGGAGGCAGGAACTGAATAGGTACTGGAGGATGGTACCTGGGAAGGTGCTGGAGGAGGGCACCAGGTAGGTGTTGGATGGATGGAGTGCTGGCTGAACTGCCTGCCTGAAGGACTGATGGATTGCTAGGCTGGCAAAGGTAAGCTCATTGTGGGGAACTGTTGTATGGTTGCCACACCCTTGGAGCCACCAAGTGGAGGAGGCAGTTGTGGCTTGGGCAAGCTGACTGCCTATTGTTTGGTGGTGGGGTTTGTTGGTGCTAGATTTATTGGAATTATTTCTTATTGGTGATGGGGGAAAGTAAAGCAAGCAGCAGATTCCCCCTTTGTCTCACCCACGGGAACCTCCCTCACCCACAGGCTGACTGCTAGTAACAAAAGACACAGGCAGAGGCTTGGTAAAGATGCAAAAAGAATAGTTTACTCACAGTGTTCCATTGGCTGCATATCAACAGCATCTGATTAGGATCAGAGGTACATCTAAGACTTAGAAGGCCTTGCCCTACAGCTGCATGGCCATGCATGGAAGTGTGCTTGAGATGGCAGAGGGCAGAGCCCTGGTATGCACATCTTATCAGCTTGGTGGTCAAAGGCAAAAGAGACAGAGTTCAGGGTGCAAAGTAAGGAAGTTAAGGTCAAGGCCACACCCTCTGCAGGTATCACAGAGAGGGACAGGTAGAAGGGTCAAACCACAGGACATCAGATTTTCCCTCTTGGACATTAGAGTGCCCCCTCTAGACAGCAGACAGAGTTGTCCCAACTCCAACAAGATTTAGAGTAGTTTGGAGCTAAGCCAGTGATGAGGGCAGTCTGGAGGAGGCTGGCCAATCCCAAGCAAAGCTGCTGGATGAGAGGAGGCCCAGTGGGTGAAGGAACCCCCTCCCTCTTGCCTATCTCTGAGGCCGCTCTGTGGGGAAACTAGTTAGCCTAGTGTGGGCATTGGGGCCCTTGGGGTGGCCCAGCAGGGAATTTGGCAGAACAGGGTCTCCCCTCTTCCAAAGGCCCTGAAGTCCAGTCCAGTCCAAGGCCTGCTTTCTGCAGGAGAATCCCAAATATTCCACCCTTAACCCAGCAATGGCCACAGTATGTACAATTCAGGAAAATGCAACTGATGCTGTGCACCACGGAACACGTTGCTGGTGATTGGAACACCCAAAACTGTTCAATGGCAGCAAAGGTGGAGCTTCTCCAGGAGGGCCAGGCCTGAGGAGGGGGGCAGGGGGCAAAATCCCTGGCCTGGGCCTCCAGGGACCCTGGGCCATGGCAAAACAAATTTAATTGAAAAAATGTCCAGGGCTTGTTTCCATTGGTGTTGTGGAGAGATTGGTTTTCGCTGGGGACTATGGGATTGGGGG
>JAJKFI010000063.1:6385637-6396600 GCA_029204185.1 Lerista edwardsae
TGTTTCTCTCTCTCTCTCTCTCTCTCTCTCTCTCTCTCTCTCTCTCTCTCTCTCTCTCTCTCTGTGTGTGTGTGTGTGTGTGTGTGTGTGTGTGTGTGTGTGTGTGTGTGTGTTCGTTCTGCATGTCCAACTCCTCCCGTCCCAAAGACCGTTTGGGCTTGAAACGGGGCTCAGCCCAGAGCTTTGCGCCTGAGCAGAACAGGGAGTGTCTGGGAGACATCAAAAGCAGGACATCCGGGACGCCCTCAGATTGCCCGGAGCCCTTTGAGGTGGGAGCTGGAAAGCCGGCTCGACCTCAGCCAGGCAGAACAGAGGAGCCCGCAGAGACCCCGGGTGCTGTGTGGTCCCACCCCGCGCCTGTCTCTGCCTTTTCTGGGGCTGCCACGTCAGGCTCCTCGGAGGAGAACGTGCGGGGCTGGCTTGAGCCGGGCCTTCTGGAGGCGAAAGCCGCCCGGCTTTCCCAGAGCCGATGGCTCTTCCCACGGCTCCCTTTTGTGATGTAAGGGGGGGGGCGTTGGCAGAGCCTGGACGTGCGTCAGGGCGCGCTTCCTGCCTGCCACCTAGACCGAGAATCGGGAAGAGAGGAACGTCGCTCCCTCCCGACTGCCCTTGACTTCGGGGGGGAACGGGGAGGGCGCGAAGTGCCGTGAACCAGCCTGGACACAGAGCTTGTTACCCAATGGACGGAGGAGAAGCGCCGCGGCTGCAGCCCTTGACGTAGACCGGTGTGTCTCGAACGGTGCTGAGACCTCTCCGCGGGCTCCAGGAGCACACCATAAATGGCTGCCGCCTGCCCGTTTTGCTCCTCCATCTCCCTTGTGGCGCTCCTTCCTCATTCCCCTCCTGTTCCAGCTCCAGTATTCCGTGTGGGCTTTGTTGGAGGTTTCTTTTTGGTGATGGTGGAAAGCGAGTAGAGTAAGCAGCGGATCCCTCCTTTTGGGTATCCTCCCTAATGGGAACCTCCCTCACCAGGCTACTAACAAAAGACACGCAAGAGGCAGAGGCTTGTAAAGATGCCAAAAGAAAGGTTTACCCACAGTTGCATCAAATGCATATTTGCAGTGTCCGATTAGGATCAGAGGTTCGACCCACACTTGGATGGCAAGCCCTGGAGCTGCCTCACCCTGAGTGAAAGTGTGCTTAAGGTGGAGGGGGCATCAGAGCCCTTGGTTGGCCCCACATCTTACCAGGACAAAAGGGGAGCGTGCTCAGAGGAGAAGGGAAGGGAATAAGGTTAAGGTCACGCCGTAAGAATCGCACGGCCGACAGGTAAGGTCACAGGACGCTTTGCACGCTTCTGGCATGGGACCGCCCCCCCCCAGCCAGCAGTCGTGCCAACTCCAACAAGCTTGGCACTGCACCACTCCACACATGCACTCTGAGGCTCCCTGTGGCTCCGGAGTATAAAGGGTCCCAGCGGCAAAAGTCTGAGAACTGTTGGCATCTGCCCTGGTCCCAAAACAGGCCCTTGGCAGCCTTGGGGGCAGGGGGAGCTGCAGCGACCTCATCCTGCTGTTCCTGGGAGTGGGAGCGGCTGCAGTGGAGGGAGCCGAGTAAACCCTCTCCAAGACCCTGCTCAGCCCCAGCGAGTTGAGCAGCCATGTGTGGGCGAGGGGGCTTCTCCCCTCCTGCAACGGCCATCCCAGCGTCTTCAGAATCAAGTGACCATCTGTAAAGGGGGATGGGATAGGTCAGTGGCGGAAAAGTCCATCACCGGTTACAAGTCATGAAGACTCTTTGCAACCTCAGGGTCTTAGAGGTAGCCCATCTCTGAATGCTGGGTGCAAAGGAGGGACATCCGGGTGCGCCCCAGTCATCTGATGGTCCCCTGGGAGAGAGAGAGAGAGCTGGACCGCGTGGGCCCTTGGCCGGACGCCGGAGGACTTCTGGTTTCACAGAAAGGGCATAGGGGCGACCTCCAAGTCTGCCCACTGGTGTGTGCTCTTTCCTCCCACAGCTGCGCTGCCGCCCTTCTCCGTGGCCCGGCGGATTGGCCATCCCTACCAGAACCGCACGCCGCCCAAGCGCAAGAAGCCGCGCACCTCCTTCTCGCGGGCGCAGATCTGCGAGCTGGAGAGGCGATTCCACCGGCAGAAGTACTTGGCGTCCGCCGAGCGAGCCGCCTTGGCCAAAGCCCTCAGGATGACAGACGCCCAAGTCAAGACCTGGTTCCAGAACCGCCGCACCAAGTGGAGGTACCTGCCTCCCGGGAGGCCGTGCGGGTGAGGGGTAGGGAGGGGCGATGTCGCCCCAGCGGCCAAGACAGCGGAGGCCGGTTCCAAGCGCAGCTCGGCCCGCAGCTCGCTTCCAGACCCGCTCTTGGGATGGCGCACGGAACCTCGCCCCAGGCGCGAGCGAGCTGTCCCACTTGAGAGAGGCGATCCGAACGGGGGTCAGGGCAGCGGCCGTAAGACTGGTGGGGGAGGGGCCGGAAGGGGGAGGTCTCAACTTAAGGAGAAGCTGACGACAGTCTCGGCTCACTACCTCCTGCCCCCTCCCTCCACGTGAGGACACCTCCATTCGTCTGCTCTGAGCTCTTGACCAGTTACCAGGCCAGGTACAGGCAGGAAACGCAGCCGCCAGCCTCTCCCTCATGGGCGGCCCTTTTCCAATCCTCGGTGAAAGAAGGCAGGTAGCGACGCTTCAGTCTCTTTGGGGCCTCGGGAGCGCGAATGTGGCCCAAATCTTCACCAACTTTCCAGCACTGCAGTGCCAATGGGGCATGTGCTGCATCCTGCAATTGGGGGGGGGCAATCGCGGAGGTCTCCTCGGGGTAAGGGAATGTTTGCTCCCTTACCTCGGCGCTGCATTGCCCTTACCCTGGTGCTGGAACGTTGGTTAGGATTGTGCCCGTGCTTGGGCCTGAGAAGATGATTCAGCGGCGAGAGATCCACTCTGCAGGGGACCAGAGGTCCTAGGAACGAGGTGAAGCTGGAATGAAATGCCCCCCCCCCGCCAACTGGCCCTGATCCGCCGCGCTTCCTTCTGCCAGCGCGACTTTCCCTGTGGCTGCAATCCTAGCCACACTTGCCTGGGAGTCAGCCCCATGGACCATAAGGGGATTTTTTTTTCCCTGACTAGACACTCACCATATAATAGGGTCGGGCTCTGTCTCTCTTCCCCAGGCGGCAGACGGCAGAGGAGCGCGAGGCGGAGCGTCAGCGGGCCAACCGGCTGGTGCTGCACCTCCAGCAGGAGGCCTTCCGGAAGAGCCTGGGGCAGTCGCCGCAGCAGGACCCGCTCTGCTTGCACAACGCGTCGCTCTTTGCCTTGCAGAACCTGCAGCCCTGGGCCGAGGACCACAAGATCGCGTCCGTCTCGGGGGCAGCTGCGGCTCGTGTATAAGCGCCCTGCGAAGGCGGCGACCGGAGGGGGTGTGCTGAGGCACAGCGGAGGTGCGAGGTGCTGCGCGGACTCGGAGGCTGAGTCTTCCTTCCAGGTCAACTGGGGGCAGACCCTGGGAAGAAGCGCCAGGCAGCCGCCGACCCTCCTTTCCACCCCCCCCGCCCCGCAGGCGCGCAGCTGCCCCCTGATCGTGACTGGTTCTTTGAATAATAAAAGTGTCCAAGCCTCCAGCCTGGCCCCCACTCCCTGCGCAAAGGCCGCGGCAGAATACGTCCCCCCTTTCTGAATCTACGCCCGACGTGTCTCCAGCCTGGCTTCTTCAGTACTGAAGGAAGAAGCTTCCTGGAGTAGAACTCCCGCAGCACGCACACGCGCACACGACGTCAGTTCGCCAGGGGCCGGGGGCGGGGCGGGGCTTCTCCTAGGGTCTCAGGGAACGCGTGAGAAGTGGCAGGCCGTGGCTGCCTTCCGTCCCTCGAGCCGTCCTCCTGCCGGAGCTGTCCAAGGTCCTGGAGTCGCCCGGGACTGGTGGAAATCGCCTCTCCCTTGCCGTCCCCCCGCCCCAGCAGGGATCAGGGCGGAGAGAAACTAAGGGTAGAACCCCAGAGCGAGGCGTACGTGAGAGACTACGCTGAAGAATTCTTGCCACTGAGTCGCGTTCCTCATGGACCCACCAGGTCAAGCCAGACAAGGATCTTGTCTGACATTTGGAGTCTTCTTGGGCCGAAGCCTACCCCCCCCCCCCAATTTCTCCCAAGGAATAGTCGGTCAGGAATGGGGTTTCACTCCCGCTTCCTGGACGCCAGGAGCTCTCACTGGCCCAGACCTACTCCGAACAGGTGTGAAGGTCTGTGGCACAAGGGGCGGCACTTTATTTCTGGTAACGTCAGAAGCCTTACCGAGCTGCTCCCTCCTGGCCCCACGAGCATCAGACCCTGAGCAGAGAAGTGAAAAATGTGCAGCCACGCCTGCCCGTGGGAAGGAGAGACGTTCAGAATGTGTCCTGAATGGCCATGACAGCCACCCCCTCATAATCCGTTCAGGCCCTTTCAGTGATCTTTCTATATCACGGTCAGTCTGTACGCATATCCCGGAAAGTTCTGATGGCTAAGACAACTCGCGCCAAGGGTGGGGGGAGATTTGCCTGACTACTGTTTCTGGGGGTACTGGGACCTCGGAGAGACTGAAGGGGCAACCCACTCCCTAGGCACCTGTGGAGGTTCTTTCCAGCTGTTCGACCTTAACGCCCTCCTGAGAGCTTCCGTCTGTTTTTTTTCCTCCTAGGCACACATTTGCGCTTTCCATACGAAGGGAGGGGACGGGAGGCGGGGAGCCGGAGAGGGAGGGGCGGAGCGTGTGGGACGGAGCGCAGCCAATGCAAGGGCGCAACTCTAGCGGGTGAAGAGCGACGCCTAGCGGCTCGCTGCTGTGCATTGCCCGCTCGGGGCTACTTCGCCTTCTATCTTTTCCGCACTGCCCCCAGGCCAGCGGCCCTTTGAAGGCCAGCAGGACTCACCCAACAGACCGCCCCCCTCCTCTTGCTCCTTGCCTGCGGGAGGTGAGTACCGAGTTGTCTGCTGCAGCGCCGGCAAGCACCTGGCTACTCCTGCGGGAGCATGACGTTCGTGGCAGGGAAGGATTGAGCGCCTTTCTCGCCCCATAATCAGGCAGGAAGGGAGCCAAGCAGTTCCCCGCCCTCTTGAGGTTTCTGTACGGCCGCGAAGATGCGAAGGGAACCTCGTCACGTGACACTCTCTGGCTCCTGGGTGTCTTCTGGCGTGAGCGGACGGGGCACCGGGGGTCGCTCTGCCTCCCCGCCCCCTTCGCGAGGAGCGCATTTCCTGCGCCCACTGCAGCGCGCTCTGATTGGCTGGCTCGGCGGCAGCTGCCCGTATATCAAGGAGGCGCTCTCTGCCGCAGTTCGCAGTTGGCGCAGTGGCGGGCTGGGCAGCTCAGCCGGGCACCGAGAACTGGGACGCGGGAACCGCCGCCGCCGCGCGCGCGCGCAGGAAGCTGCAGCCAGCGGCTCCCCTGCTGGCGTCAGGATGGACTCCGAGGCGTTCGGCTGGCGCAGGCCCTGGGAGGAGTACCGCGGCGGGCCACCTTCGGTTCGCCTCAGCGGCCCCTTGTCGGCGCCCACTGGGCCGCGGCGCTTGGGCCGCATCTCCGCCTCGCTAGGCCCGGTGGCTGACCCCCTGGAGCGCCTCGACTTGGCGCAGGTGAGCAACCTCAACGCCGAGCTGCTCGGACTGCGCGCCCAGGAGAAGGAACAGCTGGGGCAGCTCAACGACCGCTTCGCCACCTACGTCGAGCGCGTGAGAGACTTGGAGCGCCGCAATCGGGCGCTGCTGCTGGAGCTGGAGGCGTTGAGGCGGCAGCAACGCGCCCCGGCGCGCGTGCCCCAGCTCTACCAGCAGGAGGTGCGCGGCCTGCGGGCCCTGCTGGAGGCCGAGACTTGCGAGAAGGCGCGCCTGGAGGCGGAGCGCGACCGCTTGCGGCAGGTCTGCGGGCAGTTGCGCGAGCGCTTCGGCCAAGAGGAGCGCCGGCGTCGGGACGCCGAGGAGACGCTGCGTCACCTGCGGGAGGAGGCTGCCCTGGCCACGCTGGCCACCTGCGACGCGGACGGGGCGGCCGGCTCGCTTCGCGCGGAGCTCTCCTTCCTGCAGAAGCTCCTGGGGGAGGAGCGCGCGGAGCTGGTGGCGCAAGCCGAGCTGGCCACCGCCACGCGGGCGGCCTTAGTGGAGGGCGGCCCGGCGGCGGGGGCAGCCAAAGTCGACCTGGCGGCGGCGCTGCGGGACATCCGCGCCCAGTACGAGCGCCTGGCGACCAAGAACATGCAGGCGGCGGAGGAGTGGTACCGCTCCAAGTTCGCGTCGGTGACGGAGTTGGCCAGTCGAAACCACGAGGCTGTGCGCAGCGTCCGCCAGGAGACGGTCGAGGTCCGACGCCTGCTGCAGTCTCGCTCGGCGGAGGTCGACGCCCTGCGCGGCTCCATCGACGCTCTCCACAGGCAGCTGGAAAGCCTGGAGAGCCAGCAGGGCGCGGAGGTGACTCGTTGCCAGGTAACGCGCGAGCGGGGGTGGTCGGTGAGGGCCCCCTCCTGCCCTGTGCTGGGCTTAGCTTTCCCAGGCTCTCTGGCCTCCCCCTTCCCCAGGCGCCTCCGCGAGCTGTTCCAGCAAAAGTGTGTGGGGGGGGGCGGGGGCGGTGCTCTGGCTTCCGGCCTGACTCTGGCTCAGCTGGAAGGACTGGCAGTAGCGCCCTCTCCTCCTCTGGATGTGGGGAGGCTGTCCCGTGGAGGAGCAGCGCGAGGCTTCGATTCCTGACCCGCGCCCCCCCCCGTTACTTCCCGCGAGTGCGGATCCATTCACTGCTCCGTGCTGGGCGGAGTTCCAGCCCCAGCCGGCCACCGTGTGTATGAGGAGGCGGCAGTGGCCTGCTCCAGTCCTCGCGGTGGCTGACGCGGGTGGCCCGGCACTGCATGTGGCTGTACCCGGAGGCCTCTTCCCAGGACTGAACGGGGCTCCGCTTGTTATCCTTTCTGAGGGACAAAGCAGTGTTGCCGACTAGGGGCCCAATCCTACCCAATTTTCCAGCACTGATGCCGGGGGCAATCCTGGTTGGTCAGCTCTGGGGGGGGGCACATCTCCAGGGGAGCACCTCCACCTGCAGGTGCCCCCCCCCCGGCGTGGCATTCAAATCCCTGCCTGCCTGTATGTCTCCTGCCACTGGTGTGGAGGGCGGGCAGACTAGAAGCACAGGTGTGGCCATCTGCCTGCCCACCTTCCTGCCTCTCCCATTTCCCCCCCCCCAGTGGAGGGTGGATGAGAGGCTGGGCACTGGCAACAGAGTAAGGCAAGCCTGCCCGCTGGGCTGCCTCTCCTGGTCCCTCCCTCGCCCCATGGTGAGGAGGGCTGAAGAGGGTCTGAGATGAGGGGTCTCCTGCCACCCTGGCCACCAGGGAGCCTGTGATGCCACCAGCGCTGGTCAGGCAGCCTGGTGAGGAGGGCAGCCCAGGATACTAAGGGGGGGGGGCTGGCAGCAATTTTTCTGCCCTCCAGCCCAGCACCAGGGCATTTGTCTCCCTTGCCCTCCTAGAATGCCTCTGACTGATGCAGCCATGCCAACAGGGCATCCTGGGGGGGGAGTCATGGAGGGTTCCCCAATGTAAGGGAGCATTTGTTACCTTAAATCAAGGCTGCATTGCAGCTGTCTCGGCCCTGGAAAGTTGGACAGGATTGGGCCCCCAGCTTAAGAAAATGTTCTTTTAGTTCTTGGTTGTCTTTTTGGGACTTCTGGCAGGGAAATAATAATAATACTAGTATTTATATACCACCTTTCTTTGGCCATTAGATTGCTCCTCTGGCTTTAATTTAAGGTGGTTTACATAGGCAGGCTTTATTTCTCTAAACCCACAAGAGGTTTTTACAAATTACAAAGAAGTTCTATCTTTCAAGAACTACAACATTATGCATTACAACTACATTATGCATATGCAACTACAAAATGGCATTACAAGCTTTGCACACATCATGCAGTAGTGTCCCTGGGAGGTGGGGGTGGGACACAAAGTTTTTCAAGTCTTACCTTGCCATGTGAAGGACTCCTCTCCTTGCCATCGTAGTCAACCCAGGCTCTGAACGCAACACAGAGGCTTCTCCTCCTAATAGTTTCTGCTACCTCGAATGGCTACAATGGCGTGGGAGAGGAGCGGTTTACACTGCAAGGTAAGGTGCCTTGCAAAATTAGTGGCCCCCCAGGTCACTGCTGCACATGTGTACCCCCACCTCTTTTATCAGGCAGCAGGTTCCAGATCTTTAGTGGGTTGCAAAAACATTTTGAAACAAAAAACACTTTACAAGACCCCATGCCTGGTGTGCAGAAGAAAATGGTTAGCTGGCCTGTTGTATGAGGTCATCGTTCCCCCAATTTAAAATGCCTCATTTTTCCAACGTTCTGTAGTAATTGGCAGACCGTAGATCCTGAGTGAACCCAGTTTCAGTCTTTTGTCTGACCTAGAAATCCCCAACTGCACATTCTGCTCTCCAGTCCAGCCTTCTGGGTCCCCTGGGATGACTGTAAAGGTTTGTGGGAACAGTCCTTGAACGTCAATTCTAGGGAGAGTATAACAAATGTCTACACACATACAACAGTATGCAAGGTCTCGAGCAGCCTCAGGAGCATAGGGCTCAATTATTTATTTATTTATTTATTTATTTATTATTAACAATAAATAAAAATAGTTTCTTTCTATATCACTTTTTTTTTTTTGGTGCGTAGTGGGTCGTGACAGATGGTTATAAAAAGGGCCCTGATGCTCACTGGCATTCTTAGAGAGGGGGCAAAATGCCTGAGCTCTTGTGTGAGCTTGCCCCTCCCCCTCATCTTCAGAGTTTGTCAGCAGCTCACTAATGGCTCTGAAGGGAAGGGGCCGCTTTACAGAGGAGCTTTGGCTCCTGCAAAATGTAGCGCTTTTTCTCCCTCTAGGAATGCCATTGCTAGTGATAAAAGTTTGGGGAGCATTTCCTTAGGCTAAACGTTTAATTGGTTAAGAACATTTGAAGAGCCCTGCTGGATCAGGCCCGTCCAGCTTCCGGCATCTAACAGTGGCCATCAGATGTCTTAGGGAGTCTATAAGACAACAAGATCCTTGCTTCCTGTTGCCACTCCCTTGCATCTAGCATTCTGAGGTTGCCTATAGTCATCTCTGCTGGTAACCTGATATTGTACAACCTCATTTTTACAGCATCTAGACAGTGTACCATCACAACATCCTGTGGCAAGGAGTTCCACAGATTAATCATGCACTGGGTAACAAAATATTTCTGTTTCTCTGTTCTGAATCTCCTGCTAGTCAATTTTAGTGGATGTCTTGGTTCTGTTTCTGGTCCAGAATTTCCCCTTGCCTTTTTTTCCTTTGGCTGAATTGCTGTAACATTATAAGATTGTGAGGGACTTGAACTGCTGACTTCAAAGTCCCCAACAGTGAAAGGCCCCTTGGAGTGGATGCTAGGGAAGCTGGGCAGGCAGTGGTTAGCACACCGCACATCCCATCTCGCTCTGTTTCACTGTGTCCACTGTCCTACAGCAGTTGCAATGAGGCAGGGAACTGATAGATGAATCTGCTGTCTCCAACTAGGAAACCAGTAAGGGAGGGGCTATCCAAGGAACACCTGGGAGAGAGGTTATGGGGTTCTGTCCACCCCCAGAACTATGCTCAGTGCGGCCGATTGGCTGCAATTACTTCAGAACCACCCCCACCCCCCGGACCCTTCCTTGGTGCAGTTGAGATTGCAAGTGAGGGGGGCAGGTGGCCCAGGGTGGTATTGCTGCCCCCAGGAGAGGGCCACTCAGGGTCATGTGGCCCCTGTGACCCCCCCTCAGCTATGCAACTGCTCTGTACCACCTGTTGGGGTGAAGTAACTCCAAGAAGAAGCCTGAGCCCCTGGCTCCATTCTTCTCCTGTGCTGCCCCTTCCAGGAAAGCAGCACTTGGGACTTCACCACCACTCCCACTCGCAGCTGCACACAGGGAAATCCTGAGGGTTCCTTGGCCACCCCCTCTTGGCCCTGCCCCCCCTCTGGCCCCTCTGCTGGTAATGCACAGCCCCAGTCAGGCTACTAGAACTGGGGCAGGGCCAATGGCTCTCTCCATGCAGGTAGTCACACAGAGGGGGGGCAGTGTGATGGGAGCCAGCAATGGTGAGGTGCAGCACTGCGGAAAAACCCATGTGCTTTTATTTATTTATTTATTTATTTATTTGATTTGTATCCCGCCTTTCCGCCACAAGGCCCTCAAGGCGGCATTTACAAGGTTAAAAACACAGTAAAAACAATTAAAAACAGTATTAAAAGACAATAAAAACAATATTAAAAATACAACATACAACAAATTAATCCCTAGGATCATAAAATATATAAAAAGAATGCAAAAAAAAAAGCCAGCCAGCCAGCCTGTCAGCAACTAAAAGCCTGCTGAAATAAAAAGGTCTTCAGCCCCCGCCGAAATACCGCCAAGGAGGGAGCAGTTCTTAACTCCAAGGGGAGGGTATTCCAAAGTTGGGGTGCCACCGCCGAGAAGGCTCTCCTACTGGCCGCCACCCCTCTCACCTCTCCTGGTGGCGGCACCGTCAAGAGAGCCCCCCCAGATGACCTCAGAGTACGGGTCGGATTATATGGGAGGAGGCGGTCCCTCAAATAGGAGGAGGAGGGGGTCCTTTTCAGCCCCCTGCCCTCCCTTGGCTCGCAGGGAGGCGTGGCTGGGCAATGCAGGGGGGCAGGCAGCGTGATCCCACTGGGGCTGTGGTGATGTCGTCCCACCCCTGGGCCTCTGTGAGCCAGGAACGGCTCTGCAGCCACACAAAGCTATGCACACTTTGAGAGAGAGCACAAAGCCCTCAGGGGGAGAGCACTAAAAAGGCACTGGTAAGACACGCGCACGCCATGCAAGGAAAGAATAGGCCTGAGCCTCACTTCCTTCGCGAGGCTGGGGTTCAAATCCAACGACAACTTTAATTAAATACATCTTTGTTAGAGAAGAAGGATGGGGGGTCATCTGCAGCCCATCTTTCAATCAATCAATCAATCAATCAATCAATCAATCAATCAATCAATCAATCAAT
>JAJKFI010000063.1:6396610-6602331 GCA_029204185.1 Lerista edwardsae
AATCAATCAATCAATCAATCAATCAATCAATCAATCAATCAATCAATAGTATTTCTATACCGCTTTTCAACACAAAGTTCACAAAGCGGTTTACAGGCAAATAATAACATTAAAGTTAAATGGCTCCCTGTCCCAAAGGGGCTCACAGTCTAAACGAACGGAGACCACCACCAGCAACAGCCACTAGAAAAGACACTGCGCTGGGGTGAAGAGGGGCAATTGCTCTCCCCCTGCTAAATATAAGAGGACACCACTTGAAAAAGTGCCTCTTGCCCAGTTGCCTCTTTCTATCTACGCATCACCTCTTCAAGATGAGGGAGAAAGCAGAAAAGAAGAGAGACCTGAGAATTGCATTTTGGGTGATGAGCATGTAAAGAGCATAGCTGTTTAGCTTCTGGCATTAGAAGTTCCAGAGAGCTTATTCCCCCCCCCCTTCTAGCATGCTCAGATCACGCTAGTTTTTCAGGTACTTGCATACTTGCCATGCTAACAATCTTTCCAGTGAGTTCAGGGCTAGAAAACACGGCTACCTCCAAGAGTAATCCTACGCTACATTGCTCTGCTCCAAGGAAACACCTGGGCACAGCCGTCTTGCATGGTAAATAGGGGAGGAGGCAGTAGGGAGGAGTGGGTCTGAACCTGGACACAAGGAGCCCTCGTTCTTGGGAGTTCAAAAGCATTGTACAGAAGTTGATAATGTTTAGGTAACTTTAATGACTAGTAAGGCAATGACAGCACATTGCGAGAACACCCTGAAGTACGCTGGACACCATTTCTTTCTGTTTTTTTCTAAATCAGTGATGTCACTAGAGTTTGCGTCGCCCGGTGTGGGAGGTCAGCGTGTCACCCTCCCCCCGATGGACCTCCTCCTCCCAAACTACACAAAATAAATTACAACATCATATACGAAACCTAAGTGCAGTGTCGTTACTAGGGTTGGTGTTACCCCCATCAACGTTATTTATGTATAGGGGGGAGTGGGTGGCAGGTTCAGGTGCTGCAGGGGCACACGCCACCCCCCATCCAAAAGCAGCCGCCAGCGGAGGCAGAGGGGAGAGGCAGGGCGGACTGTCTCCAAATGGCACTTCCCTGACTAAGCCCCAGATTGGTGGGGAGAAGTGATTCGGAACTGCAGCCACCCCCCCCAGTTCTTCCTCCAGCCATGCCGGAGTCCTCCTTCTGCAGCCACTGCTGTGATCCAACCTGCTCTCGGGAGCGGAATGGGGGGGGGGTTGGCAGACAGGCGGGCTGAGAGCTGGTCTGTTCACCACCCCTCCAAGGGCGCCGCTGCAGGCGAACCTTCATGTGGCCTCATGGCTGGGCCTCCCTTACTAAGAAGAGAAACGCCAGCAGCTCCAGCCGGACACAGTGCCTGGGTTGGGGTGCCCACTGGGGATCTGTGGGCAGGGATCCCTGGGTGGCACCCAGCAGTGCCCTCTTGGGCATGAGTGCGCAGGACTGGATTGGGGCCCCTGCCCCTGTGGATCCCATATCCGTGGTTTCACTTACCTGTGGATGGGGGGCCCCTGTGCCCCCCAGCACGCTCCAGAGGCAAGGGGAGCAACAAGAAATTGTTCAGCGAAACAAGAAATGGTAAAAATTGTGTTAGGCAGTGTCATCTTTCCCTCCCTTGCTGGGGGCTGCAGTGGAACTGCAGTTTCTCACAAGGACTGTTCTGTCCCAGGAGGTGGGCTGCAGCCCTGGAGAGCAAACAGGCTGCAGGTGAGTGTTGGCCAGCAGTCGTTGGCACCCCATTCCCCCCAAGAGAGAGATCAGACACGGCTCTTAACAGCTGTAAGAGGAAGGGATGTCTAAGGAACACCTGGAATCGCAGAGACACATTTGACAGGACTGAAGGGTCTGTCAGTGTCAAGGGTGTGGAGACAGAGATGGTCCCTCACTGAAGGCTGCTGAGAAAACTCCACAGGCAGGGAATAGGAGGACAGGTCTTCTGATGAAGCAGGAACTGGTTGAGGACCAGGAATACAGTGATTGGGACAAAAAGAATCAATTTCATATATAGGCTAATGGGTCCTGAGCTGTTTGTGATGGATCAGGAGAGAGATCAGAGAACATCCAGTAAAACGGAGTTCCGCAAGAGTTAAAACAGATAAAAGGAAGTATGTCTTGACCAAGTGTGTAATTAACCTGTGGAACTCCTTGCCACAGGAGGTGGGGATGGCATCTGGCTTAGATGCCGTTAAAGGGGGATTGGACAGATTTCTGGAGGAAAAGTCCATCACAAGTTACAAGCTGTGGTGGTTAGTGCAACCTCCATATTGCAGAAGTCGGCGGCTTCAGAATACCAGACACGTGGGAGTGGCACCTCCCCCCAGCCAGGGAAGCCAGGGAGGGACACACTGACGCCCCTCCTTGGAGCGCCTGGTGAGCATGATTTTGTGGCCAGGGCGATTTTGTCCCAGCCGCAGCAGCGAGCCCAGGTGCCCCCGCCCACTTCCCAGCTTGCAAGGTGGGCGGGAGCCCCTGCCACGTACACTGGCCCCATCCCAGACAAAATCGCCTGAGTGGCAGCAGCGAGTGCACCAGGCACCACCCGGGCTGTGGCAGCGAGGTGGGCATCATGATGTCATGTGTGAGCGGGTAGCACATGTGCCCTGCCCCTGGCACGGGGAAGGGACACTACACCCCTGGGTGGAGCATTACAGGGGTTTCCTCTTCCCCGTTATTTCCCACGTGCTGTGTAATCCCTAAGACAGCCCAGACATTGTTGCAGTGTTTTATTGGCATTTGGGCAAATCTGGCACTTGAAGGGGGGGGGGGTTAGGAGAGGCCGCATCTTTGTCCCACCTGCACCTCTCCTGGGTCTCAGTGCCGTTGGGGGAGTTTGTTCTGGCTGAAGGTGCAGCAGCATGGCAGGTGTGTCAGAGTGGGGGGTGGCCATTTGACACATCCTTTGGAACAACTGAGGCTGCCATGGCGGGCTGTTTGCGGGCACCTGCCACAACCTGAGCTTGGGTAAATGTAGGCTTGTGCTGCTAGATATGCTCAGAAGGTGATACAGACAGCGTGTGTGTGTGTGTGTGCGCATGTGTGTGTGTGTGCGTGTGTGTGTGTGTGTGCGCGCATGTGTGTGCGCATGGGGCATAAGAGAGGCAAGGCTTCCATCCCACGAGAGTTGTGAGCCAGAGTTCTGCCCAGTCTCATAGCAGTTCCACCAGGGGAGGGGTGGGTACGGCTAGAACTTGGGTGGAAATGGTAATCCTGTGGAAAGGGCCCCTGGGGCGTGGGGCAGCGGCTGCCATGGGCGCTAGTGAGGGAGCTGAGCACGCCCGGAGGAAAGCAGCATGGAGCTGGGCCCTCTCGCCCACCCTTGCCTCCGTTATGCTCCAAAATGGAGCCGTGCCAGGAGCAGGGGGCGTGGCGAGGCTGTGTGGAGGGCACGGTGATGTCTCTCGTCACTGCCCTGCCCCAGGTGTGATCAGAGCCTGCTCCTGCTCTGCTGTGGCTGTGGCTGTGTGGGAGCTCCCGCCTGTGGCTCTCGTGGGCTCTCCTGGGTGTGTCTTGAGGAGCAGTTTGGACTTCAGTCCAGGGTTGACTGTCCCTGCTCTTCTGCCCCCTCCCCCCAGGAAAGAGTGGCAGAACTGGAGCAAGAGATCTCTGAAGCCAAGGAGGAAATGGCACGGTACCTGCGTGAGTACCAGGAGCTGCTGAACGTCAAGATGGCTTTGGACATAGAGATAGCGGCCTACAGGTAAGGCCAGAAACCCCTCACACAGCCTGGTTCAGGCCACGTGGCCCCTGGTTCCACCGCCTGGGTCCTGGGTGCCCCTGTATGTGTGGTCTGCATTGGACTGTATGTGGACAGCTTGTGGGACACGGTGCCCTGAGGCTGCAGGGAAGCGAACGCCCTCTTCTGGGGAGGAGCACAGGCTCCTGAGTCCCTCCACTTGTGGGTTGCAACATGTGGGGGTCATGGGGGCTGCTGGGAAGAGTGCCCACTCCTCCTAAAGACTATGCTAGCAGGAAGCCAACCAGTGAGGTGATGCTGGGAGGAGTAGCAAACACCATAGAAAAAGCCTTCAGGAAGACCTTGGCAGAATGGAATACTGGGCTGAAATGAATAAGACGGAGCTCAACAGGGACAAACGCAAGGTTCTGCGCTTAGGCAAAAATAACCAAAGACGCAGGTTGTTTAATGGGAGAAACCTGGCTTGGCAGCACAACATGCGAGTTGCAGTGGATCACAAGATGAACGTGAATCGGCAGTGTGATGCAGCTGCGAAGAAGGTGGGAATGCAATTTAGGTGCTGCCCTTGGCTTTGATTTGCTCTGCGGGGAAGACGGCCTCCCCAGCCAGCCTCCTTGGTCCCTTGGACACTGAGCTCCCCACATACCTCCAGCCTCCGCTGTGAGCAAGCGTGTGCAGAGATTCCGTCCCAACCTCCTGGGTTCCACTTTCAAAGATTCACCTTTGAGCACTGTTCCCCATGGAGAGACACAGACACCAAATGAATTAACAGAAGTCTTTATTTAAATAATTCAAGACATAGACAGTTTCCCATAAGGGAAATTGCCACTCCCTCTGCTGAAAAGCAGAGGAGCTCTTCAAGGGCAATTCTGGAGTTCAGCAGACAGTACATGAAAACAAAGGCCGAAGTACTTCTACTCTACTGAAATCTACCCTGCCTACACCTCAGAGTTACCATAGATGGTTGATCAGAGCAGTGGTGTCATCCAAATGATTTAGGAACAGGTACTCACTTTTGATTGACACTTGTAGGGGTCCGCCCACCGGAAGTGACATCATAAGCTGGAAGTGATGTCGTGGCAGGAAGTGAGGTCATGACAGGACGTGAGGTCATAGCCGGGAGTGAGGTCATAGCCGGAAGTGAGGTCATGGTTGTTGCCATGGATGTGATCATGTTTGTAATAACTTCAGCTTGTGGTTAGTGTTAATTTAACTTCTATTGCTTTGCTTTCTAGAGATGTGTATAGACATATTTGGCTTCAACTGTTCCCTGGTTAAACAGCAGGCTAGACTGTACTAGATTGTGAGCCCTTTTGGGACAGGGAGCCGTTTAACTTTAAGGTTAAATGCAAGGAGCCGGCAAGGAGCAGGAGGGGGAACGGGCGACCAAAAAAAGACCACGTGGGGGCTGGGGCTGGGGGGAGGCTGCAGGAGGAACCAGGACGCTGGATCTGCGCGGCTGGAGGGAGCGGGAGCCCCAGGCAGCCTACCTTCTCACGCTTGCTGCCTTATTCCCGGGTCTCCCTCTCTGCTGCTGCTGCTGCCGCCTCCGGTCCTCTTGCTCTGCTGCTGCCGCCACCACCACGCTGCCTGCCTGCCTCCTCACAGAAAGTGCAGGCAATGGCTGCAGGCATGCAGTATGCATGCACAGCTGCTGAGCCAACCAGCCGACGGGGCCAGCTTCGAGTGGGCGGGGCCAGCTCAACTTCTAGGAACTGGTACTCGCGTAGTGGTGCGTAGTGGGTGCATGACATCACTGGATCAGAGCCTTCGGGGGCTTTCACCTTCTGGTCCAAACAGAACTTCTGGTACCAACATCCATTGGTCCAAAGCTGAACAAAGAACGTGTGGATTCAGATATATTATTATAGGAAAGTACCACTGATCCATGAGGGAACAGAACCAACCATGTTTTAGCAATGTTGCTGAGTCATTCTGCCCCGAACTTCTTAACCAGTGGTGATCCTGGTCACGCAGCAATCTGCAGTCATTCTAGTTATCACAGACCCCTGTTTGTGGTTTTCCTCACACTTCTGCTGTCTCTGACTCCCAATGTCTTGGCATCTCTTTTCCTCACCCTCCGTCTTCTCAGCACGTGAGCCTTTGCCCTGGGGCACACGTGGGGACTGATCCTTTTGAGAGAGGCGAGGAGGGCTTTGGCTTCAGCCCTGCGACTGGCTCTGCACCATCCTTTTGGAGACGTGATGTCCAGACCTGCATCGCTGCCCTGCGCAGGTCTCGTGCTGATGGCCTCATCCTCCTTCCCTGGCCTTGCGAGCCCCAGCACCGAACGTGCCTTCCGCACAGCTGCCGCGGTTGCTGAGCTTGAGCTCCTTCCCAGGACCCCAAGATCCCTGTCCCAGCTCTGGACCAGAACCTGTGACTGTTGGGCACAAGTGACATTTGCTGGGCCTCACCTGACACCTGCGGACACAGCACTGGTCGTCCTCCAGTTTGGACACAGATTTTTTTTTTGGGGGGTGGTGGTGGTCACTCCTACTTCCCTCCATTGTGAAAGCTAGCAATCTGCTGCTTAGCCATTCCCGAGCCATAAGAGGATCTTCCTTGCATTTTATTTGGAGTACAAAGAGGGAATATATTGGGATCATGGCTGGCCTGCTAGTTTGGGAGGGACGGTTAGTAACCTCGTGTCTGTCTCTTTCAGGAAACTGCTTGAGGGGGAGGAGATGTGGTGGAGGTCTTCCTGGGAACCCCTGATGAAGTGATCCTGCTGGGAGGAGCTCCTGCCTGCCTGCCTGCCTGCCTGCCTGCCTGCCCCTTCCTCTGTCCTCGCCCCCTCCTGTGTCTCCCTTCCCTTCCCTTCCCTCTTGCTCACTCCCCACTTACGGGCTGGACTGATGCCACACTTGGGAACTTGCAGCACAAGCCCAGCCCCCAAATTGCAGTCCTATCTACACTTCCCTGGGAGTAAGCCCCATTGAACAGAACGGGAATTACTTGTGAGTAGACAGGCCCAGGGTTGTGGTGTGAGAGCGCGCACCCCTTGTGCCCCAGAGGGCCCTCGCCTGCTTCCCTCGCCCTCTCCAGGGTCCCCTTCCCCCCCCGCCCTCTTTGGGACGCACGGCCAGAGCTGCCTGGGGCAGAGAGGGAGGCAGCCCCCCTGCTTGGGGCCTGGGCACTGCTTCTACCTTCAGCCTGCTGGAGGGCTGGGCGAGACCAAGTGCTGCGGGGGGGGGGGAGGCTTCTGCACAAGCCCTTCAAATGGTGAGGAAGGGGGTGAGGTGCAGGAGGGTGGTGGTGGTATTGATACTCAGGGCCAGCCTTAAGCCCATGTGACCAATGCCCTCACATCGGGCCCCGCGCTTCAGGGGGCCCCGCGCTAGCAGGGTAAGCACATTGCCTGTGGCTGCAGCTGGGACCTCGATGGGCTGTTGTCAGTGGGGCGAGCAGAGCAGCTTGGAACCTGGAAGCAGTTGGTGGTGATGTTAGGATATCTCCACCAACTACTTCCACACGCCCTGCTTTGCACGTGGCACAGACAGCGCTCTTCTTGGTGAGTGGGGGGCCCTGCAGGGAGGGTTGGGGCCCCCTCAAGAATGCCCCACATTGGGCCCTGCCGCTGCTAGAGCCGGCCTTGCTGATACTCACTCTGGGGTGGGAAATGGACGAAGTGGGGCACCCCCCCCCCAGTAGCCATCGGCCGTGCTTGGCTAAACCTCCTGCCCAGGGACTTGCTTTGGGCCCGCAAGGCTAGGAAGGGGGGCTTTCTTTGCCGTCACGCTCCAAGGAGGGGTGGCAGGAGGACAGCACTACCCCAGCCATGCAGGGCCGGCTTCACTCCCGCCTCCTCCTTCCGCACCCCCCCCCCCACTGGAAGACCGGACCCCGCTGCCTCCGCCGGCCAGGGGCATGCCTAGAAGCGAGGACGTCTCGGACGCTCCTTGCAGCCCGGCTGGAGCACCTGCAGTCTGCGCTGGGGGCTGCCCACCTCCGCGCGGGAAAGAGCAGCGCAGGCGGGCCAGCTTCAGCGTGGAGAACCCGACCCCCTCCCAGCCACTCTGAGCAGCCGCCCACGTTTTCCACCTCTGGTTTAAAACAACTGTTTCAGAGAAGAACTTTTAAGAAACACTTTGAAGTCCTTAAGAAAAAGGAGGAAATGGAAGGCTGCTCAGAGGGCGGGGGGGGCAGCGTGGGATCGCTGGAGGGGGCAGGGGAGGGCACAGCACCTGCACCTGCCAACCCCCACCAAGTACACCAGTGCTCCTCCCTCTCCACCAGTGGAGGGAAAGTGACCCCCATTCCCCCCCCCCGCCCCGGGGACTTAAGTGCCAGGGCCGGGGGAGCCAGAGCTAAATCTGCACACAAGCCTTTACCCCCTCCGGATCCTGGGGGGTGGAACTACATGCAACGTACCCCCTTAGCCCCCCCCCAGATGCCACTGGGGCTGAGGGAGAGCTGCAGCCCCCAGCCCAGAGCAGCTGTAGGGGCAGCTGTGTCCTCAGGAGTTTCCTCCTAGAGAGGCTCTGGGGCCACTGGGAAGCTGCTCAACCTGGGGAAGAAAACTGTCCCCCAAGTCAGATTTCAAGCAGAGCAAGCAACTCCAGAGACACAATCCAGACCCTGGGGCTGTTGTGGCTGTGTGGGGGCGACCTGGGAGGGCCAGTGACTGGGCCCTCGTCTTCCCTGCCTGCCTTCCCCCAGCACTGGCCACGTGCCTGGGTGTTGCACAGATCTCTAGTCCCTGTTCCGTGTGGAGGGGGGTGGATTTGCACTGGGCCGCTCCCCCCAGCAGCTCCTGCTGCAGAGCCGTATTCCTGCGCCCAGTCGGCTGCCCGCTGGCTGTGCCGGGCTGTGGGGTCCTCAGCGCATGCCCTGCTGCCTCTTTGGGACGCTCTTCCTCCCACTGGCCCAGCCTTTCCCCCAACGCTTTTTGCCTCTCGGTGCTACGGAGTGACCGGCCCAGCCCCAAGCCCAAGACCCAGGACACGCTGGGCTTGAGAGGGATCGAGTGGTCGTGGAAGGGGCCCTGCCGGAGGGGATGCCTGGCCTGTGCTGCTGGCCGTGACTGAGGGGGGCTGCAGCGACTCCTTGCAGACAAGCCTGGCCTGGAGCCCCCGCCCCCCCCTCCTGCCAGCCACGTACCATGTCATGCCAGCTGTGTTCATCACCAGCTTCTCCCATCTTGTGACTGTGGCGGAATCAGATGAATAAACATAAACTGTGAACGTGGCCCTGCGTCTGGGACTCCTGCAGGCAGTCTGGGGTGTGGCGTGCAGGGGAAGCCCGGCCTGGCTTGAGGGGGCCTCGGCTCCAAGCGATGCCCCTGGGGAGGGAAAAGGCGGGTCCTCTGGCTGGGAGGCGCCAGGCAGGAGGTGAAGGAAGTCCTGGCAGCACTAGCAGAGTGCAGGGGGTGCGGACTGCGCCAGGCGATTCACTGGGTGGGGGTGGGGGTGGGGGTGACACCACTATTGGCCAAACTCGTGGAAATGTTGAAATAATTTCCAAAATTATTTATTATACATGTTACATATCACGTTATATAACATTTGATGCAGAGTTTAATGCAGAATACGATGAAGCAAACTGCACTGAAATACCTGTGTATTATCAAAAGGTAAGGTCAAAAAAGAAAAACACAACCATTGAGCCCTTTTGGGACAGGGAGCCATTTAACTTCATTATTATTATTTGCCTGTAAACCGCTTTGTGAACTTGTGTTGAAAAGCGGTATAAAAATACTGTGGATTGATTGACTGGTTACCGATCTGTTGAATGACCTTATACATTAAAAGAAATCAAGACACGCAATTGGCGGGAGTCACGCCAGCGCTGGTGGGGCCGCTGCGCTTAGGCTGAGCGTCAGACGTTGCAGTTCATTCTGTGCGGTCTGGGACGGAAGGAAGCTCGTCACTGAGGGGACGCAAGGAGCTCTCACACCGGGTGGCGCAAACACTAGTGATGGCTGTGGGAGGCTCCTGGCCGGCCGTCACATGGGCCCAGGAAGACCAGGAGCTCCAGGCCGAGTTGAGGAGGGGGTCCTGGCAGCGGATTTTCACTCGCCAAATGAGCTCCTCCTCCTCCTCGCTCAATTCCTGCAGTTTGTCCTGCAACACAGAGGAGCCTCAGGTGAGGCATGGCGAAGGGGGTGGGGTGAGGTGGAGTGGGGGCTCCCTCCATCCTGTGGTGCAGAGCTGCACCCCTTTGGCCACCACGAGGAGCACCGTGGCCCAAAAGCCTCGCCAAGAAGGGCTGGAGGTCTGGTCTGCCCCCCTATCCTGGAAGTCGTCTGCAGGGCTGAGTGACGCCTGCACACCCCAAGGCCGTCTGCTGTGGAGCCCAGCGGCCTGCTCCTCCCCACGCCCTGATGCTGTGCGTCCCCAGGGCCACTGCGGCCATCAGCCACGCTCAGGTGTGACCGTCCTCCATCTGCTGCGATGACTGGCACAGCGGGAGTCCTTTGGGCACCGGGCACTGCTGAGAAGGGCAGTCTGGGTGAGGGGGAGGTTTGTCTGGCCCAGAAGGTGCTGGTGTGGGAAGGGGGTGAGGGACACCTGCACACAACCCTCTCTTGCCAAGGGCCTCAGCACGCCACCTCCTACCGTGTACCACAAAGAACTGAACCTACACTCCAGACTTCCTTGTAGAGGTCCTCGCGAAAAGTCTGCAGCCACAGGTGGTAGCGCAGAGCAAAGTAGGCAGAGGGCAGCGGCCAGGAGGCAGGAGGGGTCCAGCTCAGGGTTAGGTGCCTGCTCCCCCTGCGGGCAACCAGGTGATCTGGGGCGGCCGGTCTCACTGCAGCGGGCAGAATGCGAGTGTCACAGCAGGCTTTGACCAAGCCATTCCCGCCCCCCTCTCCAGAAACCACCAAAAGACTCTCCAGCCACCACCCTCTGCCTGCCAAGAGGCTCAGGTAATCTAGTCCTAGCAAAATGCTCATCACTTAATGGTGATCTACTGGGGCAGGCAGCTGCCCAGCAAACACAAAATAAGCTCTGAGAAAGCAAAACCTCATCAGCAGTTTTTCTGCAAACAGAATAAGCAAGACCAGCTGTCTGGCAGATCAGCCAAACTCTAAGCATCCGAGACTTAAAACTGCTTTGCACTTTCAGGACAAGACACAAGGAAGTCCTGAGAGGTTCTTATTCAGGAATTTGCACTCACACTGGACTGAACCACCTGACCCTTGGCCTGCTGGCTTTGGTGGGACTAACCTCAGCATGTGTGTTTGTGGCGCAGCCACAATTGGGAACATCACCAGAGCTGATGGAGACATTAACTAAGGTGAATGGACTGGGGAGACGGGAGGGTGGAGACGGCCCTTGATTGCATCCACCAGCCTCAGACTCCGCTCCCAACTGAAGCCAAATTATGGCTCCAAGCCAATTCAGACAGGAGTTCCAGGGAGGATTCTGTGTGACTTCAAGGGTGCTTGCAGGATCTGGGCCTTGGATATTACTTTTGCCCTGTTCCTGTTTTGCATGCTCATGGTAGCCCGGCAGGGAGGGACGGGGGGGGGGGGTCCAGTGAGGGCCATCACAACCTCCCCTCCGTACCGATGTCAGGCAGGAAGATCTCCGTCGTCAGGTTCTCGTAATTGCCGATCTCCCCTACACCCTCCAGCTGCAGCTGCAGCGGCCCCTTGTGCAGCTCAGCGAAAGGACAGAAGGAGCAGTCCCGGAAGGACATGTGCACTGGGCCCGGCGGGGCAGCCACCTCTCTGGAGGGGCAAGCTGCAGATGCCTGCCCTCTGCGGGGAGAAGAGACAGGAGCTGACCTTTCGCTCCTTCACGTGGAGACGGTCCCTCAGCTAGGAGGGAATTTTGCTGTGTGCTGCTCAGAGGCGCCCTCCTCCTATCAAAAGCTGCACGTGTTCACACACTCCGACACTTAAGTGTGGTCCTGTGGCTGAGTCCAGGTGAACACCGCGTGGGTGAATGTGCAAAGGAATCCATCCCTCCATCAACAGTATTTATATACCGCTTTTTAACACAGAGTTCACAAGGTGGTTTACAGGCAAATAATAATAATAATGATAATGATAATGATAATGATGATGATAATAAATAAATAAATAAATAAATAAATAAATAAATAAATAAAAGTTGAATGGCTCCCTGTCCCAAAAGGGCTCACAAAAAATGCAGAACACGCCCCAGCAACAGCCACAGACCCTGCGCTGGGGTGAAGAAGGACAACTGCTCTCCCCCTGCTCAATATAAGAGGAGCACCACTTGAAAAAGTGCCTCTTGCCCATCAGCAGGGGTCAACCAAAGGAAGGAAGGCCGCCAGAACTGTCCAGGGGCTGGAGCAGTGGCATGCTGTGCGAGGGGGCGGGGGGGGGGTCACAGGGATCAGAGCGGCACTGCCACTTGCCCCCCTGCTCGAGCCACTGCAGGTGCGAAGTCCGGCCTGCCCGCCCACCCCTGTGCTCAGAGCACTCTGGAATGGAGCCCTGCGCATGTGTGAGGCCTGGGGGGGGAAGCACCAGGGGCAGGAAGCCAGGGCAGGGTCAGGGAGCGGCGATCACCAACCTGGACAGGGCAGAGCCTGGGTAGGGAACCCCGTTGGGCCGGAGCCCCCAGGAAGCACCGGCAGCAGCCTTCAGGTCCTTGCGGGCACGGAGGAGGAGGGGCACTGAGGGGACTTGGGCAGGGGCCCCCTGCGGTGCAGCTGTTCACACTGTGGGCAGCTGGGTCAGAGCCTTTGGTGGCGATTTTGCCCAGGTGTGACAGTGCTGGGCTGGCAAGAACTGGGCGCTTATGTTTGAGGTACGTTTCAACTTGTGTACGGAGCCCTGGAGCCTAACCTGTACATACCTGGGGGCCTGAGTGTCAAACGCTACCTGGTGTGGGGGGAGTGGAGAGGGACAGGCTCTGCTCCTTCTTTTGCAATGCTAGAATCAGGAGTCACTCAGCGGCACTGACTGGCAGGAGGCAGAATCTGCACGTTCGCCTGTGGAACTCCTCGCCACCCCCATCGGGCACCCAGAGTCCAGCCAGTGGGGGAAAGGCAGATGCTGCACTCACCCGTGGAGCACGTGGCCCCGGAAGGTGGCTGGGTGCAGGGTCTTCCAGGAGCAGGTGACGGTGCCGTCGTACGATTCTGCCTCACAGCTCAGCTCCACTTTGTCCCCTGCAGGGAAGGATCCGTGAGCAGGCAGGCAGCCGAGCAGCTCCTCTGCTCCTGCAGCCTCCCCTGCCCAGCCCAGCCCAGCCCGGCTTGCCTTGGGCAAGTGCCTGCAGAGGCCAGGGGCTGGGCACAGGGGGGGCCATTCTTGCAGGGGCAGCAGCAGCAGCTTCAATGCAAAGGGTGCCTCAAGTGGGAGGGCGAGGAGGGACCTGCCTCTGCTGGGGGCCTCAGAATGGCCAGCGAGCCCCGCGAGCCCCCTGGGCCCTGCCTGTGCCGAAGGCCGAAGCCCGGCTGCTCCCGCTCCATCCCAGCCTGAGGCCTCCCCTCACGGCCAGCCGGCCGAGGGAAGCTGACCGCCAGGGCCCCCCCTCGCCAGCCACCCACCTTTGCGCCCGAAGAGCGGGGCGGCCGGATCCTGCACGGCCAGGAAGGTGCTGCGGAGCAGAGCGGGCCCGGCCCAGCAGGTGTAGTTCCCGGCAGCGGACAGGTCCAGGTCCGCGATGCGGAGGCTCCGGTCCCAGGGCCACCGCGGCAGCATCTCCCCCCATGGCCTGCCCCCCTTCCAGCTCACCAGCTGCCCGGGGGAGGCACCGCACGCCAGCTCCACCGTCTCGCTCACGCGCCCCACCTGCACTGGGGTGGACAGAACCCAGAGAATCAGCCAGCGGGAGCGGCGGGGAGGCCGGGGGGGGGTTTCCACACAGCCCCCCAGGGTGGGACGAGAGTGCCGCTGAGTCGAAGCAGGGGCAGAGTGGCCACAGGAGCCCCCCAGGCACTGGGGTGGGGGCAGAGATGCCAGCACTGCAGGAGGCAGCCCACGCCCTTCACGCGAGGGAGGGGGTGCCCCATTTCCAGGAGAGAAGCCCTTCGCTGCACCCTCCCCCAAAGGCCCCCCACCTGGGAGTGGGCTTGCGAGCCACTTACGCCCAGCAGGGAAAGCCTCGAAAGCCTCTGCCAAGAGGACGACGGGGGCCACGGTCAGCAGGCCCAGCAGCATCCTCAGCATCTGCAGGGGACAGGGGGGTGAGGCGGGGGCTCTGGAGGCAGGCACAGGCCGGGGGGGGGGACGAGCCTTCCGGAGCACCTGCCGAGAAGGCAGCAGACTCGGCTCAAGGCGTTTGGTGCCTGGGACGGAGAACACAAAGGCCCTCCAGGCAGGCAGGCAGGCGCGCGCGCGCGCACACACACACACACACACACACACGGGTGTGGGCCTTCCTGATGGAGCGGGATCTCCTGGGTCAGTTCTCTCCACCTCCCGCAGCCACATTCACTGGCTGGAGGAAGGAAGCCAAGCCTCTCCCGCCCCTTGGCACAGCCTTCTCTGGAGGACAGGGCCATAAGTGCCTGGGGGAGTGGGGGAGGCCGAGGAGCCAGAGGGGCGGCTCAGGGGGCCAGAAGGCCCGCTCCTTCTCTCTCAGAAGCTGGTCTGCTCACCTCAGGAAGTTGGCTGGCTGGCTGGCCGCAGTCCCACTCGCTCGACGGTGGGTGTCCGTGGAGGCGAGTGGTGAGAAGCTGTCCCGGATGCTGGGAGATCTTTCCTGGAAGCCAAAGGGGAAGGGCGGGCGAGAAACACGGTGGGTGGGTGGGTGGGTGGGTGGAGTCGGTCGGTCGGTCGGTCTCTCTCTCTATCTCTCTGAGCCTTTGAAGAGGGACAGAAGACCTGCTGTCTGCCTCCATGGGCAGTGATGTCATGTAGGGGGAACACGAGGGAACTCAGTTCCACTTGTTAAAATTAGGGCTGACTCCGCCCACTTCACTCGGCGGCGCTTCCCCCCTCCTCCCCCCTCTACTCCCAATTCCTCTGCAAAGAGCTTTTCTTCTTGGTTGGCCGGCACTCAGAGGGTTAAAGGGAGCGACTCCAGATTCCTAGGGGGGCGAAGGGGGAAGGGCTGCAGTGGGGAAGTCCCGTCCTGCACAGCCCCCTTCCTCGCTCCCTCCAGCCACACACGTGGAGTCAGCAGCCACTCTGGTGAGTCTGCAGCCCCCTGGGGAGAAGGGGCGTCCTGGGGGTGCGGTGGCGAATCGGGGGACGGGACGGAGGGGAGCCAGGACTTTTTGAAGCTGCCCTCCTGACGTGCCAGGCGTAAGTGGGCTTTGGTGTGGGGAAGCGCCCAAGGGTGCCGCCCCTCAGCCCCTTCCACAGGTTCCTGCCTCATTCTGCTCAGCCAGCCTCGGCTTCGAGTCCAAATGCTGCCCTCCTACTGTGCTGTCCTCCCTTGGGACACTGTGGAACTGCCTGTCTGACTAAGACGGAAGGAAGGTAGGGCAAGCACAGCTCTCGGGGCGCAGGCGCAGGTCCTCCTGCTGAAGGGAGCCTGGCTGGAGGCGGAAGTCCCTGCTAGGGGCCAGAGGAGAGTCGGGGGACTTGGCAGGAAGGGAGAGACGCACATGCACAGCCACACTGGCTGCAGTCAAGAAAGCACCGGCCACAGCTCCAGCATGCACGAGACCCCAGTGGCAACCCCCTCCCTCAACAAATGGACAGCCTTCAATCCAACTGGAGAGCAGGAGAGAATTTCCTGATACCTTCTGGTGCTCTTAACAGCATGACCCTACGTATGTCTACTCAAAAGTAAACCCCACTGATTTCAGCAGGACACTGCAAAGTTAGTGTATCAACCAGGGTTGCAACTTCAGTGACTTTCCCCACAACATGCACCTTATTTCAAATGTCCTTTCAAAATTATGTAGGAAGCCTAGAAGGAAAACTGGGTAAAACTGACCAATGTACAGATCCCAGTTTCATTAGTACATGATACCTGTGACCCCCCCCCCCACCATAATAAGCCCAGTCCCATATCAGTGGGGGGGGGGGAAGTTCCACAGCCATGGCTTTTTCATTCTCTTAGCTCCAAGTTCTCTCCCCCTCCCCAAACATCCCCTAAGCTTCAAGGCCCACTGGAGGCCTAAAGACCTCTGAGCCCCCCGCCCCCCCGGGCCCAGAGAAGATCCACCTTACCTTCAGGGCTTGCGCTGTGTCTGGGACAGTTGGGGGAGGGAGTGATATACCCTCTTCCCTGCTAAGAAGTGGGCGGGCAGGTGGGGGCCAAGGAAAATTCCCTGAGATTACAGCTCTGTGGAGGAGGAGGAGGCTGCAGTGAGTCACCCCCACCCCCACCCTAGTAAAGAGGAGCAGCCCATGGGGTCAGCCAGCACTGCCCTTCCCAAGCAGCCCAGGCCTCACCACAAGGGGGCGGTCTCAGGGTCACTGCAAGGAGGAGAAGAGCCGGGGGGGGGCTGGATCAAGGTGGCCCCTCTGGCTCGGCACCCTGCTTGTGGCTTCCCCTTCCCCCACCTTTGGGTGCTTTGCCATGCAGCTAAAATCTGCAATTGCCTCTTCATCGCTGTCCCAGATACTTGCCCCCCCCTCCAAACCCCAGCTGAGATACTAAAGCTGAAGCTCAAATCCTTTGGCCACCTCATGAGCAGAGAGGACTCTTTAGAAAAGACCCTCCTGCTGGGAAAGGTTGAAGGCAAAAGGAGAAGGGGGCGGCAGAGGATGAGATGGTTAGACAGTGTCACCGAAGCGACGAACATGAAATTGGGCGAACTCCGGGAGCTAGTGGAGGGCAGGGAGGCCCATGACCTGTGTGGTCCAGAGGGCTGCAAAGAGTCAGACACGATTTAGCAACTGAACAATGACAGTAAACCCCAGCATCAATGAGCTGAATTTTGTCCCAGAGCTGGCTAATATTTTAATGGATTTATGTTGTTTTTATTTATTATGACAAGCCCCTAAACGTTGGCGTCTGGATTTGGCCTGTCCAGCATTGGGTTCTTCCCAACAACATTAACAATAATATTTCTTTCTATTCTACTTTTTAGCCAAGAAGGTTCACAGAGCCGTCTACAGAGAAAAGCAAATAACCAGCCGGCTCCCGGCCCCAAAAGGGCTCACAGGCGAATAGAAAAAGAGGTGCAGACGTGACCCGGCAGCAGCCACCGGCAGAGGCCACTCTGGGGCGAGGAGGGGCAGCGGCTCCTCCTCCTGCCCCATACCAAAGGGGGCCACGTGCAAACGTGCCTCTTCGCCCGGCGGCAGGGGCCTATCAGGCGTGAGCGCAGTCCGCGTAAGAACAGAGCGGGTGTGAACTTTGGGTCGCGTGGTTATGGGGCTGAAAGGGGCCTGGGGCCCATTCCTCGCGGCGGGCACGCAACGCAGCACGCCAGTAGAGCCCTCCGCGCGGCTGGAGCAGGCCCACCCCCGCCACCTTGCCAGCACCCCGTTTTCCAGAACGGCCGGCCGGGCGGGCGCCTTCCAAGCAGCGGGACGCGCGCGCGCCGCTTCCCAGAGAAAGTCCCCGCAGCGCGTTGTCGCGGCAGGCGAGGAAGATTCCGGCCCGAGGCAGCCGCCACCAGCCGCGGAAGGGGCGCCCAGCTGCCCTCCGGGTGCTCTGTACAGGGGAGCGGCGCTTCGGCGTGCGCCTGGCCCGAGAAAGCAGACGTCGAGCAGAGAGCCGCGGCTGGCGGAGAGCAAGGGCGATGCGGGCCCCCAGGCCCTCTCGCGGCCCACGCCAAGCCCCCGCGGCCCCGTCGCCCTGCAGGCAACCCCCACCCCACCTAGCCGTGGCACAAGCGCGGGCGGCGGGCTGCAGGCTTGCTGCTCTGAGTGGGGGGGGGGCGCGTGCAGGGCGCGGGCTTGACGGGGACGGGGGGCCGAGGCCGCTGACACCCCGTGGACCCCATTGCAGCGACAGCGGCAATGCCAGGAGAATTTCCCGAGCCGCCTCCGCTGCCCCCGACGGTTTCTGTGCGGCGCCGCCTTCGCTTTCTTAGTTTCGCGGTCCCCGCCCTGCCTGGGTGGGCCTGCAAAGGGTGTTCCGATGGTCGCGTCAAGGCTGCGGTTCCAACCGCACCTCGCCGGGGCGGGGAGTCCGGGAATCCCCTCTTGGCAGGGAAGGCCCGAAAGGGTGGAGGGGAGGTCCCAGCCGGGGAAGCGGACCTGGTCGGCGGAGTCGCCTTCAAAAGACCCGGGAGGCAGCAGGGGAGCCGGCCCCGCCCCCTCCCTCCGGGCCCGGGGAGTGGCCTCCCTCCACAGCGACATTAACAGAATTTGGGTTTTTTTTTTTGGGGGGGGGGGAGGGGTGAAGTTTAAAAAAAAACTCTTAATAGTCTAGAAGTTAAGGAGAATTACTCTCATATTGACAACTACTTGTGTTATGAAGAGATTTTAATGTAATTTTCCTACATATTTATCTAATTTTTGCCCACCCTCCCCTTTTTTTTCTTTCCTTCCCGTTCACACTTTATTTTTGCTTGTGTAGATTTCAATAAAGTCTGTCAAAATAGTGCAATCTGAGTTTAAATAGACAGCATTTCGTCCGGTACGTTCAGTAACATAATTTGTTGTTGTTGTTCAGTCGCTAAGTCGTGTCCGACTCTTCGCGACCCCATGGACCACAGCACGCCAGGCCTCCCTGTCCTCCACTAGCTTCCTGAGTTCGCCCAATTTCATATTCATTGCTTCGGTGACACTATCTAACCATCTCATCCTCTGTCGCCCCCTTCTCCTTTTGCCTTCAATCTTTCCCAGCATGAGGGTCTTTTCTAAAGAGTCCTCTCTTCTCATCAGGTGGCCAAAGTATTGGAGCTTCAGCTTCAGCATTTGTCCTTCCAGGGAGCAATCAGGCTTGACTTCCTGGAGAATTGACCGATTGGATCTCTTTGCAGTCCAGGGGACTCTCAAGAGTCTTCTCCAACACCATAATTCAAAAGCATCGATTCTTCGACGCTCTGCCTTTCTTATGGTCCAGCTCTCACAGCCATACATGGCTACTGGGAAAACCATCGCTTTGACCATGCGGACCTTTGTTGGCAGGGTGATGTCTCGGCTTTTGATTAAGCTATCTAGGTTCACCATAGCTTTCTTCCCAAGAAGTAAACGTCTTTTAATTTCATGGCTGCAGTCACCATCTGCGGTGATCTTGGAGCCCAGGAAAATAAAGTCTGTCACTGCTTCCATTTCTTCCCCTTCTATTTGCCAGGAAGTGATGGGAGTGGTTGCCATGATCTTAGTCTTTTTAATGTTGAGCTTCAAACCAATTTTGGCACTTTCCTCTTTCACCCTCATCAGAAGGTTCTTTAGGTCTTCCTCACTTTCTGCCAGTAGAGTGGTATCGTCTGCATATCTGAGGTTGTTGATGTTTCTCCCAGCAATCTTGATTCCAGCTTGTGAGTCATCCAGCCCTGCCTTCCTCATGATGTACTCTGCATATAAGTTAAATAAGCAGGGTGACAATATACAGCCTTGTCGTACTCCTTTCCCAATTTTAAACCAGTCGGTTGTTCCATGTCCAGTTCTAACTGTTGCTTCCTGACCCGCATAAAGGTTTCTCAGAAGGCAGATCAGGTGGTCTGGAACTCCCATCTCTTCAAGAACTTGCCACAGTTTGTTGTGATCCACACAATCAAAGGCTTTAGCATAATCAATGAAGCAGAGGTAGATGTTTTTCTGGAACTCTCTTGCTTTCTCCATGATCCAGCGAAGGTTGGCAATTTGATCTCTAGTTCCTCTGCCTCTTCGGAAACCAGCTTGTACATCTGGTAGTTCTCGATTCACATACTGCTGAAGCCGAGCTTGTAGGATTTTGAGCATGACCTTGCTAGCATGTGAAATGAGTGCAATGGTGCGGTAATTCGAGCACTCTTTGGCATTGCCCTTCTTTGGGATTGGAATGTAAACTGATCTTTTCCAGTCTTGTGGCCACTGTTGGGTTTTCCAAATTTGCTGGCATATGGAGAGCAGCACTTGGACAGCATCATCTTTTAAGATTTTGAGTAATTCCGCTGGAATGCTGTCACCTCCACTAGCTTTGTTGTTAGTGAGGCTTTCTAAAGCCCACTTGACTTCACTCTCCAGGATGTCAGGTTCGAGCTCAGTGACTGTACCACTGTGGTTATCAGGAACATTGAGATCGGCCTTATAGAGTTCCTCTGTGTATTCTTGCCACCTCTTCTTAATCTCATCTGCTTCTGTTAGGTCCTTGCCATTTTTGTCCTTTATTGTGCCTACCTTAGCATGAAATTGTCCTTTGACATCTCCAATTTTCTTGAAAAGATCTCTAGTCCTCCCCATTTTGTTGTTTTCCTCTATTTCTTTGCATTGCTCATTTAGAAAGGCCTTCCTATCTCTCCTTGCTGTTCTCTGGAAATCTGCATTCAGTTGGGTATATCTTTTCCTTTCTCCCTTGCTTTTGGCTTCTCTCCTTTCCTCAGCTATTTGTAAAGCCTCGTCAGACAGCCACTTTGCCTTCTTGCATTTCTTCCTCTTTGGGATGGTTTTAGTTGCTGCCTCCTGTACAATGTTACAGACCTCCGTCCAAAGTTCTTCAGGCACTCTGTCTACCAAATCTAAGCCCCTAAATCTATTTGTCACCTCCACTGTATATTCGTAGGGGATCTGATTTAGGTCATACGTGGAGGGCCTAGCGGTTTTCCCTACTTTTTTCAGTTTAAGCCTGAATTTGGCAAGAAGAAGCTGATGATCTGAGCCACAGTCAGCTCCAGGTCTTGTTTTGACTGCCTGTATGGAACTTTTCCATCTTTGGCTGCAAAGAATGTAATCAATCTGATTTCGATGTAGACCATCTGGTGAAGTCCATGTGTACAGTCGCCGTTTGTGTTGCTGGAAAAGGGTGTTTGCTATGACTAATGTGTTCTCCTGACAGAATATCAGTCTTTGCCCTGCTTCATTTTGTACTCCAAGACCAAACTTGCCTGTTATTCCTCTTACCTCTTGACTGCCTACTTTAGCATTCCAATCCCCTATGATGAGAAGGACATCTTTTTTGGGTGTTAATTCTAGAAGCTGTTCTAGGTCTTCATAGAAGTGGTCAACTTCTTCCTCATCAGCACCAGTGGTTGGGGCGTAGACTTGGATTAGTGTGATGTTGAAAGGTTTGCCTTGGATCCGAATGGAAATCATTCTATCATTTTTGAGGTTATACCCCAGTACTGCTGTTCTCACTCTCTTGTTCACAATGAAGGCTACTCCATTTCTTCTAAGGGATTCCTGCCCACAGTAGCAAATATAATGGTCATCTGAATTAAATTCTCCCATTCCTGTCCACTTTAGTTCACTAACTCCCAGGATGTCGATGTTCAGCCTTGACATCTCACGTTTGACCACATCTAGCTTGCCTTGATTCATAGATCTGACGTTCCAGGTTCCTATGCAGTATTGTTCTTTGCAGCATCGCACTTTCCTTTCACTTCCAGACACATCCACAGCTGAGCTTCCTTTCAGTTTTGGCCCAGCTACTTCACTCTTTCTGGAGCTACTAGTACTCGTGCTCTGCTCTTCCCCAGTAGCATAATGGACACCTTCCGACCTGAGGGTCTCATCTTCCAGTGTCATATCGTTTAGCCTTTTTGTTCTGTAATCCATGGGGTTTTCTTGGCAAGAGTACTGGAGTGGGTTGCCACTTCCTTCTCCAGCGGACCACGTTTAGTCAGAACTCTCTGCTGTGACCTGTCCATCTTGGGTAGCCCTACATGGCATAGCTCACAGCTTCATTGAGCTACTCAAGCCCCTTCGCCACGACAAGGCCGTGATCCATGAAAGGGAGTAACATAATTACGCGGAATTAAACCTTGTAATTGCATATTAAATCATAATAAAGTTACCACTGATGTTTCTACACGATCACACGTTTTTATTTTCGTAAGTTTTTTACTTCAGGAGTAAACTATTCAGTCCTAAACCCTACGCGCAAACCAATCTGAAATGCTTGGAATCAGCATTGTTTTGAGTCACCAAACATGGCTGCTAAGCCCGCCCCCTGGCTTCATTTGGTTCCCATTGATTCTTATGGGCATGCCGCCTCTAGTGTTATATTTACTCTATGCCCGCAAGCCAACCCCCGCCCCCCAGGAAGTGCCCGCCCTGCTGCGGCCACGGAGAGGTCTTGGAAGGTTCAGGTCCGTCCGCGCAGTGGGAGGGGAGAACACGATCGGAATCCCCGCAGAGAAGCGCCTGTCCCCGTCCAGGCACGTAGCAACTAGTCACGCCCCCCCCCCACGCCAGACCGCCACTCGGCAGAGCTTCCGAAGGCCAACGGGGCTGAGGCGCGGGCGGGACGACCCCGAGACCGGCCTGAGCGGGCAGGGGCGCGCGTGCAGACTGTCTCCTTGCACTCAGCACTGGTCTCGTCTCGACGGGACCTGCCGAGACCCAACGCGAGTCTCCTGCCCCTCGTGCCTGGCCAGCCGCTTTGGGTCGCTCCGGTGCAACTCTCGGAACCGGAGCCGTTTGGGGCAGCCGAGGGGCAGGCCAAGCGGGGGCGGGCGGACAGACGCAGGTGGAGTGCGGCGAGGGGGAGGCTTGGGCGTGCCCTCTCCAGGAAAGCCACTGCCCCACTGAGGGGCTGCTCCTCCCGGGCCGAGGCAGAAGCCGCGGGACCTCCGGACAATGGGTGGCACGTGGAGGGGCGATGACGGACGGACGCTCCGAGAGCCTGGCCAGAGCCCCGTCGGCAGCCCAAGCCAGAAGCCGAGCGGGTGGCGCAAGCGCTTGACGGTCCAGCACCAGGAGAAAGTGGGGCAGACGCTCGGAGACGCGGCAGGAGGAGGTCTGGCTGCTGGCGGCGAAGCCCCTCTCCCAAATGCGAACGGGGCCGCACAGAGGTCCCAGAATCTGCGCTTCGAATCCCCAGCGAGATGCCTCGCACCGCAGGTGCCTCTCCCCAGGATGCGCGCAGCCCTGGGGGAGGATCTCCAAGCTGCTGGGAGGAGGCTGCCAGAGGGAGCCTGTCCAAAGTGTGGCCTAGTGGCAGGGGCGGCCGGGCTCTGCTGCTGGTGGGTGTAGCACTCAGTCTGCCCTCGTCTGCCCATGCGCCATCTGCCCCTTGAAACAGGGAAGAGAGCAGCGTGGAAGAGAATGTTGGGTACAAGGGAGCCGCAATGGGATGCAAACGTCCGGTTGTCTTGTGTGCTCCCTGAGGCATCTGGTGGGCCACTGTGAGATCCAGGAAGCTGGACTGGATGGTCCTGTGACCTGATCCAGGGCGGCTGTTGTTATGAGCAGCACAGCTTGGGGGGGGGGTAGCCCTTGGCAATGGGCTGGTCCTGCCAGGAGGGCAGATGGGAGAGCAGGAGATGCTCCAGGCAGCTCTCTGGCCAAGTCGCGGCAGACCCAATGTATCTCCCCAGTGCTTTGCAATAGCAGCAAAGAAAGCTACCCCCTTCCCCGGGGCTGCTGAAGTAAAGACAGCACAACATGCGTCTCCTACACCCTCACAGCAGAAGGAGATGGTCGGCCAGCTGCAGGCCCTGCTTGGCTTGCCTGTACGGGGTCTGTACAACCCCAGCCCCCACCCACCCACCTAGTCAGTGCGTGCAGGCTCAGAAGGTACCCCTGGTACAGCTCTCTGGCCTGGTGGAGGTGCGGTCCCTCTCCGTGCCACGGCTGCAAGAAGAACAAGGCTGCTGTGACTCCCCCCTCTCCAGGAGGCAGCGGCAGAATGTCCTGCAGGCAGTCACAGTAGCCCAGTGCACAGCATCACACAGTGACCCCCAGCAGGGCTCAGGTGCATTTTCCCCACTTGTAGTCCCTCTGGCACCGGAGACCGGGAATCTGGACTCTTGGCAGCAGAGTGCCAGAGGGCAGCCTGGCAGCCCCTCTCTTTGTGTCACCCTCGCAAGAAGGTGTTTCATCATCACTTCTGCCCCTCCTCTGGTGCTCCCCACAGTGTGATGTGCACAGCCCTTCACATGGGTGGGCCCCCTATGAATCCAAGCCAGGGAGGAGGGGCCTGTCCCAGACTCAGAGGAGGGAGCCCCCGCTATGATGCACCCATTCCCTGGCTCCTTCTCCCAGACTGCCTGCCCAGGCCAGTCCCTGCTCTCCCCTTTCCAATTGGTCAGAAAGGGCAGCAGGAACTCCCCCGGTGCTCAGTGGAAACTCCCACTCCCAGGAAAGGGCCCTCTCAGACTGCAGCCTTCAAGTCCCTCTGAGCTTCAGCAGCAGCTGTGGCTCTCCTGCCAACGTGGCTGAGCAAGCCTCCCCATGCCCACGCTGGAAGCCGTAATAGGGCGTGATGCAAAGGCAGCAGGCAGAACATTCCCAGAACAGAACGGCCAACACAATTATTGTACAAATCGATGGCAAGGCCACATCTGGAGTACTGTGTGCGGTTCTGGCCGTCACATCTCAAAAAGGAATTAGTGGAGCTGGAAAAGGTGCAGAAGAGAGGCCAAAACGACTGCTGGCTGGCGCACCTCCCTGATGAGGAAAGGCTGCAGCGCTTGGGGCTCTTCAGCCTGGAAAGAAGGCGGGGGGGGGGGAGAAGGAGGATGATTGAGATTTACAAAATTATGCGCGGGAGTGGATAAATCACCCACTCGCAGCACCAGAACCTGGGGACATGAGCCTGAAATGAGTGGTGGGAGAGTCAGAATATAAGGAGACATTTATTCGTGTAATTAATCTGTGGAACTCCTTGCCACAGGATGTGGTGATGTCATCTGGCCTAAATGCCTTTAAAAAGGGATTGGAAGAAATTCCAGAATTTATGGAAGAAAAATCCCACAGGTTACAAGCCATGATGGGTATGCACAACCTTCTTGTTTTGGCAGGGTATCTCAGAATGCCAGGTGCAAGGGAGTGGCAACAGAGTGCAGGCATCTTGTTGTCTTGTGTGCTCCTTTCTGAGGCACCTGGTGGGCCCTTGTGAGATACAGAAAACTGGATTAGACGACACTCCCTTCAGCCTGATCCAGCGGGGCTCATGTTCTCTCTCCTGCTTACCTGGACCAACTTGTTTTTTCCACTGACTGGGGGGGGGGGGCTTTTCCAACCCCTTCTGTCTCGAGCTAGACCTTCTCCCTGGAGTGACCCTCCACCTTGCCAGGGCGAAACCAACCCTCACGGTGGGGGGCTGCAGACACGCCCACAGGCCAGGGTGTGGAGGGCAAAGAAGCCCGTTACTTGCGCGCACACGTATCCCCCACCCCGGGCCACTGCAGCTTGGCTGCAGGGAGGAGGGCTGTGCATGAGTCGGAGGCATGTGCAGAGTGACGTCTGTGAGCCGGGGCCCACGCCTACCATGAGGACAAGGGTCCAGCGACCCAGTGCAAAGGGCGCCAAGGCCCACTCCGCAGGCAAGAAGGGGGCCTGTCCTCACAGGCCCCAGTGCCGCACGCCCACTCCCACCCATGGCTGGTAAGACGCCCCACAAACAACGGCCGTTACAGAAAACATTTTTTATGCATGTGATAAGGTGCAACTCCAACCTCCTTCCTCCCCCCCCGCCACCCACAAAAACAGGCTGGTTATGGCCATCCCTTGTCTCCAAAGCAGCAGGTGTCTGGGGGACCCTGTACCTTTCCCCATAGGTGGGGGGCAGAGGCCAGGCCTGCAAAAATGCCAGTGGCCGACCTGCACCTGCGTCCCTGTGCAGGCCCAGCCCTGCTTCCATCCACTCAGCCACCCTGGGGCGGGGGCTCAGCCTGGGGCAGGTTCCAGGAGGTCCTGTCCTCATAGCCCAGCAAGCTGCAGCCACACCTGCCCCTGCACTCCCTTCGCCCCAGGCCCTCCCATCCTTGGCAGCGCTCCTCCCGGGCTTCCACGGAGGCCCCCAGGCCCTGTTCGGAGGCCCCAGCAGCAGGGCAGGGCAGGCAGAGGTGCTGTCCGTCCGCCTTCCGCTTCCAGCGGGGCCGAGGCTGCCCCAGCTCACTGCAGCACGCAGGCCTCCTCCCCCCCCTTCTTCAGCCACTTGGGGGGCCGGCGGCTCCTCGCCTTGCTGCACAGGGGGTGAGTCCGCCGCCCCGGTGATCTTCTCGCGCAGAGCCATGAGGAGGTCCCTGCTCTCGCTGGCAGGCAGGTTGCTCAGGTAGTACTGGGGGGGCCAGTTCCGCCAGCCTGCAGGGAAGAGACACTCAGTGGGCAGAAGGGGGGAAACGCCCCTCGCAGCTGTTTGCTGGGGCTGCCTGCCCGGGCAGCCCTCCTCCCGGAATGGGGCCTGGAGAGCAACATGAGAAGCCATGGCGAGGGCCGCCCCCCAGCCCCTCCCACTGCCGCTCACATCTCCGGCTGGATCTCGGAGACGATGCTCAGGCAGTTGTCCTGCGAGATGGTGAACTCGTGGTACAGCAGCCAGGCGGGCGGGGTGGGGGGTGGGCGGCGCAGCCGGTAGCAGGAACTGGGGGGCAGCTGTGCCACTTGCTTGTGGGTCAGGAGCAGGTAGTTGCCGGAGCCATCCACGTCCCGGGCCACCTGGGCAGGGCAGGGGAGGGGGGAACTGCCCGTCAGGAGTGGCTCCCCTGCCCAGCTCCAGCCCAAGGGCGCCTCATGCCCAGACCCCCGGGGAGCCACAGCCAGTCGGAGCCCGTCAGAGCAGGCTGGACCAGCCACACGCAGCAGCTCCCGCAAGGGGGCAGCGAGGCCTCCCCTTCCCTGCCTGGCTTAAGGGGCCCAGGCATCGCTGGGTAATCTGCCCCCCCCCGCTCAAACGGGCCTTCAGAACTTGCTGCTTTGTAGAAGCAACATCCAGACTGGATTCGGGGCACTGCCCGACACCCCCTCCCCCTCCCCGGGAGACCAGGACCAGCCCGCGGCCCCTTCGCCCTGGCGGGAGAGGAACGGGGTGGGCACAGACATGAGAATGGGACAGGGCTGGCCGGCTGGCCCCACTGGGCGTGCAGCGGTGGCTGCAGCAGTGCAGACAGGTCAGCAGCCTCCTCCTCCAGCCGGGGCCCCAGGGACAGCCCAGGTCCCTCCCGGGTGTCAGGAGGTTGGGTGCTTCCCGCCGCTCCATTTCCCGGTCAGAGCACCATTCGCCAGGCAGCAGCAGCCCCCCCCTTCCCGCTCGGCCCCAGCGGCAGCCGCCCTACCTTGAGGAAGAAGCCCGAGATGAGGGCCTGCTTGAGGCGGACGACGTTGCTCTCCGTGCCGAAGGCTGGCGGGGAGACGGGCAGCTCGATGCGCTGCATGACCCCCAGGAGCTCGGCCCGGACCGCCCCGGCCAGGCGCAGCGCAGCCTCGCTCACCGCGTGCTTCCGGCACCAGCCGCCCGGGTCGCTCTCTGTGGGCGGAAGGGAAGGCGGGCCGTGTACCCCCACAGGCCCCAGTGCGCAGGCCCCCCCCCCCCCCCCCCCCCCCCCCCCCTCACCCTGCTGGGAGGCGTTGAAGACGCTGATGAGGGGGAAGTGGTCCCCCCCCGTGCGGAGCAGGCCGCGCTGCCGGGCCACCACCGCCTCCTCCCAGCGGGCCGCGGGGGGCACAAAGCAGGGCCCGGCTGCGGGGGGGAGAGGGGCTGGCGTCAGCATCCAGGAGGAGGGCCCCGGGGGCGGGGGAGCCGTATGTGGCTGCATCAGGCTGGGCTGCCCCCGGAGGGCTCTGAAGGGCCACAAGCGGGGCGCGGCCTCCGGCCTCCTGGGCCGTGCTTGGGCCCCTCCCGTCCCTCCAAGGGGTAAGGCCTGCTGGGGGGGGGGGCTGCCGCGGCCCGGCCACAGGAGAGCCAGGCGGGCCTTACCCGTCAGCATGGCGGCCAGCGTGAGCATCTCGTGGACACAGTCGAACTCGCAGGCGGCCAGCAGGGCCTTGGCCAGCTGCGGGGCGAGGGGCAGCTCCGACATGATGATGCCCACCTCGGAGAGGTTCCCGTCGTCGTCCAGGGCCGCCAGGTAGTCCAGGTCCTCCAGCGCCTGCATCAGGGCCTCCGGAGCTGTGGGGGGGGGGAGCAGGAGGGGGGAAGTGAGCGGCAGAGGGGCTGCCCCAGGCCGGCCCCCCCTGCCCTGCCCTGCCCACAGCGCCCCACCTGGCCGGTCCAGGAAGTCGCACTGCCCCATGTCGGCGATGTCCAGCCTCTTCAGCAGCAGGACCAGGCGGCTGAGGTCGGCCTCCGTGACGGGGGCTGGCGGGAGGGCGGGGAAGCTCTGCTCGTAGCGGGCCTCGGCGTAGAGGCGCAGGCACGTCCCTGCGGCGGGGCCAAAGAGGGCGCAGTGAGGCCGGGGCTCCCTGGCTCCAGCCCCCCCCCCACGGACAGAGACGGGAGGGAGGCGGGCAGCTCACCTGGGGGGCTTCCCGCTGCCCTCAGCCGCCGAGACTCTGCCTGCCTCTGGCTTATGGGCCTCAGCGCCTGCGACTTGGCCCGGATCCGAGGGTTGTAGACCTGCCCGGGGGGAGCGGGAGAGGCGGGTCGAGGAGGCTGTGGCAGTGCAGGACCAGCCACAGCCCGCCCCTCCCCACAGCACTGACAGTCACTGCTGCAAGTTGTCTGTGTCTGTGTGTGTGTGGGGTCCCCGGAGGTCTCCTTCACAGACGCAAGAGCAGAGCCTCCCTGCGCAGGCAGCGCCTCTGGAGCTGGGACTGGGCAGCCACCAGCACCTCCCCACAGCCAGGCCTGGACAGGGGCTTTTCCAAACCCTCCCGGGATGCAGAGGAAGACCACAGCCCTGCCTGGCTGCAGGCCAGGCCTACGTCACCCCCTCCCTGGGGAAGCGCTGCACCCCGCTCAGTCGCCCCGGCAGCCAAAGGAGGGGGCAGTTCCCTCTGTGCGGCCACTCAGCCCGTGCTGGAGCCAAACCCCCCCATCGCCCCCCCGCGGGTCCGCTCCTCACGGGGGGTGGGGTGGGGGGGTGCTCTCTTTTTAAGGCTTACCAAACTCTCTAGAGCACCCCCTGTGTGGACGGTGCTGGGGGCCCCCGGGACACAGCCAGCCACTTACGCTGCGCAGCTCCAGCCCGGCGTCGACGACGTGCCTGACGCCCCCCCACGGAGAAGGCCGCGTCCGCCAGCCAGTGGGTGACGATGACCCTGCGGGCCCAGCCCCCGCCCGCCTGCGCCGAGGCCTCGTACACCTTCTGGACGTCTCTCCCCACGGCCGGGTGAAGGGGCAGCACCAGCAGGGGGCCCAGGCTGGGATCCGGGGCCTGAGCCTGGAGGGCCTCGCAGCAGGCGCTGATCTCCTGGGGGGGGGGAAGGAAGGCGCTCTCGCAACCCCTGTGCCTGGGCCCCTCGGCACGGACGCTGCTGCAGGGAGGGCCGCGGGGGGAGGCGCAGCCTTCCGGACCCCTCCCTGCCATCACCACCCACCTCGCTGCCCCCTCCACAGGAGCCTCACCTGCTTGCTGGCCAAGAAGACCATCACGTCCCCGGCCTCCGCCTCCCGCGAGTGGAGCTCCAGCACAGCCTGGCAGGCCGCAGAGACGTGTCCCCCTGGCACGGTTGCCCGGTACGCCAAGCGTGGGGGTGGCCCGAGCCCCGGGACCCGCACGAGGGGGGCGTCCCGGAAGAAGTGGCGCAGGGGCTCCTCCAGCACCGGCTCCGTCACCACCACCAGGCGCAGCTCGGGGCGCTGGCGCTGGGCGTCCTTCAGCAGCCCCAGGAGGAGGTCTGTGGCCACCGTCCGCTCCTGGGCCTCGTCCAGCAGCACCACCCCGTACTGGCGCAGCAGCGGGTCTGACATCATCTCCTGCAGCAGGACCTCATCCGAGCAGAACCTGCAACCACAAACCGTCCGCTGGCTCGAGGCTCCTCGGAGCAGCAATTATGTCTGGACACAGGCTGACCGGAGGCCCAGAACCCCTGAGCAGCTGCCTTTTGGGGGGGGGCGACCATCCCCACGAGGGTCAAGCACCCCACCTCTAAGGCAATCAAACCGTCCAGTCAAGAGGATGTCTGTTAGGAAGCAGACGTGCAGGATCCTCAAGCGCCACTCTGGAAGGGCAGGCTGACCAGGCAAGGGCCCCAAACAACGCCAGGAGCAGGCATGGACTTGACAGAGGGTGCCTGGGAGGTGCACCAGGGTCCTGGCTGATTGGCATTTTAATTACAACCTACGTTTATATATAGGATGAATTTTATGGCACCGAAATAATTCTCCATGTTATAACGCCCAGGGCAGGGAGGGTTCCTGTAACTGGCCAGATGGCATTTGTGCTGCCTGCTGAGGGCAGGAAGTGACATTAACAGGTGGGGGCCAGAAATAAGCCCCTTGTCCTCACACAGAGGCTCATTAGCTGCTAACAGAAGGAAAAAATGCGCAAGCCTCGCTCATATTTTCAAGAGAGGGCAGAGCCCAATTATGGATAAGGAGCTTCTGTAGGCTGTATCTGGCCCACAGGCCTTAGGTTTGAGACCCTGCACTAGGGTTAGCATGCTGTGCAGTTCAGCAGTTTCTCTGTGTTGGTAATAAATATCCTGCCAGAAGTTTATGCGGTGCAATATCTAGGCAGGACATAAAATTCAGGGAGAGGGAAAGATACAAACAGCAACCAGAGTGTCTTCCAAGAATAATTCCAATAGCTAATTGCTAGAGGTGGAAGACACCCGTTTTATTTTTTCACAGATTTAGGTGTTTTTCAAGTGCACAAAGTGGTGTGATGTGTTTTTAATTCCAGGGTGCATTCTTCTAAATTATAAGTGCTTTAAAAGTATACTAGGTAGGTGATATAGGTGGTAGTGTCAGCAGATGCACCCACATGCACGTAGAGGTGTTAAGAACATAAGAGTCCCGTTGGATCAGGTCAAAGGACCATCCAGCCTCTTGTACCTCACAGTGGCGCACCAGATGCTTCAGGCAGCACACGACAACAAGAGATGCCTGCATCCCGTTGCCACTCCCTTACATCTGAAATTCTGAGGTAGCCTACTTCTAAAACTAGAAGGTTGCAATTACGCATCGTGGCTTGTAACCTGTGATGGACTTTTCCTCCAGAAATCTGTCCAATCCCCTTTTAGAGGCATCCTGGCCAGATACCACCAACACATCCTGTGGTGGCAAAGAGTTCCACAGATTAATCACTCCACTAGGTTGAAAAGTATTTTATGTGTTCCAACTCTCTCAGCACCCAATTTAAGTGGATGACTCCTGGTTCTGCTGTTGTGAGAAAGGGGGAAAAAAAAACATCCCTCTATCCATCGGCTGTATGTCTCAAGCATGCCCCCCCCCAGGCATCTTTGTGAATACGTAAAGAATGGTTGGTGTTTATTTTTTCAGGGTTTTTTTAAACAAAAATGAGAAGCGCAGAAGGTTTTTACTTCATTACCACTGAAAAAACCCACCTCTACCAACTGCATGATGAGTTACTGGGTCCACCGTGTTTATGCTTTATTTGAAAGGTATATACTTGCTGGAAGAACGGGGGGGGGGCTGGTCCCTGGAACATGGAACGGCTTAGAACGTGCTGCACCACCGTGCCATGCGCACCCTTCAATAAAGCTCCATCAGACTGTTGCTGGTGGCAATTATTTGGCAGTAGTTACACACCACAGACAAATGTGTTAACGACAAGGTCACAGAAGCCACACTGTGCACGCATGCCATTGCCAGGCATCACCAAGCAGAGGCCGCTCTCTGCACCGTTCCTCTCTCGCGTGCTCAGGACGCAGACTGAGCCACAGTCCGTTTCATCTCCCTGGGAATGAATCCTGTCTGCGTTACTCAATTGCTGGGACGAGGGAGGCTTGGTCCATGGGAGTGGGAGGGAAGATGCCCTCTGCAGGTTGGCCTCTTAAGTGGTGGTTGCTGGGACACTGCAAGCCAGTCTTTGCAGACACACACACACGCTGCACCAGCTACCAGAGCCCAAAAGGCACGGTCCCCCTCCCCCACCACACGAAGGCTCCCACCTAGTTGCTCAGCCCAGCCCACTGTACCTCAGCAAAGTCTCAGAAGTGCAGCAGTCCTCATAGGGGATGCAATAGCCAACCTCATGGCCCACATTGAGGTCCATTTCGTCGGCCACCCGCAGTGTCAGGCTGAGTGCCGCCAGGCTGTGAGGCTGAGTGCAGACCACCTGGCCATGAGCAAACTGCTGTGAGAGGGCATGCTCTGCGCACCACTGAGGCACCTGGGGAAAGCAGGAAGAATGGACCAGACAGGTAAGGAGGGGCAGAGTCTTCCCTTCCCTAAAGTATGGCTCCCCTCTCCCCCCAGTCCACTCCCCAACACACAGGATCGGGCTACGCAACACCAAGATGATGGAAAGTTTCCCCAAAGAGAGCCACCAAAGGGGCACCCGGCCTGGCTGCCATAGAGAGGGGTTGGGCAGATTAGCAGGGGGAAAGCCCACCACAGGTTACAGGCCACGTGCAGCCACTCTCCAAGTGCCACTGCAAGGGAGAGGCAGCAGAGGCTGGCATTTTGTGGTTATTGGTGCTCCCACAAGCACCTGGTGGGCCACTGCCAGGTGAGTCAGCCTAATCTAAAAGGGCTCTGATTGGTCAGACACCCAAAATGTCCTTCTGCCTCCCATTCCATAAGGGCCCATTCCAAAGTGGACGTTTTTCCAGTCTGGAAGGTGCTCATCACACCTGTGGAGGTAGAAAGGCAGAGCCACGTTGGCCCCTGAAAGTCAAGCAAGCGAGCACTATACTTTTCCAGCAGAAAGAAGGACCAAGAGGGAGCACCTTAAGGCAGGTAGCTGACAAGAAGGGTATCCCAGGTCCTTGAGGAGAGATAGAAGAGAGGGCCCCTGTGCAGGGAGGGTGCCGCCCCCCCCCAGGAGAACAAACTGCAAGAAGTGCCCCAGACAGAATGAAATGCAGCTGGTGCCCAAGGCCACCCTGGGCCAGACGGGGCACTTTCTCCAGGTGCAAAGGGGACCACTCTGAGCAGTGCAGGAAAGACATGTCCACTGACAGCCAGCAAGCGAGTCCCCTCCTGGGCACCTCCACAGACGGGAGCTGCTGGAAAATGGGTGCAGGCGGAGCCTCTGGAGGAGCTGCCCTGCTCCCATCTTGGCCTGGCAGCTCCTCCACTGTCCTAAGGATCTCCACACCTCCGAGGACGAGTATCTGGTAGTCATCAGCCCCTCTCAGGAGCAGCAGACCGGTTCCCAGCTCCGCATGTTTCTGTTGATTCTTGAGACAGATCCACCTTGTCTCCTGGCCTGCTTGCCGCACTTTTTCTACCCCCCTTTAAGGTTTAAATTCCTTTCCTTTGGATTCTGCATAGATTCTGACACTTGCCTGCCTAGCCCACACTCATGCATTGAGGCTGTCAAATCCAATTGCTCTTGCAGATGCTCCTGTGGTTGTGATTTTAGAGAAGAGCCCCTGGCTTCAGTGCTGTCCTGGGCGGGGGGGGGGATGTCTTCCCCTCACCCTTGACAGGTCCCCTCTGCCTTTTTAGCTACCACCATTTCAGACTACAGCAGGTAAAGACAACTAGTGTGCTCCCTTGTTTGGCTGCTGGCCCAGTAAAGGCAGGAAGGGGTGCACACATGCTGCCTGTGGAGCTCCACTCCCCTGGGTCATATCAGCCTGCCTTCTCTCCCAGGTTCTCCAAGACAGTTTCTCCTCTGTTTTGAAGAGCAGCCTGCAGTGATCCCCTGATGGGTCTGGCTAACAGCAGGGATCACTGAGCTTGGGCCAGGGCTGCAGCTGGTCAGTGCTGTGCTGTGCTCTGCCCATCAAAGAAGGCTGGGCTGGGCGAGGGCAGGGTGGCAGGTTCTGGCTAGTGCTGCTGTTCCCTGTGGCACAACCAGGCAGCCCAGCAAGAGGAAATCCTTGCTGGGACACACCTAACTCACTCCTAGTCCCTCCTAGCTTGCAGCTCTGCACAGAGAAGTGCAGGGTAAGAAGCTCCATAGGCCCCACCCAGGCCAAAGTCTGCCTCTTTGGCAGAGAGGCAGGCCACTCTGGGTGGCCATCAGGCCCCACCTGGCTTCCGCACACAGCACACCTAACCCGCCTCCAAGCAGCGTCCCTGCACAGGCTCACCTGCCAACAAGGGCCGCTGCAAAGCAGCTGCGCACCATCCGCTGGGCTGAGAAGCCAGTTGAGCTACAGCAGCGCAGCCCTTGAGGGCAAACGCTGGGCACGAGCCAGGGGGCAGACTCACGGAGCCCTGCTTCCCAGATGTCAGCAGGTTGCCTCCACAGTCGCCTTGTGAGGGAGCTCTCAGTGAGCCAGCCAGAGACAGCCTGTTCTCCGCCGCGGACCCAGGAGCGCCTGGCCGCGCAGGGTTGGATGGACAGAGGCAGCCCTGCAGGGCGGGCGAGCTCCCTGCGTTCGAAGAGGCCAGTTCCCGTGCCACCGTGCGTGTGCGTGCGTGCGTGTGTGGTGGTGGTGGGGGGGGGGAGCCTGCCAGCGCCTCCGAGCCCAGCCCGGCCCACTCACCTGGGTGCTCTTGCCCGTGCCCGGCTCCCCAGAGAGCAGGACGATGCCAGGGCCGGCCTCCAGCTGCTCCAGGAAGGCGTACTTGGCGCCCCAGGCGGGGAGGGCGCGCCGCCGGCCCAGCAGCTCGTAGTAGCGGGAGGAGAAGGGCAGCCCGTCGTAGGGGTTCAGCTCCAGGTCGCCCTCGCAGTCCGCGGCGGCGGCGTCGCTGCCCTCCCCCTCCTCGGACCCCTCCAGCTGGAGGCCGCCGGGCGCGCGAGTGTCGGCCGCCCCCTCCATGGAGCGCCGGGGCGGGCGGGCGGTCTCCCGGGAGGCCTGCAGGGGCAGAGGCGGGTCAGGGGCCGGCCAAGCTGGCGGCGGCAGGAGAGGCACGCCCGGCTCCAGGAGGCTCGCCGGGGCCGCGGCCCGGGCTCACCGTCGCAGGCCCGGCCGGTCAGCCCCCTCCCCGGGGCCGCGGACTCACCTGCGGCACTTGCACCGGCCGCGAGCCCCAAGGGTCCGAACCGCGCTTCCGGCCGCCACTTCCGGTGACGCGCATCTGGCCGTGGGCGGGGCTCCGTCGCCCCGCCCCCGCTCGCCTAACCCGTTTCTACCCACGAAGTTATAATACACAGGAGAAGGCATGACGTCATTTTCTTGAAGCCATGGACATACTAATATGGCTGACTCAGATCATTGCCGCCAAGGAGGATTGCCGCGAATTCACGAATAAAAATCTCCCTGCACGTGTGTAAAAGTTAATATCAACCTTTTTAATCATGCCTGCGTGTTCTGCATACGGGTGTGCGAATCGCTGTACGAAAAATGGGATTTAATTTCCACGGAAAGATTCATGTATTCACATTACATTCAATAAAACTACAGTGCATTGAAACAGTGAGTGCATTATTTTTGAAGCTGTGTAATTTCTTGTTGTTCCTAGCAGTCTTATTCACCATTTTCTGACACCCACTGTTAATGGTCTAGAAGAAAAAAAAAATATTTCCCCCCTCCCTTTTCCCCCCTTCCCGTTTACACTTTTTTTCCCGCCTTCCATTTTCTACTGTAATATTTTCAAAATTCTGAACATTAACAGAATTGTTTTATGGGGGGGGGGTGAGTGTAGAAGTTTAAAAAAATACTCTTAATAGTCTAGAAGTAAAAAAGAACTACTCTCATATTGACAACTACTTGTGTTATGAAGAGATTTAAATGTAATTTTCCTATATATTTATCTAATTTTTGCCCACCCCCTTTTTTTCTTTCCTTCCCGTTCACACTTTATTTTTGCTTTTGTAGATTTAAATAGTCTGTCAAAATAGTGCAATCTGAGTTTAAATAGACAGCATTTCGTCAGGTATGTTCAGTAATATAATTATGAGGAATTTAACCTTGTAGTTGCATATTAAATCATAATAAGGTTACCAATAATGTTTCTACACGATCACATGTTTTTTATTTTCGTAAGTTTTTATTTAAGGAATAAACTATTCAGTCCTAAACAGTGCGAGCAAAGCAATCTGAAATGCTTGGAATGCATATTGTTTTGAGTATACCAACATGGCTGCTAAGCCCGCCCCCTGGCTTCACTTAGCCAGCATTACTTCTTAAGGCAGGGCTTCTCCTGTGTATTATAACTTCATGTTTCTACCCGAACCTGGAGACGGGCTTCCTGGTTGCTACGGCTACAAGCGCCCCTCGGCGTCCCGCCCTGCTGGAGCAAAATGACAGCCATGCCCGCCAGTCCGCGACTCCGGGGTCCCGCCTCTCAATTGCGCCAGGGGCGGAGCAGCTGCTGGCCGCGTGTCGGGGGCGGGGCGTCCAGCGCGCCCAGCCCAGCCCGGGAGCCCCGCCTCCCAGTGCTCTAGCCCGCGCGCGCCCACGAGGAGCTTCCGCATCGGGGTCGCGCCTGAGCCTGGTGGGTCGCTGAAGGTTCGTGCGGGAGCAGGCGACGGAACAATCGCCTCCAAGCCTGCGGACGAGGCGATCAGGGTTTGCGCTGCTGCCTCTGCTCTGGCCATTGCTCCCTATACATAAACGAATTTCTTCCTGGCTCTCCTTTTTTGGAAGCCTGGTGAACCTCGGCGGTGGTCCCGATAGTGTCATCTCAAAAAGTGGGTCCTGGTGCTAATCGGTTTGGGAAGCACCGCCGCAGAGGACTTGGAAGCATGCCAAGTGTGGCTTATTTATCCCAGAGGACTGTCAAGAGCGCGCGCGGGGGGGGGGGGTGGCTTAATATCAGCAAAGACGCTGCTACCTCGTTTCAACTGGAACTTGTTTTCTAACTTGGCGGTTGACGTTACCCAGAGACAGATGGGTTCAGATCCAGCCACCCTCCCTTCCCTTCCCCCGTAGTCCAGCAGCACCTCTGCTGCACTGCGCACTGTGGGGGGGGGGGGAGAAACAGCTGCTTTGGCAGCAGACAAGGAAAGGCTCCAGGTGTGGCACTTGAGGCCCCATCAGGCAAATTGCTCTTCTTTGGGGCACTGCCCCAGGGCACTTGCAGTAGTGGCCCCTGGCCTAGCCGGAGGAGCCCTGCTGCATCAGGCCAATGCCCATCTAGTCCAGCTTCTGGTGTCTCACAGTGGCCCACCAGATGCCTCAGGGAGCACACAAGGCAACTAAACACTTGCATCTTATTGCCACTCCCCTGCAGCTGGCATGCTGAGGTACCCTACATTTAAAACAAGATGCTGGACCACCCATCAGGGGCTGCAGCCTGCAATGAAGCTTTCTCCAGAAACCTGTCCAATTCCACTTATTGGAATCTAGGTATCTTTAATCTAGGCCAGACGGGTGGCTCTGGCCTTAAACCCCTTTTGCTGCCTGCACACGGAATTCCCTCTACCTGCCAACCCCCCCCCCCCCCCAGAAAGCACTACCAGGAAAGATACCCGATATCTCTCTCCTTTCACCCCCCGGGGTCGTGGGGGTGGGGGATGCCCGCCCCCCCCCCCCGCTCCAGAGCTCATTTGCAACAGCTGGGTGTCACGCTCAGGTTGAAGCAGAAGCGCCTTGGAGAGCAGGCCAGGTCACCACTCCTTGCACCCTAAGCCACTCCTTGGGCTTCCTGGAGCCTGCAAGGAGGTGGGAGGCACCACATCTACTCCAGCATTCAAAGGTGAGCATTGGAAGTGCCCCTCCCCATTTCCTTCCCCCCCCCCGTTTTGGAAAAGCTGGTTCCCCCCTCCCCCGGTGCACAACCAGCGGCCTGAGGCCTGGAGGGGATTTCAGGCACCTCTTCTGGGCTCTGCAGGAGTTGACATCTTCTGCGGGAACAAAAAATGCTCCCCTCCCCCACCTGAGAGAACTGGTCCACTGCACAGGCTTCCTGCTGTTTTCAGGGCGGCCGGAGGCAGCTTCGCCCGCTGCCTCCCCAGAGCTTACTGATGTGAAAACAGATATTCTGCCCTGTTTTCCATTGGAAGCCAGCTGCCATTGCAGCAAATCTGTTGCTAGCTACTGTCCTGTGCATTACTGGGGTGTGTGTGAACTCTGAAGACAGGCCAAGTATGTCCAGTGAAACTTGCTCCCTCTCTGCAAAGTGTGCGCAAGACCATCAGGGGCTGAGACTCCAGCTGTACTTGCACATGCCACAGACTGAAGCTTCATTAAAGTGGCACCAAAACAGGCTTTACTACACTGTGCCCTTTTCAACTTTCTTTCCACTTCCTCCTCCCAACCATGTTCTTCTACACCCCACACACCTCCCCTGCCCCAGAAGTATGCAGCCCTGAGTACTGTGGTGGTTGTTCTTTGCATAGGGCACAGAGTTTGCAGTACCTTCCTCCACAACGTGTTTCTGGTGACTGCACAAGCAGAACCCCCATCCTCCCTTCTATCTGCCCCCCTTCTGCTGCTATAGCATTAAGTGAGAGAAAGGGACGGTGGAAGTACATCAACAATCTGCACATGCCTGACTTCCAAGCATCACTACTCTCGGTGATCTGCAGTAACTTTCCTCCAGCAGGCACCATGGCGTGGGCCCAGGGCAGGCTGTGTAGCGTACAGGGACCACTGGCAGGCCGGCCTGTTTGGGACAATCCTCCCACCGGGCCACAGAAGTCAGCCCCTGCCTGTGCACAACTCAACCCTGCCACCAGCTGTAGCGACGTCCCTTGCCAGGCCCGTTTCCACCACACAAACTGACTGCTGGCAGCTGCACAGCACCACCAAGGAGGAAACTGCTCCGGCCTTGGCCAGGAACAGGAAGAGCAGCTTCGGCCCCGCTCCAACCACCAAAGAACGACAGCTCTCCCTCCAGGGCAAAGTGCCAGGGGCTCAACAGGCCACACTCTGACCAGCTTTGCTGTTCCCCTTCCGGGGGAGCTCCAGTGCTCAGCCTTCACCGGGGCTCCTTGGGAGCAAAACGAAGAGACTTCGGCTGAATGAGAATTAGAGGAACGTTTATTCTGATAGCCCCCCCCTCCCGCTCCACTGGCTCCTGGCCCTGCTGATATGTCCAGGCCCAGTGACAGAAAGTGCAGGCAGGCAGGCAGGCACACACGCACCCTGGCTCCAGTCCAGCCATGACTGTCTTGCCCGCAGCATGTGCATGGAGTTGACATGCACTGCCTCAAGGCGGCAGCAGCCACAGCAGCTCCACAATCCACACCAGCACAGACCCCACCAGTCCAGGAAGCAACACAGGCTGGTCAGCAGCTCCCCTCGCGATTCGGCACCCCATGCTTCTCCGCGTACCTCCTGTGAAGGCAAGACAACGCTCAGCGGGCATTCCACACCGCCTGCCCCAGCAGGGGACACCCCCAGCCTCCGAGGGCCCGCTCTGCAGCTGGGCAGGGCCAGGCCTCACCTCCGGGCCTGGTCATAGAGTGCCCGCTTCCGCTCCTGGAGGGAGAGGTGCCTGGCTTCTGGCGACCGGGCAAAGACCTTCACTGGCACCTGCACAGAGAGGAGGGAGACGTCTCTGGGGATCCTGGCACTCCACCCAGGCCTTCAGCAGGCTTCCAGACGATGTGGCTGAAACCTGCCACTGCTCTCCCCCCCCCCCCGTGCTGCACAGCTGTAGGTACCATGACTGGGGACGAAGCCATGGGGCGCTGGGCACTGGAGTCAGATGGGGCTGGCAAGGAAGCCTCGGCCTCGCAGGGGGTGAAGGGAACCCGCCCCTCCAGCAGATTGGCGATGGTGGCGTCCACACAGCTTGTCTGGCCTGGAAGAGAGAGGGGCCAACCAGATTTAGCAGGGGAAGCAGCAGCCAGGGCCCACCCACAGGCGGCCTCTGGACTGCAGCAGCAGCTGCCTTGGACCCAGCACGATCCCCACTCTCTCGGGCACCCTTTCCAGCACAGCCAGAGCTACTGCCAGGGAGCTCTCACGGGCCTTCAGCCCCACCCCACCCACTCTCATCACAACTGCTGGAGCCAAACGACACTGTCCCTTTTTTTGAAAAAGGAGGTCCTGGGAAACTGTGGGCTTGTCAGCCTGATGGCAATAGCCAGAAGAATCCCAAACAGCCACACAGGGCACAACCTGGAGTTAGGCCATGCCTGGCCCCAGGGCCACTGTAAAGTGCACTTGGACCACTCTCGGAGTCAGGGAGGATGGCGCACGTCTCTGTGCTAGCCTCTGACTCCCAGAGTGGTCCAGACATACTTTACAGTGTCCCTTGTGCCAGCCAAACCTTGCTGGCCAATTTGTGCCGGCCTAACTCCAGGTTAGGGACAGCACTCCCAAGCAGAGGAGTGTACTTGAGTGCCTGAAAACTGCAGCAAGGCTGCTTCTGGTGCATTCAAGAGCGAATTGTGCCAGACGTCTCATCCCCTCCTCCAACAGTGACCAGGTCAAGAGACCAAGGATGTGTCACATCTCAAAGTCAGAAGCACACTTCTCGATAAGGTGGTAACTCCCAGGTAAATGTGCGCACAACTGCAGCGAGCACACGCTGAACATGAACCTGCAGAGTGAGGTGGCTGCCCAGTGAGGCACTGAGCCCGGGTCTCGAGGCAAAGTGAGTTCCACTTGACGCAGCACCAGTCAGAACTTCACTGGGCATTCTGGGCACTGTGGTTCAAGAAGGCACTGACAGACTGCAGCAGGTTCAGAGGCTGGCAGCCACGAGGGCTCCCCCCACCCAGCTGTGCGGTTGTGCAGCTCAAAACTGAGCTCCACCCAGCTCAGAGCCCCAGATGCTGGCAACGACTAGTGCCAGACTCCACGCAGTGGGGTGAACGATAAAGGGGAGCACTGCTCTAGACTGGGGGCCCTGCACCTGGGGAATGACAACGGACACCCAAGTCCCACTCAGAGTCAGGCCAGCACACAGAGGGGTTTATGGTGGCTGAACCAAGTATTGCTCTGATGAAATGGTTTCTGGTGCCCATAAAGTTTTTTTCCCGGTGTGGTCCAGGGCAGGGGAAAACCCAGAGAGCTCCCAGGCAGGGGTGGATTGGGCAAGGTGACCCTCACGTGTGCCGATAATCTGCCCCTTCCCTTTCCAGGGGACGCCTCTGACAGCCGACTCAGACTCAAGGAGTCCTGCAGCAAAGGCCGAAGCTTAGTTCACCCCCAGGAGCCCTTTGCAACTGCCTCCCCCACTCTGTTGCTATGGCTGCATCAGAGGAGGAAGAAGTTTAGTTAGGAGTGGGCTGTCTGGGGAGAGGCGATGGCCGTCTGGTTCCAGTGTGGGATGAATCTTCGGGTTTCCCCAGGTTCTCTCGTTCCTGCCTGTGCATTTTCTGTGCTTTGAGCAGCTTCCATATCCATCAACAGCTGGGATGCATTTTACAGGCAACCATTAACCCTTTGTTTTGCAGAACACTATGCCACGGGGGGGGGGGGACATCTCTCTTCCCTCAGAGTCAGCCACGAGCCTGCTGACTGGCACCCACTCCTCCAGGAAGGGAGAACGCAGACATCAAGGAAGCCGTCGCAGGCAGGTGCTAGAGTTTCCAAGCCAACAGGAAGGGGGGCTCTTGCTCTTCCTCCCAGCTGCTGCAGCTCAGGCAGTGAGCCTCACTCAGGAGACGCCTGCAAGCCACTTGCTGTGGGGAGGCAAGGGACAGGGCTGGTGATCCCAGCCTTCAGGTAATCCAGGGAGGAAGAAGTCAGGTAGGGATCTCTAGCTTGTGGGCATGAATTACTACTGCCTGTTGAAAGCCTTTCTTGTCTTCTACCAAACTTCTCTCTCCTTTATTCATGTTCTTGTCCATTTTGTGCTTGATTAGAGTTTTAATAAACTGTTTATACAGTGGACTGTTATGTCTCCTTGCTCTGCAGTTCCTACTGTGGGAGTGCTCTCAACCCCTGTGAGAGGGGTTCCATATTTTCCTAGAAGGGTTTTTTTTTTTCCCAGAAGCCCCGCCCTAGAGCCTGCTGATTTTTCTACCAAGACTTTTCCCCATTCAGCTGCATGTCAAAACCAAAAAAAAGGGGGGGGTGCAGGGAGTGACTGCACTAACCATTAGATGCTAGTGCCCTGGATCAAGCCCTCTCGTGGCAAAGTATCTGAAGGGATCTCTCAGGGCAGCTTACTGCTTGTACTGCCAGAGGGCAAGACTTGAACCCTATGGGTTTCCTGTATGAGTGACAGGGGCTGTGCAGGTACAGCTTCAGTGTGCTTGGTTGGCGATGACATCACTGAGCTTCAGAGCGCCATGAAGGAAGCTGCACAGCTCAGAGGGAAGAGTGATTAAGATTACTGGGAAGCAGATTTCAACTGACTGTAAAGAACTAATTTCCTGACTGCAAGAGATCTCCAGCATTGGAGCAGTAGTGGGGTCTCCCTCATCGGAAACTTTCAAGCAGAGACAGCCAAGTGCTCCCTCCCATCAGAATGACAGCAACACACACACACACGCACGCACACACGCACGCACGGTTCATGTCCCATGGGCCATAGTTTGGAGATTTGTCTAGATAGAAAACAGCAGGAAAGCAGCCCAAAAAAGGTTGCTTGCAAAAGCAAGAAAAGCACTGCGACATTGAGAACAACCATAGAAGGAGACCTCAGTGACCAAACAAACTTGGTTACAAGAGACAGGCAGCCCACCCTCAATGCACTGAAATAAACTAGACAGAAACACCTGCTATGTCAGAGATTTTCAACCTTTTCCACAGCACACGAGCAAGATACTAAAATGGCCAAGGTATACCATCAGCTTTTTAACAATTGACAAGGCACTCTGTGCTGCTGATGGGGGAATTCCCTCCCCAATCGCCCTACTAATACATGACCCTTCCCCAAATTCCCATGGCACACCTGCAAACCATTTGTATCACACCAATTTGCCACAGCAGCTATTAAAAATGATTGCACTATACCAAGGACCTGACACGGACAGAAACAGCAAGACCCTGCCCCAAAGCGCTTACAATCTGGACATTGACGCACCTTGACTCCACGGCTTGGATGGCTTCATTTGGGGAGCGTGAGGACAGCTTTTCCGGCTCACTCCTTGATGCACCATTCCCAGGAGGACACCCTGGACTCAACGGCAAGCCCCACTGAAAGGGATGCCGCATCTGGCTTTTCCCCCCCACACCCCAGACGCTCCACTGCACACTCCCTTACTCACCTAGATCCTTCAAGATGACTGCCAAGGGCACGTGGGGCAAGACCTCCTTGACTCGCTGGGCCAGATCCATCAAGTGTGCATCCTCTGTGGGAGGGCCCTCCACACTGGGGGGTGCCTGAGGAGGCCGGGACCCTGAGGGCTGACTGGGTGCTGAGAGAAGAGCAAGGGGGCAGACAGGCTTCTACCCTGGCTCTCACTCTGTGGAGCCACCCTGGGTCAGCACCACTTCCCACGAGCACTGCAGGATGCCGCTTGGGCCCTGCTCAGGATCCCCACCTGGAGCCCTACCTGTGCTCACAGGCCCCGCTCCGGGGCCAGTTGCCCACTCAAGCGTTGCACTTGCTGGGGCCAAATGTCATGCCTGCTCACCTGGGGTATGGGAGGCCGGTGGGCTGTGCCGCAGCCGTTTCAGGTGCTCTGCCTTGTCAGCAGCTGTCAGCCGAGTGGACACCACTCCCAGCTCCAACGCCAGGCGCTGCAAAGAAGGCAGAACGTTAGCCAGGACTCGGGGGCGTGACCCCCCCCATTCCACCCGGCCCCCTGCCAGCGCTTCACCTCTTCCCTAGAGAGCCTGAGAGGGACAAGGCCCCACACCCGGCTCCTGCTCTCACCTCCTGAACCTGCCATGCAAAATCCTCCCGGGTCTTCTCAGGTGGCCTATAGACAGATGGGAGCCACCTGGGAAGAAAATCCAAGGTGACACATGAGCTCCAGAACACCAAGGTGACATATGGGCACCAGAACACCCCCCCCCCCAGCCTGGAGTCAAACCCTCCCCTCCAGGAAAGGAGGCAGGGCTGGGATACCTCCCATTCACCTTGCCTCCCCTCACCAAGAAAGAAGCAGAGTCTTTTAGTACCTTACTTGATAAATGGTGAAGGGAACAAAGAAGGCCCACAGCAGCTCTACGACCCAGGAGGCATCGGCCACACTCTTCAGACGAGGGAGGGGAAAGAAAGGTGGGAGTGGTGAAGGACCAAGTCCGACAGGCACCAGCGACACCCTCTCCTCTCTCCACTGAACCACGGCTGGGCAAGGCCCAGCACACTCACCACAGCGACAAAAGGTCTCTGAACCTGAAGGGCCACTGGCTGAACTGTGTCCAAGATGGAGAACGGCCACGAACTGGGGGGGGGGAGAGGAGAGAGAGAGAGAGAACCCAGACAACCAGGTCAGGTGCACCCTCCCCACAGCAGAGCACACAGGCCCTCCGCCCACTGGCCCATCCCACCTGAAGCGCAGAAGGCCCACCCGGCCATTGGTGGTAGTCTCCTCAGGGAAGAGCAGCAGAGGCGGGTTCCCCCCTTGGGACGAGTAAGCTTTCAGAAACTCCAGCAGTTCGGCTCGGCTCCCTGCGCCCCCCCACCTCCAGGAACCCCCGGGACCAGCAGATGAAGCCGGACGTGCCATTCAACACAGGCTGCGGAAAAAGAAGATTTGAGAAGCACAAGCCCAAACCCTGATCCCTCTGCTCCGTAGGGTGGGGATTCCAACCCTCTCAAGCCAAGAAAAGCCCATTACTCCTCATAGGCACACTGAGCAAGTGCTGTGACAGCGCGCACCCACGCACGCACACGTTACAAAAGATTCAAGCAAGACGTGGCCTTCCCCATTCCTTCCAACCCTAGAAATGGCTGGCATGGCCCCCCACTCAGTGATCCCCACTTCGACTCCTCAGAAGCCAGCTGGGCCTGCAACGGAACCCAGATCTTACAAGCACCTAAAGAGGCAAAGGCTGCTCCAGGAACGAGCTGTGGAATCCAGGACTGCACAGCACAGCCAGGCAAGGGAACAGTAGCCAAACCAGAGGCCGTGGCAGAGCCCTGTGAGCCCATAGGAGACCTCCCCTAGAGGCTGACCCTCCTGGCAGGCAGGCAAAGGCCTCCCTGCTCTGCTCCTGGCCACTTACCGCACTGCACGAAGTCAGCAAATTGATGATGTTGTGGTCAAAGTGAGTCACGTGGTTAGCGATGTACACGCGGGCCCGGAGGCTGCGCTGCCAGGGGTTAGACTGCCTCACGAAGAGGCCCAGCACTGAGCACATCACCCGCACAATGAACCTGGCAGAAGAAGGACAGTCTGAGAGGGAAGAGACTGTGCCCTGGCACAGGCACAGGAGAAAGAGGAGCTGGTCCCCTTACTCTCTCCTCCTCCTCATAGTCACAGAAAGGGGAGACCCCAGGGAATCTCTCCCACCAGGGCCCTGTCCCCCTCTGACCTGCGCGGAGCACTGTCAGGAAGGGCACAGCTGACCAGGAAGACGTGAAGGCCGATGAAGAGGCGCAGCAGCAGCAGGCAGAGTCCCACGGGGGCGTAGAGCAGCAGTGACAGGAGCAGCAGCCCATCACTGGGCAGCCTGCGGGAAGAGGCGTCTGGTGGCAGCCTGGTCGGAGGGGGGCTGGCGGCAGGCCCTGCAGCATCCGGAGGAAGCAGCAGCGCCCGCAGCTCCGCGGCAGGCAAGGAGGGCCGAAGCTACGATAAAAGCCGCGCTTCGTGCACGAAGAGGGTCCTGCCCGCTGAACGGACCCCGCACCGCCGCCACCAACACGGGAGGGAGGGAGCGAGGGAGGGAGGGAGGAGACTCCGCCTGGCGGACGCGCGCCGGAGCTCGATCCCGCCCCCGGTTGGCGCAGGGGCTTCCCACGTCTCCGGCCCGGCCCCCCCGGAGGAGAGCGGGCGCGGCCGGGAGCCTCACCGGTGCGAGTCGAAGAGCCGGTCGGAGCCGACGGAGGGCGTCGCCGCAGCGGACGGTCCGGGGGTCGCCGCGGCGGCGGCGGCGGCTGGCGAGGGCTCCATGCGGGGCCTCCTCACGGGCCTGGCCCGGCTGAGAGCTCGGGAGCCGCCATCGCAGAGGGAGAGAGGAAATGCGTCACCACACGGCGGCGGAAGCGCCGGCTCCAGCCCCGCCTCTTTCCTTGCGCGGCATCCCGGAAAGGGCGGGCCTCGCGGGCGGTGGTTGGGAGGGGGAGGGGGAGGGGGTCTCTTCGGGACTACACTTCCCGGCAAGCTCCGCTCCTTCCCGGCAGGCCTTGAAGCGGCAGAATCGCACGCTGGGCGATGGCGTCGGTCCGCCTGGCAGTGCGCGCGGTGCTGCTGCGGGGCAGGGCTCGAGGCGGCGCCGGGGCCCGGGAGGTGGCAGCGGCGGCAGCGGCGGGGACCGAGCGGGGCGCGGAGGGCGCGGGAGGGCGTGCTCGCCCCCAAGGGCCCACCCCTCCCCCTTCGCTGCGCTGGGCGGGGGCAGGGGCGGGGGCGGGGGCGGGGCTGCTGCTCCTCCTCGTCTGGGGCCGGAGGCGGAGGAAAGAGCTCTCCGGAGGCGGCGCCGAGGCACAGGCCGTCCCAGGCCCCGCCCCCTCCTTCTGGCTCCGCCCCTTGCACGCTGCCGGCCCCGCCCCTTCGCCGCCCGCCACCCGCCCGGGCTCACCGCGCGCCACCTACAACTTTATCGCCGACGTGGTGGAGCGGACGGCGCCAGCCCTGGTCTACGTGGAGATCCTGGGCAGGTGGGCGGCCGGCTGGAGCTGGGGCTGCTGCGCTCGTCCCAGGCGGGCTCCGCAGAGGGGCAACCGCCTGTCCGCGCCCCCGCAGGCACCCCTTCTCCGGGCGGGAGGCGCCCATCTCCAACGGCTCCGGCTTCGTGGTGTCCGCAGACGGGCTGATCGTGACCAACGCGCACGTGGTGGCCAACCGGCGGCGGGTGCGGGTGCGGCTGGCCAGCGGGGAGCTCTACGACGCGGTGGTGCAGCAGGTGGACCAGGTGGCCGACATAGCCACCATCAAGATCGCCCCCAAGGTGATGACTCGCTCCCGCGGGCCCCGGGCAAGGCTGGAATAGACCTGCCCCCCCCCCCCCCGCCGGCTGTCTTGGACCTACAGCTCCGCCCGCCCGCCCGCCCGCCGTCACGCGTTCCTGCTGGAAGCGGAGGGGCTGGAGAGCTCCAACTGGCTGGAGCCATGGACTGTAGTTTCCCTGCAGTCGATCTCCAAGGGAATTCGTGACTGTAGGCAGGTCCGGCCAGGATTCGGCCACTGGGCAGCCTCCGAGCCACCCCCCACCGCACCCCAGCCTTTGCGAGACCAAGAGAGACTTGCACGCTCCCTGAAAACGGGGCGACGGTGGCTGCTGTGAGATGGAGGAAACTGTGCTGGATGGGCCTGGGCCTGATCCTGATCCAGCAGTGTGCTGCTGATGTTCTCCAGCCTCCCTCCTGACCCAGGGCAGAGGGGCAGGACACCCCTCCTCAGCACTGCTTGCCTCGCCCCCCCCCCAGCTGCTTTGGAAAGGCCACATAAGGGGGGCTGGGGCTTTGCATCCTCACTGGGAGGTGGGGGCTGCAGAGGTGTCTTCGAAGGGACCCCTGACGCCCCCTCTCCCCCTGCCTCCCTCTCCCTGCAGCACCCGCTGCCCACCCTACCCCTGGGCCGCTCCTCGGAGGTGCGCCAGGGGGAGTTTGTCGTGGCCATGGGCAGCCCCTTCGCCCTCCAGAACACCATCACCTCCGGCATCGTCAGCTCGGTCCAGCGTGGAGGCCGGGAGCTGGGCCTGGCGGCCTCGGACATGGAGTATATCCAGACTGATGCTGCCATTGATGTGAGGCTGGGGGCTGGCGGGGGGGGGGCTGGCGGGACCACCTCCTTGCGCCTGCCGCTGAGCTTGAGGCGGGGCAGGCTGAGCGAGGCGGTGGGCGGGCGCCTTCCCCTCTTCTGACTCCTCTTCCTCACTGCAGTTCGGGAACTCCGGGGGCCCCCTTGTCAACCTGGTGAGCGTGTGGGGGTGGGTGGGCGGGCTGTGGGGCCTTTCGCCTCTGGGTGGGGAAACAGCCGAGACCAGTCGGCCCACCAGAGGAGTGCTGGTGTCGCTGGGAAATGGCTGGGGGAGCCCAGGGAAGGGGGGCCGGCTGCTCCCCACCTCCTCAGGCTCCCTTCCCCCGCCTCACCGTGACGACCGACCGGAGGGTTCTCTGCCGCCTCCTAGGACGGAGAGGTGATTGGCGTGAACACCATGAAGGTGACCCCTGGGATCTCCTTTGCCATCCCCTCCGATCGGCTGCGGGCCTTTCTGGAGGAGGGGGAGAAGCGCAAGGGTAAGGGTCGCTGGCTGCAGGGGTGGGGTGGGGTGGGGTGGGGGGCACTGTGGACCTGTGGGTGGGTGGAGGGCAGCCCAGCCCCTGCTGGCAGCGGGAGCCGTGCGGTGGGGGGGGGCTGCCCCTCCTGTGACAGGCACTGCGTCCTCCTCCCCCGCAGGCTCCTGGCTCGGCAGCTCAGAGGGGAAACGGCGCTACATCGGGGTGATGATGCTGACGCTGACGCCCAGGTAGGCGGGTACTGCAGGGGGCCCTGCTCCCCCCCGGGGGACTCCCAGCACCCCGGCATCGGCTGCCGCCTGGGGAGTGAGGGTGGAGCCCCGGGACCCCCGCCTGGCCCCCCTGCCGTTCTGCAGAGCCCCACCGCCTCCTTGCAGCGCTCCCCTCCCCCTTCGCCAGGAAGCTCCCGGGGCCGGAGGGCTGGCTCCATGTGGGCCCCAGCAGACCTCCCGGCCGGGGGAGTCGCTGCCTCTTGCAGCCGCTGCGCTGTGAAGTGGGAGTGGCAGCCGGCAGCCGCTGGTCACGCGGGGTGAGGCCCAGCTCGACCGCTCACGCCCCCCCCCCAGACAGGCCTGCCGGCAGACGTGTCGCCAGGAAGACTCGGGGGGGTGGTGGCGAGAGGGCTGCGGGCTTCAGGCCTTGTGCCGCGTCCTCCCCCAGTCCGCAGATTCAGCTCCTGCCCGCCAGGCTCCAGCCCCCTGCCAGGTGCTGACGGGGGCCTGCCTCTGTCCCCCTCTGTCCCGCCCCAGCATTCTCCGAGAGCTGAAGCTGAGGGACTCGGCCTTCCCAGACGTGTCCTTCGGGGTCCTCATCCACAAGGTGATCGTTGGCTCCCCGGCTCACCAGTAAGCTCTGAGGGCTTCTCTGTTTCCGGGGGGTGGGGGGGCGGGGGCAGTGCCTGGGTGCCGGCTGGGGGTCGCTCTGGGCCCTCCCTCCCACCCACGCGCCTCTCTCCGCAGAGCGGGACTCAAGGCGGGGGACGTGCTGGTGGAGATCAACGGGCAGCCCTGCCGGCGGGCGGAGGACGTCTACGAGGCCGTGCGGACACAGCCCCACCTGGCCCTGCTGCTGCGCCGGGGCCACGAGGCCCTGCTGCTGACCATCACCCCGGAGGCCACCGAGTAGGGCACGGCCGCTGCCTGGAGGGGTCTGCCTCGCCCCTGGCCCTGAAAGGCTCACTGGGCCCTCCCTCCCGCTTTGGGCAGGGCTGGGCAGACTCTGCAGCATGCTGGGGTGGGGCAGAGGTGCTGCTGCCCCCCCGGCAGGGGCTTCCCTCTGGCTCCTGCCCCTCTCGGCCTGAGGGTTCTGCAGAGAGCAGCGTGCGCCCAGCCCTCTCTGACCGCCCCGAGGGAGGCTCCGGCGCCAGCGCAGGGCAGTGCTGGAGCTGCCATGAAGAGGCTGTGGGGGCACGGGCAGCAGCACCGCCTGCCCCGCCCACCCCCGGCGGCTGGGGACACCCCACAGCCCCCTGCTCGGCTGCCTTCTCGTGCACAGGCCAGTCCCTCCCCCACCCCCCCGTGGCCTGCTGCCACCACCACCGCCGGTCCCTCCCGCACTCAAGGGGCACCTGGCCCTTGGCTGCGATGGCACTTCTCTTGCCAGGGCGCACAAAGGCCTTGCTGTGGCGGAAGAGCCCCGAAGGACTGTGGCCCTCGCACGGCTGCTGTGGCTGCAAGAGCCGGGCTCTGCTCCGGCCCACACCACGTGGCAGCCCCCGCCCTTGCTGGGCGGCTGGCGGGCGGCTTCTGGCACTTCTCTGGCGTGGAAGGGGCAATGGGGCAGAACGCCTGGCAGCCCCCGTTGCGTGTGCAGGAAAGGGTGGGCGTGGATGGGCTGCTCTGCGCCACTTTCCATCTGCACACACAGGCACAGCCACGCTCTCTGGGTGGGGCTCGCTCCTTCTCCTCCCCCCCCCCTTGCTGAAATAAACCCCTGACTTCTGCAAAGCCAGTGCTGGGTTGCTCCATCACTTCTGCCTCGTTCAGGGTGGTATGTGGGGTGTGTGTGTGTGTGTGAACTCAGAAGCTGTACCTTGCTGGGCCCCCTGGGATGTGTGTGTGTCTGTGTGCATCAGCTGGGGCATCCGGCCCTTCAGCTGGAAGCTGCCAAGGGCTTCCAGGCAGAATCCTGGGCCGAGACAGGATCCGAGGGAGCGCCTCACAGGCCCCTGGAAGCGAGCAGCCGGCCGAGCCAGAGCAGTGCCAGGCCGTGGCTCTCCTGGCAGAGGCAGGTGTGCTTGTGGGCCCGGCCTTGTCCTGACCTCTGGGGCGTGGTGTGGGGGGAGTGCTAGGGCAGGAGCCCAGTTTTCGGGAGCTCTGCTGCTGTGGAGGCTGCAGCTTCCTTGACTCCTGCTGCCTGCAAGGGGGGGGAACAGGGTCCTGTGCTCAGAGGGACGTGGCTGCAGCTGCTGGGGAGGGGTGCGGCCCCCCCCGGCCAACAGGCTCCCCTTCCATCTCCTGCAGTGGAATGTCCTCCCCTCCAGTGCTAAGCGAGGGTGGGGGTCTGGGAGGAAATGGCTGGGCTGATCTGCCACCCACAGGGCTGGGGGGGATTCTGTGCCCGGGGGGGGGAGTAAGTGGGTGGCACCACGTTCCGAGACTCCAGCTCCACTTCTCGTGTGTGTGTCCCCCCCCCCAGCCTAGCTCTTAGGAGAGGCCCTCCTGCTGTTCCACCCCTCCTCTTGGCAAGCGGTATGGGGGGGGGCCCTTCCTGCTGCACAGCTGATTCTCCCCTCCATGCAGTCGAGGAGTCGAAGTGGGGCTAACAAAAAATACTTTATAGGTGAAGGTCAGAGCTGGCGAAGGCCTGAGGCAGCCCTTGAACCCGAGCCAAAGGGCTGGCCAGAATGAAGACCGGGGGGGGGGCAGGGCTGCTGGCTGGCCAACAGGATGGGGGCAGAGTCTAGAAAGCAAAGGGGGAGGGGCCAGAGCCATGTGCTCTCCTGCCAGTCCAGGGTGGGTTTTCTGCCTTTTCTTCGGGGGGGGGGCGTTTCAGGGCTGCGAGACGTTCCCTTGCCCTGCCTCTCCCCGCCCCCCGCTTCTTGTCAGTCGTTTCTCTGAGCCCAGAGCTGGGCCAGCCGCATCCCGCTTCAGGTTTTTCTGAAGGGGGCTGTCTGTACTGCCCCCCCCCAGCCTGTTCGACTGGAGCCCAAGGCCGGGGGGCTGCCTGGCTGCTACACAATCTGGTTGTTGAGCTGGCCGGGATACTGTTCAAAGCGCCGGCTGGCCTCCTCGCTGAGTGTGCCACCTGCAGGGGGGCAGAGGCATGCCGTGGGTCTAGCGGCCCCCGCAGCTGCTGGTGCCCCTCTCCACCTGCTGCCACCCCCTCCAGCCCCGCCCCCTCCAGCCACGTGCTGCTACCTATGTGGCAGTTGTGGACCCAGACGCGGTGCCCGTCGTACTTGCAGTTGCACTTCATGGCGTTGTTGCTGAAGTCGCTCTCCGCCACCTCGTACCGGGGGTTAATCACCACCTGGGGGGAGGGACCCTGCTGAGTGCGAGGGGCTCCCCGCATTGCCCTCCCTCCACGGACAAGTCGGCCTGGCCCGGCCTGGCTGCAGCGGTGGCAGGAGCAGTGGGGGGCGGTCGCGCTTGGGAGCCACTCGCGCGCAGTGCCCTCCTTCTGCTGCTGCCCAGGGAGACCAGCCAGGCAGCAGCCCGAGGGGGCAGGGGGGTCGGGCCACCATGGCTGTGGAGTGCAGAGCACCGACCCCCTCCCTCAAATGTGCCATCAGCTTTGCTCCTCCTGTGAGTTTTCGAGCCTTTCGGAATGCGCCACCTGAAGCGCCAGCTGCTGGGCGTGGATGACCATGCCCCTCACGAGGACAGGGCACAGGGGGCAGCAGGGCACCGGCCTGCCTGCAGGGGACGGCAGCCGCTGCGGCCAGCACTGGCATCGGGCAACAGCCCGGTGGGGCCAGTCCTGCTGTGGCACTTCTGAGCCGTTGTGTGGGGAGAGCCCCGACTGCCTGTGGCCTTGGAGTGCGGCAGCGCAAGGGCGGAGCGCCCAGAGGTCGCTGGGCTGGCCGGTCCCGGTCCCTGGGCATCGCCCCCCCCCGCCAGCCCGTGGCTCACTTGCAGGATGTAGTTCCCTGCCTTGACGCCGGTGATGTCCACCCACTGGCAGTCGATGTCGTGCCGGTAGAGGTCCCAGCAGCCCAGGGTGATGCCCTGCTCCCCAAGGTTGGCGCACTCGTAGCGCTTGCCCACACCTGCCCAAGGAGAGAGGGCGGGGTGGGTGCCCGGGGCCCCTCCCCACGCACGGCACCACAGCCTGCTCCCCCCTCCCCCCAGCTCTCCTGCGCCTGTGGGAAGAAAGCTCCCCCGTGCAGCGATCCACTCTTCCGGCCCTTAAGCCCCTCTCCTGCAGCAATCGCGAACAGAGTGTCTCTGAGCACATGCCGACTGCCTTGGCTATGCCCACCAGAGCCGCCGTGTTCCGGGGCAAGAGAAGCCAGGCCCTCTCCTGCTCCCCCCCCCCGCAAGGGCATGGGCGCGGGACTCACCTTCCTCGCACTCCGTGTCCTCCAGGCAGAAGCTGGCCTTGTGCCCCTCGGCCACCTGGGTGCCGTTGGGGGTCAGGAGGTCGTAGTGGGTGAAGATGTCCATGCTGTGGTAGTGCCTGGAGGGGCGCAGGGCTTGTTTTTGGGGGTAGAGAGCAAGGCAAAGCCCTCTTGCAAGGGCTGGGGGAGCGCCAGCCTTTGTGGAGGGGGGGGCTCAAGGCTGGGGTGGGGGAGGGGTGTCCTGGAGAGACGCGTTCGAAGTCTCACTCCAGAAGCGCTGGGGGGGGAGGGCGAAGACCCGCCCCCGCCCCCCTGCGCCCAGCTCAGCCTCTTACCCGTGGCATTCGTGCCAGACCCAGGAGTGGCGTCCTGCCTTGGGGCGGAAGTCGGCGCGCCCGTAGTTGTGGATCTGGGAGGAGAAGCGCAGGAGGCGCCGGTGCCCGTAGGGCCAGTTGGCATCGCGAGCACTGCTGGACAGGCAGTTCTCTTCTGCAGCACAGTAGAGCATGTGCAGAGGGCGGTCCTCAATGTACGCCGTCTCCTGGACGAGCAGGGCGTGGAGCAGCAAGTCGGAGGCAGCTGAGGAGGAAGACGGGCGTCGGGTTGCCCAAAGGCCTGCAGGCAGCGGCCGTGCGTGGGGGGCTCTGCCAAAGGGGCCCGGTGGAAGAGAGCCGGCAGCTGCAGTGCCTGGCCCTGTGACCGGTCTCACTGCCCCCCCCCCCCGATGAGGCCCCACCACTCCCACCTGCTGCCACCCAGGCACACTCCAGGGGCCCTTCCGGCAGCCCCCTGTGGCCAGCCCGTGGCAGAGGGTGTGGAGTTGAGGGCGCCCCCCCCACTGGCAGTCTGTGCCCAGCTTCCGCCCCACCCACCCACTCACTCTCCGAGCAGATGACGCCGGCGGCAAAGCGGGGGCCCGTCTTCCTGCAGGTGGCGCTGCTGTGCTGCTGGCAGTGGCTGAGCGTCATCTCGTGGCCGGCGCACTTCACGCCGCTCAGCACCATCTCGGTCACGTTGCTGGCGTCCCAGTACCACGTTTCCTTGGAAACAGGGCATATGGCACTCGGGGCAGGGCGGCTGGCACGCCCGCCCGCCCCCCAGCCCGGCGCGCCTGCCGCTCCCCGCCCCGCTGCCGACGCCACCTACCGTCACGGCGTGCACGGCGTAGCCGAGGCCCAGCTGCCGGCAGGCCACCATGGCCTCCGTGGTGCCCCAGCCAGTGCTGCAGACGGTGCCCCACCTCCCGGCCCGCTTCACCTCCAGGCGCCCCTCAAAGGGGGTTCGGCCCCCAACCAGGCGGACCTGAGGAGAAGCCCCGCGAGGAGTCAGTGCGTGTGGTGCCCCCCACGGCCGTGGCCGCAGCCCCCTTGCCGCCCCCACACCCAGAGCCAGGCGGGGGGCTGCTTCACCGTGCCCTGGGGCACTGTGCCCGACCCGCCATGAAGGAGGGGCTCCCGGCCGTGGCTGGGCGAGGACTGGGGTGTGCAGGATTCCGTGGCGGCAGAGGCAGCCCAGCATCTCTCGCCAGTGCAGGGCGAGGCTCCAGCCCCAAGAACCCCGAGGGGGCTGCTGGCCAGCCCTGCCGCCCCCCGCACCACCACCTCCTGAAGGGGCCGTGGGGCCTGCGAGGCATCAGCACGTAGCCGGAAGCGAGGAGGGCGGGGGGGGGCGGGCGCTCTCTCTCTCTCTCTCTCTCTCTCTCTCTCTCTCTCTCTCTCTCTCGCATGGGCAGGTGGACTTGTCACTGCAGGGTGTGGGAACCGGTTTCCAAAACCCTCCCGTGGGGCACCCTCAGGCTCCCCCAGCTCCTGCCCCCCAGGCAGGTGGTTGAACGACTGCAGGGACCGTGGCCTGAAACCTGCATCCCTGCGGCCCCACTGAGCACAAGCCTCTCCCCCCAACTGGGCCTGGGGGCAGGCGGAAGTGCAGGACTCCTCTCCCGCCAGGGAGCCTGTGGGGCAAAGGAGCCTCCAGGCTGTTCCAGGCCTGACACTCTCGGTCTCGAGGCGGCTGGGAGGCCGCAAGCAGTTGGGGCCCCACCTTGGGGCTGTGGAGAGCGACGTGGCCACCCAGTGGGGGAACCAGTGGCCAAAGCTGGGCCGGGCCTCCTGGCCTGCCACCCTTCTGGGAAACAGAGAGAGTGCTCTTTCCGTGGGTGTGTGGAGTCTCTGCCCGCCCAGCTCACCGCGCTCTCGTAGCCCATGTAGGGGACGTTGCAGCGGACCCCCGCGTCCTCCGCGTGCTTGCAGCCCTCCTGGTCCTGGGTGATGTTCTTGTACTGGCAGCCCCACAGGGACTTCTCGGAGCCTGAGCAGCGCACCTCAGTCATGTGGATCTGGCCCATCCCTGCCGGGGAGAGGAGTGTTGAGCAGCCCCCCCCCCCCGCCAGCCAGGCCCCACTCCCTGGCCAGGCCCTCCTGCCTGCCTGCCTGCCAGTCTGGTGTGCCTCCCAGATGGTGGCAAACGCCCGCCCGGCAAGCCAGGAGCGGTGGGAGTGGCCAGCAGCCCTCCTGGGAAGCTGGTCGTGGCCACTCTGATGGCTGCTTCCCAGGCTGGTGCTGGAGGAGGGTGCGGCAGCCCTTCACCCCCCCCCCCTGCTGGCTGGGGGGCGGCCGCCGCCCCCCCCGGGGGGGTTGCCCCCCCCCCCCCCGCTGGTCTCCTCTGCACCCCCAGCCCGCAGGGCTCACCTGCTGCCCCTGCCGCCGCCGCTGCTGCTTCTGGGCACTGGCCGTGGCAAAGAGGGGCCCGGGCACACAGCCCACCACGGCTGGCATCCCGCCCTGGCAGGCCCCGGTGGCGTTGCCCTTGTAGAACTCCAGCGCGCACATGGAGAGGTGGGCCTCGCTCCCCGTGCAGGCCACGGAGCGCAGCCAGTAGTTGAGCGGCTGCTGCCCTGCGAGGAGCCTGCGAGGAAGGGGGGCAGCATCACTGTGTGCGGGGGGGGGGGAGGGTTCCCTTCCCCCCCCCCCCCCCCCCCCCCCCCCCCGCGCGTGGGGGGGGGAGAGGGGGGGAGAGAGATCCACGTCCGCTGTGCCCTGGACCGGCGCATCGCCAGGGCCGCTCTCCTTTCCTGAGCACAGCTGTGGGCTCTGCCGCGGGTGGCAAACCAAGCCTGCCGGGGAGGGGGCTCAGCTGGGGAAGGCCCGGGAGGGGCTCCCGCCTCCTCCACTCTCCAGGCCCTCTTATCTCGCCCGGGGCCTGCTTGCGTGGGAGCCTGGCGGGGGTGAGAGGCTCTCTCCGCACAGGGCAGCCCCAGGGCCCCCCGCCTTCTGCGCGCCTCAGCCTCACAAAGTGCCCCGCGCCAAGACCTCTCCCCCCCTTTCCCCCGTGCAGCCAGCCTGGGGCCCCTCCCTGCCTGCCTGCCTGCCTGCCAGCCCGCCTGCGAGTCGCCTTGGCCTCGGCCTCCAGCGCCTGTGGAGGGGAACACTGTGGCCTTTGTCTCGAGGCCACGTCCAGAGCTGCCACGCTGGCTCCCCCCTGCTCAGCCCGCCTGTGCCACCCCCCCGTGCTGCTGCTGCCTCTCCCAAGGAGACTGCGAGGCAGGACCCCTCCCCGCAGGAGGCACCCCTCGATCGACCCAGCTGCACCCCAGACCGACAGGGCATCCTGCACACCCCTCCCCCCACGCCCCTGAGCGCGCATGGCCAGGCCCAGGGCAAAGGAGGCAGGCCTTGCCCTCCGGCCAGGGGGTGCCAGGGAGCAGCCCCCCTGCCCTCCCTATGCAGCCAATTTGCCCCCCCCGGGCAGAAAGGGGGCAGAAGGTGCAAGCAGAGACCCCCCCCCAGCTCCAAGCAGGCCAGCAGAGCCCCGAGTCGTGGCATGAACCTCGCGTGGGCGGCTGGCGGTGGTGAGGTTCATGGCCTGCGCGTGGCTGGATCTGCAGCAGCAACATCCACCCGGGTGGCCCTGCGAAGCGGAGGGAGGGCAGCTCAGCCCCCTGCAGGAGGAGCCGGTGGCTGGGCGGGGCCAGGGGCAACCAGCTGCACAGAGCAGGCTCTCCTGGCCCCGTTACCTCTTGCTGGGGCCTGGCCGCCGCCGCCTCCTCCTCCTGCTGCTGCTGCCGCCCCTTGCCGGCTTGGCCACGCCCTTGAACCGCCTGGAGAACGAAGGTCAACGCGGCTTCAGGGGGGGCTCCGCTGGGGAGGGTGGAGTGGTGGAAGGCAGCAGGGCGGCTGGGGCCGGGGGGCAACGGGGCCAGGTGCAGGTGCCGGGTGAGGCCTGCACAGCCCCACGGCCAGCCCCACGGCCAGCCCCACGGCGCTCCCTTTGCAGCATGCCACCCAGGCAGGCCCACCTCCCAGTCCTCTCACAGTGGGCAGGAGGCACCCAGTGCGTAGGCGGGTCGGCCCTGCCCCCACCCAGCCAGCCCCCACCCCCACCCCTGCACTGGGGCTCCGGCATGTTGCTGCCGAGCCGACGTTTCCCGCCTGCAGAGCCGCTCGGTGGAAGGATGAGCCCTGCCGTGGTGGTGCTCCAGCTGGCTGCGCTGCTGCTGCTGCTGCTGCCGCCCCCGGCCCGGCTGCCAGCAGGTCCCAGAGAAGGCGTCGTGTGCAACGCCCCACCCCCAGCCATGGCCACTGCAGGCGCAAATTCTGGGCTAGCGATTGGTGCGCCAGCCAGGAAGGGCGGGGCGGAGCTGGGCGGGGCCTCCCTTGCCCCAGACAGCAGCCTGCCCGTCTCCTACAGAGGGGCCCCACTCCAGCAGCGAGGCTCTCCTCTGCAGGCCAGGCAGCCCCAGTGCAGTGCCACCCCCACCCCCACCCGCAGCTCAGCACGCACTTGTAGAAGCTGCGGTTGACCTTCCTTTCCGCGGGGAAGCCCAGCATGCCACAGACGACGCGGCCGCTCCTGCCGTCCCAGTTCTCGTCACAGATCTGGGCCCAGCCGCTCCGGCGCCGGACCTCCACGATGCCCTCCGTCACGGGCAGGGGCCGCCGGGCGTGGGAGACCACGGGCCGGAGCCGCAGCTCTTCCACCTGGTTCTGCTCTGTCTGGGGAGGGCGGGAGAGGGTCAGCCGGGCAGGCGCCTACAAGGGAAGGGCGTGGACACCTGCTGGGGAAGGGCACGTCCTCGTGGGCTTGAGGGGGAGGCCCGTCTATCGTCCCAGCTGGTCGCACAGTGCGGAGGGGGCTGTGGACATCCTGACCCCGCCCAGGGCTGACACTGGCCTGCAGGTCGCTTCGGACGCAGGCCAGAAAAGGGCCGTGGCCAGTCTTTTCTCCAGGGGCAGAGCTCAGCGGGCGGGGGGGGGCAACTGCCCTGGGTGCCGTGCCTGTGGGGAGCCAGTGGGTGCCTTTCTGAGGCCCAGGAGGGCCATGTGCAGCCTCCCCAAGCCTGGAAGGGGCTAGAAACGCACTCCTGGTTTTTGCTGAAAGGGAAGCGCGTTTCCAAGCCTTCCGGCAGGGTCAGAAAGGCTCTAGAGCGAGGGCTGAGCAGCGCAGCAGACTCTCAAGAGGGGCAGGCTCCGTGGGCTTCCGAAGGCGCTGAGGGCCTCTGCACTGGGGGCTGGCTTGAAGCCGACCGGCCCAGTTGCTTCAGCCTAAATGAGCCCCCTGCCACTGCACTCGTAGGCCACGTTATACTAAAATGTGCTCTGGTCCACTTTTTCAGCGCACCCTTTGACTGTTCTCCATCCTGCCACAGAGAGAGCAGGTCTGAAGTCTAGCATAAACTGTACTCGTATTTCTAGAGTCCCTGGCTGCAACCCCAGCCAGGGCTCCCCAAGGAATGTCTCCTGCGGGGCTCACAGCTCCTCAGCCTGGCCCAGTCCGCGCGAGGCGGACAGCCGTTCTCCAGACCGTCGCCTTGGAGGCTCTAGGCCTCCCCCCACCGCGGTGCCTGGCTATGCGGCACAGCCTCAACCTTCCTGCAGTCGTCTGTGCTTCCAGGACCACCGGTGCACCCCAAGGCCCCCCCAGCACTGCCTCCCCCAGACACTGGCGCAGAAGAGGGGACCGGGCAGCCACTGGCCTGTGGGCCGGGAGGGGGGCTGCCCCTGTGCCGCCAGAGCCCGGAATCCGCCCAGCCCTGGCGTCTCTCGGGGGATGGTGGGCGAGGCTTGCCCCGCCCCCAGGCCAGACCCACCTGGATCACGTTGGAGTCCACGAAGCCGGCCACCCGCTCGTCCTTGCAGACCACCCCAGCGTCCTCCTCGTGGGAACAGTCGCTGTTGCCCCAGCCCCGGGAGCGGCACTCCGCGACGCTCCGCTCGCTGCCAGCGCAGTTCAGGTTGTCCAGCCAGATGGGCCCTGCCGAGTCACAGCCAGGGCAGGGTCTGGGCCTCGTCCACACAGCGGCCAAGGCCGGCAGAAGCACCTGCCCAGAAACCCAGTGCTGAGCCTTGCTTTGGAGGGCTCGGGGGGGGGAGGGAAGTGCACCTTCACCAGGTCCCACAGCTGAAAGCCCTGACCCTTGTGACCAGGGGGCAGGGGGACGGGAGCGACCCACGGTCTTGGCACCTGGGCTGGCACAGCAAGGGTCGGGTCACATTGCAGGGGCTGCCGGGGGCCTCTCATGCAAACCACACAAGCAGCAGTCCCGTCCCCCCCCCCGCAACCACCCACACCCTCCCGACCCTGCAGGGCTTACCGATGCCTTTGCCGTACTTGGCGCTGTGAGTCCAGCCAGTGGCGGCCACAAAGCCCAGGTGGCGGCAGAGGACGTGGGCGTTGGCCAGCGTGAAGTCGTCATCGCAGATGGTGCCCCACTCCTGGTTGTAGAAGACCTCGACGCGCCCCTCGTTGTGCTTGCGGGGGTAGCCGGCCAGCCGGAACTGCAGCGGGGGGCCGCCCGGACTCCGCCCTGTGGGTGCCGGGGTGCTCCGCTGGGCCGCACCCCCCCCACAGCCACGTGCCCCACAGCAGGCTGAGCAGCCCCCACCGCACCGGGGCAGCCGTGCGCATCTTCCGGGACCTGGAGGAAAGGGGGCACCTCAGCAGTCAGGGGGGCTGCCCGCCCTCTCCAGGAGACGCTTCCAGCCAGACTCCCCTCCCGCCACCCACACGCCTTCTGGGGGGGGGGCCCACCGGCCACAGTCTGGCTCAGCCCGGCAGCAGCCCCAGTGGGAGGGGCGTCTCTGCGGAGGGCCCTTCCCAGAGTGCTCCTTTTGCCCCCCCCCCCAGCCTCCTTCCCTGGCCTGCCTCTCTCCAGAACCGGCCAGGGGCAGCCAGAGTTCTGCCCACTGTGCCATGGGGCAGCCCTTCCAGGTACTCCCACCCAGCCCAGTTAGGGCAGCCTCATTTCCCTGGCAAAGCGGAGCAGCGCCTTGTATTGCAGCACAGGCCAGACCTGCTCCCTCCGCCTCAGAGAGCAAAGCCGCCCCTGCGGAGGCTCTCGGGGCCCCTCGGGGCATAGCTGAGCACTGCCTGCCTGCCTGGGCCCGCCTCCCCCCCCTCCCCCCACAGGACCAGGACCAGGAGGCGCTCACGGCAGCAGAACTCACTGCCAGGAGGAGTGGGGGGCACCAGCTGGGTGGCTTTCAGAAGGGATGGGGGGGCAGTGGGCGGGTGGCTGCCCCCCAGGGGGGACCCTCCTGTATGGTCACCAGGTGCCAGCAACACAAAGGGCGCCTTCTCCGTGCTGCCACCCCAGCTCTGGGATCCCCCCCCCCAAAGCAGAAGGGCCCAGATCCTCCTAACGGCACCCAGCCTCCTCTCAGTAGGGGACCCTCCTGTTTCAGGTCTTCTCCCACCTCCTGTCTTGTCTTGCTAGTTTTCCAGGCTCGTTTTTAGTTGCTCATCTTGTACGTGGACCGTGTGTTGTTGTGAGCCACTGTGGGCACCCCACATTGTGCGGGGGGGGGATTCAGATAAGGGGGCGGTCTGTCTGCCCTCACCTCCTGCTTGAGGCCTCCCAGGGCTGCCAGGCTGACGGGCCCCTGCCCGACCCCCCTTCCAAGGCTGCTGCTCCGCTCCCCGCGGCTGTTGCCTCCCTCCCAAGGCTGGGTGCCCGCCCGCCCCCCTCAGCAACCTCCTGCCACGTCCCCCCCCCACTCGCTGTCACGCCGGGCCACCAACTGCCTGCCTGTCCCATCACAGCGCACCTTTCGTGCTGCTGTTTCGGAGGGGCTGGGGGAAGAGCGTGGGGGGGGAGGAGGGGGAGGAGCAGCGCGGGGCCAGGCTGCTGCTGGGCCGCCCCAGGCGCGGCCCTCCTCCCCGGCGTCTGCAGCCGGACGTCGCTCTGCGTCCTCGCCGTCCGGCCTCCCCCCTCTGAGCCTCCCGCCTCCCTCTCCTGGGTGGCCCAAGCAGCCACGCTGGTTCTCTCAGGCCCGTCACTGGGCAGCCGGCGCTGGTCAGGACTAGGACCGGCCAGCAGCCGCAGGCGCACGCCAGGCACAGCCGGGACCCCCTCGAGCCCAGCACGGTCCCGACCCTGCTGTGCTCGCCCTTCATCAGGCCCGCCTGGAGCCTGCAGCTGGTTCTGGTGGGGGGTGGGTCCGGGGGGGCGACGTGGGCGAGGGGGCCTGCCTGTGCCCGTCAAAGTGACTGGAGGAGAGGCGGGCGCGGGAGCGACAGGGCACCGTCCACAGGCGGAGACGGCCAGGGGTGTTCTGTGTTGCTCCGGACGGGGCCAGCCCAGCCAGGCTCGTTCGCACGGCAGCCGCTGGGGAGGGGATGTCGCTTCCTGGGAGCCGAGGCTAGGCAGCAGCCCCTGTCGGGGAAGGGGGCTGCTGCCGGGTGGCGGCTCAGGGGCGGCGGGTCCCTCCAGCTCCAGCAACCAGCAGAGGAGACTGGGGAAGGCTGCCCAGGCAGCGAATCCAGACGCTGCACGTCGACAGGCGGAGGGAGCAGTTTGAAAGGGCGCCCAAAGGGACGGTCCTGCGCTGCGGCCAGACCCCCCCAGGAACCGCGAAGGCGACGTTCCGTTTCGGAGCCAGCGAGTCCTACGGCCGTCGAACGCGGGGACGGGTCCAGGATGGTGCGGCGGCGTGTGTGTGCGCGTGTGTGTGCGTGTGTGTGTGTGTGTGAGAGAGAGAGAGAGAGCCGGCGGGCGGGCGGGCGCCTCCCTCGAGGGACAGTCTCGTCCCGCTCCGGCGCGGAGGACAGGCAGGGGCGCCAGGCCGGGAAGCCGACCAGGCGGTGTGCGCAGGAGGGGCCGAGACTTCCCGGCACCCTCCCCAGGGGGCCCGGGGAGCGCATCCGAAGCGGCAGTCGGAGGAGCCCGGGAGCCCGTCAGCAAGGCCGCGGCAGAAGCGGACTTCGGGACGGATCGCGCACGCCGCCTTCCGAGGGCTCCGGGAAGGGGCAGACCCTCCCCAGCTGCTGAAGGGAAGCGCGCGGGAGGGCCCGATCCGGCTCTTCTCCCGAGCTCGCGGCAGCGGGCGGCCCTGGCCGAGGTCGTTTAGACTGACCTCGACCCCCTCCCCGCGGCAGCAAAGCGGGCGCCCTTGAGTGGGGGCCCAGCGGAGGAGGAAGGGCAGGGGCCGGGCGGTCCGGCGGAAAGACCGCCTTCCGAGGTGGGGGGGGCACCTCCGCGCGGTGCGAGCGCTCCTGCCTAGAGGCTCCATCCCGGGGGGGGGGAGCGCTGCTGTGCCCGCTCCGGGGCTGGGGGCCGCGACCGCCTCTCCCCGAGCCCTCGACTGACCTCTGCGGAGCCGTCGCCCCCTCTCAGCCACTCCGCTGCTCCCGGCAAGCCGACTAAGGGGCCTCCCCCGGCCGGCCTCCTCTTCACCCCGCCCACGACTGGCTGGGCTGGCCCGGCCCGGCCCGGTCAGGGCGTCCCACGCACGGAGGGGCCCCGAGAGCCGGCCAGCCAGACAGCCGAGTCAGCGGGCGCATCAAGCGCGGCTGGGACCGCCGGGCCTCTGACGCGCCAGGGCCATCCCTCAGGGGCTGGAAAGGGGGGATCCTGGGGATCGCGGGATCCTGTGCCCTCGATCCCACTCGGGTCCTGAACTGCGCGGCCCTCTGCAGGAAAAGCCACCCACCCCCAGGGCTCTTGGCCACTTTTGCCAGATCCCTGGCAGCACTCCTGGGCGGGCAGAGAGAAGCCGGGACGCCTCTTCGCCAGTCAGCCCTCAGCAGCCAGCAACCCCCTTCAGTGGGCCTTGTGGGTGTGTGGGTGTGTCCTGCGTTAAGAACATAAGAAGAGCCCCCCCCCATCAAGTCAAAGGCCCATTTGGTCCAGCTTCCTGTATCTCACACTGGCCCACCAGATGCCTCAAGGAGCTCAGCAGACAACTAGATGCTTGCATCCTGTTGCCACTCCCCTGAACCTGGCATTCCGAAGTACCTTACTTCTAAAGTATGAAGGTTGCACTTCCCATCATTGCCTGTAGCCTACAACGGACTTTTTCTCCAGAAATCTGTTCAATCCCCTTTTCAAGGCATCTAGGCTAGATGCTGTCACCATCTCCTGTGGCAAGGAGTTCCTCAGATTAATTACCCATTGGGTAAAAAAGTATTTTCTTTTTTCTAACTCAACACCCAATTTTAGTGGCTGTCCCCATAATTTTGGTTCTGGTTTCCACCACTCGGTAAAGTTTAGTGTCATTTGCAAACTTGGCCACCTCACTGCTTATCCTTGTCTCTGGGTCATTTTTAAAAACGTTGAAAAGCTCCAGCCTCAAGCTGGACACTCCACTTCTCACTGCTCTCCATTGTGAAAATTGCCCATTGAGCAATTTTCTGTTTTCTCTGTTTTCTGGTCCTCAACCAATTCTGAATCCATAAGAGGACCTGCCCTCTTGTTCCTTCCTCGCTTGTCAAGAAGAGACGGGGTGGTCCACTGGGAGCTCCTCAGAGGCAGGCTGTGTGTTGGGGCGGCTGTCCGCTCCCCGCAGGGCTGTTGTGCAGCTGCAAGACAGCCAAGTCACAGGCGCTGTGGAGAGTTCCTGCAGAGATGCCCTGCGAAGGACGTGACCTCTACCTCTCTTGGGAGGGCTGCAGGGAAACTCTGACACTGTTCAGCCCCCCCCCCATCCCATCCCATGGCAATGGTGCAGTCCAGAAAAGCAAAAGGGAGTCAGAGGAGTGTTTGGCCAGCAGTTGCAATGGTCGGAGCGCCTGGCACTGACCCAGAGGAGGAGGCACTCCCTACCTGTTGCAAAAGGAAGGGCTGGCTGGGCAGCACAACGGATAGCTGAGACACACAGGATGATCCTGCAGTCAGGAGTGGGGAAGGGGCAGCGGCATGAGACAGAGACGCATCAGCGCACTGCAGCACGGGGGTCCCTCCTTCCTTTGCTTTCCCGCGTGGGGTGTGTTGTGCCGGCTTCCCCTGTGGAGGTGGTGAGGTGTTTGATGCTCTTTGCCTGTCTCCTGCTGGGGCCGAGCGGGGAGGGCCCAGTTTCGTGGAGTGGCGGGTGTGGGCTCCAGACCCGCCAAGGCACCAGCAGAGCGAGCTTGCGTGGGTGGGGTCTGTCCCTTGGCGCATCTCTCCATGGTGGAGGCGGTGCCTGTTACTGTGGGCACAATTCCAGCTGGGGTAGGAGCAGGCCGGTCAACAAGTCTGCGCTGCTTCCTAACTCAAGTTAGGAGGCAGCCCCAACTCACCACAGGGCAAGCGAATATTCCCCCAGAGTAAGCCCAGCCAGGCCAATGGGGCTCCTTGGATCTGTGCCTGCTGTTTACCAGGTGCAAGTCCGAGCACCCTGATGCAGCCCAGCTTGGGGCTGAACAGCCGGGGGATGGGGTTTTTGATCCAGAATAACTGCTGACTCCTCCCCCCCAGCCCAGAAATGGCCCTGTGCTGTGCTGTGATTGGTTCTGGAATTGTGAGAGAAGGAAAAGAACCTCCCTCTATCTATTTTATCCATCCCATGCAGAATTTTGTACATCTCATAAGAACATAAGAACATCAGAAGAGCCCTGCTGGATCAGGCCAAAGGCCCATCTAGTCCAGCTTCCTGTATCTCACAGCGGCCCACCAGGTGCCCCAGGGAAGCATGAGACAACAAGATGCTTGGATCCTGTTGCCACTCCCTTGCACCCGGTAACAGTAGCCCACCACCTTTGTAAGGAGGTTGCACAATCCATCATTGCCTATAGCCCACGATGGACCTTTCCTCCAGAAATCTGTCCAATCCCCTCTTAAAGGCATCAAGACTAGATGCCATCACCACCTCCTGTGGCAAAGAGTTCCACAGATTAACTACCCGCTGGGTAAAAAAAGTACTTCCTTTTATCTGTTTTAACTCTCCCAACCCTCAGTTTTAGCAGATGCCCCCTGGTTCTGGTGTTTTGAGAGAGGGAAAAGAACATCCCTCTATCGACTCTATCCCTTCTATGCATAATTTTGTATGTCTCAATCATGTCCCCCTCAGGCGCCTTTTTTCTAGACTGAAGAGCCCCAAACGCTGCAGTCTTTCTTCATAAGGGAGGTGCCCCAGCCCCGTAATCATTTTTGTTGCTCTCTTCTGCACCTTTTCCAGCTCCACTTTTTTTTTTTTTTTTTTAGATGCGGCAACCAGAACTGGACACAGTATTCCAGGTGTGGCCTTACCATCGATTTGTACAATGGCATGATAATGTTGGCTGTTTTATTCTCAACCCCTTTTTTAATGACCCCAAGCATGGAATTGGCCTTCTTAATTGCTGACGCACACTGGGTCGACACCTTCATTGAATTGTCCACCAGCACCCTAAGATCTCTCTCCTGAGCTGTCACAGACAGCTCAGAACCCATTAGCCTATAGGTGAAGTTTTGGTTTTTTGCCCCAACATGCATCACTTTACATTTGTCTATGTTGAAACGCAGCTGCCATTTTGCTGCCCATTCCCCCAACTTGGAGAGATCCTTCTGGAGCTCTTCACAATCCTTTCTGGTTTTCATCACCCGGAAAAGTTTTGTGTCATCTGCAAACTTGGCCACCTTGCTGCTTATCCCTGTCTCCAGGTCATTTATGAATAAGTTGAAAAGCACGGGCCCCAAGACAGATCCCTGGGGCACTCCACTTTTCACCCCTCTCCATTGTGAAAATTGCCCATTGACCCCCACTCTCTGTTTCCTGGCCCTCAACCAATTCTGGATCCATAAGAGGACCTGCCCTCTTATTCCCTGACTGTGAAGTTTCTTCAGCAGCCTTTGGTGGGGGACTGTGTCAAACACCTTCTGAAAATCCAGGTATATGATATCCACAGGTTCACCCACATCCACGTGCCTGTTGACCTTTTCAAAGAATTCCAAAAGGTTTGTGAGGCAAGACCTACCCTTACAGAAGCCATGCTGACTTTCTTTTAGCAGTACTTGTTCCTCTACGTGTTTTAGGATTTTATCTTTGATGAGGCTTTCCACCATCTTACCCGGAACAGACGTTAGGCTGACCGGCCTGTAGTTTCCAGGGTCCCCCCTTCTCCCATTTTTAAAGATTGGCGTGACATTGGCTATCCTCCAATCCTCTGGCACCGTGGCCGTTTGAAGGGACAAGTTGCATACTCTAGTTAAGAGGTCAGCAACTTCGTTCTTTAGTTCCTTAATAACTCTTGGGTGTATACCATCTGGGCCTGGTGACTTATTTATATGTAGTTTATCAATTTGATCTAAAACATCTTCTCTATTAACCATTATCTGATTTAATTCCTCAGTTAGGAAGGGCTGTTCGGGCTGTGGTATCTGCCCAAGTTCTTCTGCTGTGAAGACGGACGCAAAGAATTCATTTAATTTCTCTGCAATCTCAATCAAGTCCTGCCTCAGGCGCCTTTTTTCTAGACTGAAGAGCCCCAAACGCTGCAGTCTTTCTTCATAAGGGAGGTGCCCCAGCCCCGAAATCATTTTTGTCGCTCTCTTCTGCACCTTTTCCAATTCCACTATGTCCTTTTTGAGATGCGGCGACCAGAACTGTACGCAGTACTCCAGCTGTGGCCTTACCATTGATTTCTACAATGGCATGGTAATATTGGCTGTTTTATTCTTAACCCCTTTTTAAATTACGGAATTGGCCTTCTTCACACTGGGTTGACACTTTCATCAAGTTGTCCATCAGCACCCAAGATCTCTCTTCTGATCCATCGCAGACAGCCAAGAACCCATTAGCTTGTATGTGAAGTTTTGGTTTTTTGTCCCAATGAGCATCACTTCACACACTGAGCCCATCTGCCACTTTGCTGCCCATCCCCCCAGTTGGGAGAGGTCCCTCCGTCATGGGGCAGCAGCAAGCAGCAGAGACACAGAAGCGGCCGATGGACGCCCAGCGCCCGGCAATGGTATTTTTCTAAAGGCACTATGTAAATACCATATACAGAACTGAGGTCCCAATCCTGTCCAGTTTTCTGGTGCTGATGTAATGGCAGCACAGCCCCAAGGCAAGCAAACAAGCATTCCCTAACCTTGAGGGGGCCTCCCCGACCCAGCGCCACAGAGTACAGTGCACCCCCCCCCATTGGAACAGCTTCATCAGGGCTGGAGAATTGGACGGGATTGGGCCCTTAGTCATGAAGCATGAATGCATTATTTTTCTGCGATATGTTTCCGTATTTAAAACCTTATTTACCCCCAATAGCCTTTGAAATTTTAGGTATTGGTGATACTTAAGATAATTAGAAAATGAGGAGTGGAATATCAGGAGAAAAAAACACTGGGGTGGAGAACGATGCAAAAACAGGAGGGCAAAAAACGGCTAAACTGACCAGATGGACACAAAGAAACAGCTTTGTGAAACAACAAAGAAATTGGCTGCAGCAACTTGTAATGCTCAGCGGAGGGAGGCCAAATGCTACACGAGAGCAAACACAGAAACCTCAAGGGTAACGTTTGCAGGCTGCCTTGGAGTGAAAGGAGCAAGCAACACAAAGTCAATTCCCTAAACCCGTATAGCTGGAAACAGTCCCTATTGCCAGTGGTGTCACTCTCTCTCTCTCTGTGTGTACACCACACTGGAATGACACCGTTGCAGTGGTGGTGGCCAAAACTGTCAAAACCTTGCTTTTTAGAAATAACTAGCAATTTGAACCCAGCATTGCCTGGATAACAAAGTATCCGAAGTCAGACCGTGGACTCAAATGGCATCGGGAGCATCGCCATCTGTCTTGGCGGCCCCGGAAACTACAGATCCGACACCGATTTCCGCCATTTTCATGTGGGGCCCCTGGCGTAGCCCCCCCCCAGGGGTGCCACGGGGCCCTGACCCTTGCAGTGTTTGTCACCAGGCCGCCAGGCATCCGTATGCTGAGTTTGGTGCCAATCGGTGCAGGCGTTCCAGCGGGGCATGGTGGACATTGTGTTTCGTACCCCTTCTCGCCCCCCTTGTCGAGGGGGGGCTGAACGCGGACTCCAACGGCATCAGTAGTGTTGCCGGTCATCTTGGAGGTCCCAGAAACTATGGCGCCGACACCGATTTCAGCCATTTTCACGTGGGGCCCCCTGCGTACCCTCCCGGGGGTGCTACGGAGCCCTGAACTTTGCAGTGTTTGTCACCAGGCCGCCAGGCATCCGTATGCCGAGTTTGGTGACAATATGGATCCGACACCGATTTTGGCCGTTTTTGACCATTTTCATTTGGGGCCCCCCATGTACCCCCACCCCCGGGGGTGGTTGGGGGCCCTGCCCCCGGCAGTGTTTGTCACCAGGCCGCCAGGCATCCGCATGCCGAGTTTGGTGCCAATCGGTCCAGGCATTCCAGCGGGGCATTGCGGACGTTTTGTTTAGTATCCCTTCTTGCCCCCCCATGCCGGGGGGGGGCAACCTGGACTCCAACGGCATCAGGAGTGTCGTCCCTCGTCTCGGCAACCCCGGAAACTAGGGATTCGATGCCAATTTCTGCCGTTTTCATGCGGGGACTCCCGCATACCCCCACCCCTGGGGGCGCGAGGGGGGCCTGACCCCCGCAGTGTTTGTCGCCAGACTGCAAGGCACACGCATGCCAGGTTTGGCGTCAATCGCTCCAGGCATTGCAGGAGGGCATGGTGGACCGTTTGTTTTCCACCCCTTTTTGCCCCCCATGCTGAGGGGGGGGGGCGAACCCGGAGTCACACGGCGTTGTGGGCATCACCACTTGTCTCGGCAACCCCAGAAACAACGGATTTGATACCGATGTTGGCTGTTTGCAATCATGTTGACTTTCAACCCCCCCTGCACCCCCCGGGGGGTCCTAGGGGTGTGTGACCCCCCGCAGTGTTTGTTGCCAGGCCGCAAGGTGCATGCGTGCCAAGTTTCGTGTCGATCGGCCCAGGCGTTGTGGAGCCTATGCGGAACATACGTACAAACGTACAAACACACGTTCTCTTATATATATATATCAATGCCTTCATCTTATAGATCATCCTGCAGGTAGTTTCATGCAGAATATGATGAATCAAACTGTTTTGAATTATTATACAGTGTTTCTATACCGCCTTTCCCACCGACTCTCACAGGGAGTGACGTCTCACAGACCCAGCGTGGTTCACACAGGCAGGCTTCTTTTGCGCGGATGGAGTTTTTACAATCAATGTTCTTTAGAATTCTTCACTTCCAGATGCTTTCTTTCCTGTGTGGTCATCATTCTTTTGTCATCCGAATTCCTAGAGAGCGAGAGCGAGAGAGCTGGCACTCTCTGTCTAAAGGCTGCAATGCAGAGGACGTTTCGTCACCAGCCCCATATAATACTCTTCTGGAAGGCCCCGTGCCCAGGACGGCAGCTGCAGGCTCGTCTTGGTGCAGCTCTGTCAGGACACAGATTGTCCAGCAGGTGGCGTCAGCAGCGCACATCTCTGAGCCACTCCAAAAGGGCGCTGAATGAACCAACCAACAGGCAGAGGCAGCAGTCATGGTCACGCGGCAGGCCAGTGTCACGGCGAGACTGAAGTGCCGCTTCCCTGGGGAGGGAAACGGGCAGTGCCCTCCATGCTGGCTGCTCTTTGAGGGCGGCTTCTGGCACTTTTGAAGGATCGCGGATGTGCTGAGAGGAGAAGCGGGAGGAGGGGAGACTTCAGAATCGAGCTGGGAGGGAGGGAGGAAAGGGAGGCCAGAGAACCTTTGTGGCCTGTGCTGATTCTAGGCCACGACCCCTGGAATCTGTGGCTTCCAGAGCTCCTTCCTGAAAGACACGTCCTCAGGAAAACGTGGGATAGGGGTGCCCTGCCTGCCTCCTTCCCGGGACTGCTGCCCTGTTCTTGCCAATCAGCACAAGGGCAGCAGTGCCCTCTAATGGGGCAAGGCTGGACGTGCCAAGAGGCTCCCGTCCTCACTGCCTCACCCCATGGATGGGGGGAGGTGTGCTTTCTGCTGCCTGGATTGTTCCCAGAGGCAGACGCAAGAGACAGGGACTGTGATCACAATCCTGAACTGGACTTAGGCTGGCATAAGCTAAGTCAGCAAAGTTCGGCCAGCACAAGGACCACCATAAAGCATGCCAGCCTAACGCAGTTTAGGATTGTGCCCCGTGTCCGTTTCTGCAGAATTTTCATGCTCGCAGACATGGGCGTGTGTGAGAGAATACTTCTGTATGCATTTGTGGTATAAGTCGACCCTCCTTAACTGTGGCTTTGACCCCACGCGGCTCAGGGGGCTGCAGTGCAGTGGCTGAGCCTCCCAGGTGGGAAACTGCCCCACTCCAGCCATAGAGGGCAAAGAGGGCCCTGCAGTGCCTTTGCGCTCACCAGCTTGAGCAGGGCAGGGCATGCTGGGGGGAGGCTCTCGTGCAGCCAGCAGGCCTTGCAAGCGCTCCCTTCCCCAGCACGCGCTGCCCTGTTCAAGCTGACGGAGCAAAGCATTGTGGGGCGCCTTTGTGCTCATCGGTTTAAGCAAGGCGCATGGCATATCTAGCAGGGTCAAGGTGGCCTAATGGCCCAGGGCACCAAAGTTGGGGGTGGCAGCGCCATGACGCCCACCACCGCCTGAAGCCTTCTGTGGCCTTCTGGAGGCTGAAAATGGTCACTTTTGGGTTTTGGCCAGAAACAGGAAGTCACCATTTTGGCCTCCAGGAGGCCTTCTGAGGGCCAGGAAGGCAGTGCGCGCTCTCTCTGATCCTCAGAATGCCTCCAAGGGGAGGCAGTGAGCACGGAGGGTGGCACCTGCGGGGGGGGGGGCTGCACCCTTGGATGCATGCCCCTGGATGCTGCAATGGCCAGGAATGCCACTGGCGAGGTGAGGCCTGGGAGGGAGGCAGGCGGCATGCCACCCCGAGGGCCGCCAAAAAGGGCTTCAGGGGCCACATGGGGCCCCCACGCTGGACCCCACCACTCTAACAGCTCTCAGATTCCTTAACAAATTCCACTTCTCATGGAATCCATTGGGAGAACAGAAGTGCACTGAAAGTGGATTAAAGCTGTAGAGGAAATGGAGCCCAGGTCTTCTCCATGTATTAGGCAACTTGCATCTTCAAGCCAGAATTACCAGGCCCCGGTAGTAGGTCACCCCATTCAGGTCACAGAACATTAGATCTGCAGGAAAATTTCAGAAGGGGGAGCACTCAGGCATCTTCCCCAGGCCCAATGCTAGCCCTTGGCGAACATTATAAGCTTATGGCAAGAGCGAAAAGCTTCTTCAGGAATTGTGGAGGTCATTTAAAACCAGAAGAGAAGGCACGGCAGAGTAGGTTCCACAGTGTTGAAAGAGACACAAGACATCTTAATCAGCAGGTCTGCATGGGCTAGATGAGATCATTGTTAGGTGGATTTGCAACTGGTTGGACAACCGTACACAAAGAGTGATCATTAATGGCTTTGCATTGACCTGGAGGACTGTTTCGAGTGGAGGGCTCTGTCTTGGGCCCAGTTCTCTTTATCATCTTCATCAATGACTTGGATGAAGGGATAAAAGGGGACCATCACATTTGCAGATGACACCAAACTGGGAGGAGTAGCAAACAAAATAGTAAAAGCCTTCAGGAAGTCCTTGACAGAATGGAATACTGGGCTGAAATGAATAAGATGAAGTTCCACAGGGACAAACACAAGGTTCTGCACTTAGGCAAAAATAACCAAAGACGCAGGTATAGAATGGGAGAAACCTGGCTTGGCAGCACAACATGCGAGAGGGATCTTCGACTTGCAGTGGATCACAAGATGAACATGAGTCAGCAATGAGATACAGCTGCAAAGAGGCTTATGCAATTTTAGCCTGCATTAATGGAACCATAGCTTCCAAGTCGCAAGAAATTGTGGTTCTGCTTTACTCCACGTTGGTGCGACCTCACCTGGCGTCCTGTGTTCACCTCAGTTCAAGAAAGATGCAGCCAAACTGGAGCAGGTTCAGCAAAGCAATGAAGATGATCAGAGGGCTGGAAAACAAGTTCTGCGAGGAAAGGTTGAGGGAACTTGGTATGTTTACCAAGGCTGAAGAGAAGGCTGAGGGGACATGATGAGAGCACTCTTCAGATACCTGAAGGGCTGCCATAGGGAAGAAGGGACAAATTTCTTCTCACCTGCCTCTGACAGTAGAACTAGGTCCAACGGGTACAAACTGCAAGAGAGGAGATGCCGGCTGGACATCAGGAAAAACTACCTGACTGTAAGGACAGTTGGACAGTGGAACAAGTTGCAGAGGGAGGTGGTGGATTCTCCTTCATTGGAGACCTTCAAGGAGAGGCTGGACAGGCACCTGCTGGAGATGCTCTAGACAGGTTTCCTGCTACAGGCAGGGTTGGACCTTGCAGGTTCCTTCCAACTCTATTCTATGAGAAGTACAAGAAGATGCCAGCGAGGCTACCGAGCAATGTCCAAGCAGAGGCGTTTCTACAGGGATGGCAAAGCTCTAAGTTTTGCAAGAAGCCTTACCCTGTTGTGTAAATCCCTCCTCTCCCTTGATGCTGTAGCCAGTAAGCAATGCCAAGATTGGCTAAAACGGTGCAGGAGAGGAGTAATCTCCACTGCAAGGTAAGGCTTCTTGCAAAACTTAGAGCTTTGCCATCCCTGTAGAAATGCCACTGTGTCCAAGCAGCTCCTGAGGCCAGGGGGCGCCTTTAGGAGAGGGAAAGTCTTGCCAGCACGATGGGAACAGAAAGGAACCCAGTCGCGGGCAAGGGGCAACGCTCACGGGGCTTGTAAGGGAAAGCGCGCTGGCGGTCCCGAGTCCGTTTCGGCCTGCAACCGGCGGGAGACGCAGGAACGTGGGCGGTGAGGCTGCCGGTCCGCGAGGGGGACGATGCCGGTTTGGCTTGGGGCACTTGCTACCTACGGGAGCAAGGCACTTTGCACATGCTCGGAGGAGGAAGAGCCGGAGCTGCCGGTGGAGCGGGCGTCAGCCTTTGCCGGGGCGGGGCCGGTGACGCGCCCGGAGGAAGCCTCTCCCCTTTCCGAAGGCGCGCCTGGGCCTGTCGGGGCAGGAGCCTGGGCCGCTTCGCCCGCCGCCGCCCTTCCTGATGGACCCCCCGGTCAAGGCGGGGCCGCTCCTGCTGCAGCAGCCACCGGGGCTGCGCATCGGGGCGAAGGTAGGGCGCGCGCGTTGGGACAGGCAGCCACGCCGGCTCCTTCGGCTGCCCGGGTCCAGCGGGGATCTCCCGGGCGGGCGCGCCTCCCCTTCCGCGCGGCTGCCGGGCGAGCGCCCCTTCGCTCGGAGGCAGCAGACGGGCGCGGCGAGGGGCGCAGCAGAAGCCGGGGCTGCCCGGGCTCAGCTCCCGCTGCCGACACACCGCCGAGCCGCGGCTCTGCGTCGGCTGCCTGCGGCCGTGCCGGGCAGCGCTCGCTCGCTCGCTGCGGGGCCGGGCACAGGGGCCCCGGCCTGCCGCTCGCTGGCTTCGGCGCCGCGCCCTGCCTGCCGGGCCAAGGCGCGGATGCGGGCTCTGGAAAGGGACTCGCAGGACCCCGGCCCGACGCCAGCTTGCGCGGGGGTTGCAGGAGAGGCCGCCTTGGTCTTCCTTCGCCTGGGCCGGGCCGGGGGCGGCGGCGCGCTGGCCAATCGGGCTTTGGAAGCGCAGATCACAGGAATCGCCCCGCTGGATCGAGCCGAAGGGCCATTAGTCCGGCTTCCTGCATCTCACGGTGGCCCACCAGATGCCTCCGGGAGCCCACGAGACGCCGCCTACCTCCTGCTTCGCTCGCCTGCGTCTGGTGGAGCCTCGCACCCCGCCCCCAGGGAAGACGCCAGACGATGGGCTGGGCTTAGCTTTACCCCGGTTTAGTAGTTTCCCGAGCGAAGGCGGAACCTATCCAGTGGCTGCCACGAGTGGCACCCCCCCCCCCCATCCAGTGGGTGCGGTGGAAGGCGCCTTGGCTCGGCTCGCTGGCCCGCCCTGGGGCTGGCGGCCTTCCGGGGTCCCGCTGCTTCCCAAAGTGGGGACCAGGCCACGCCCACATACCAGGCGAATCTGCCTGCCTGCCTGCCTGGCGTCTCCCGGACAGACCGGCGTCCCTCGAGTCAGTGGCGGACCTAAGGGGGCAGATGCCCCGGGCCTTGGCTGGGGTGTGCCCCCCCCTCTGCCAGGCCCTGTCCCAGGCCCGGGTCATTTTGGGAAGCGGCTTCCACGGAAGCCACTTCTCGGAGCGACCAAGCCCCCTCCAAAGGACCACCCGCTTCCAGAGGGACCCAACACTGCCTTGAAGGGCCACCCGCCCCTGCATCTGCCCTGTGAGTTGCAGGAAGCTGGACTCTGTGGGCCTTGGGCCTGATGGAGGGGCTCTGCATATGCCTTGGCCTTGGAGTACCATACACACTCGTGTATAAGTCGACTCCATGGATAAGTCAAGGACAAGTTTTAAACCCAAAATAAGGGAGTTTGGTATGACTCCCTTATTGGTCCAGGGGTACATGCAATTCTTTTAATTTTGTCTTATTTTACCAGATGCCAGAGCTTGACAAATGACTTAACTGTAATTGTTACCTGTGGGCAGGAGAATATGAAGTGCTGGGATCACAGGCTGGCTCTGGCTTTGTCTATTAATGGTGCGTTTTGGTTTAGTTAACAGAGGCTGCAATCCAAAACACACTTTCCTGGGATTAAGCCCCACTGAATATAATGGGACTTACTTCTGAGTAGACAAGCATAGATTGGGCTGTGAGTAGCATAAAAAACCGTCATATTTGTTACGACTGCTAATGCTGCAATTCACGCCTATAGACATAAAAGCAAAGAGAATTTCCTAGTGTACTGTAAATGGCTTTATGACAAAATCAAATATAATCATTTAATTAAATTAAAAGTTTCCAATAAGTATAACTTTAAGTTAAACATTTATTTAGAATAAATAAGATTTGCTCTTTAAATTTAGTGGCTCTTTTTCAAGGAGAAAAAGCCCATCCATTGATCTCCCACCCCCATCAAAACAGCATCTGAGGAACTTGGCAGCAGTGGGGGTGGGGGAGAAAGGGAAAAGCCCAGCCAATGCTCACAGCCAGGTGTGTAAATTTAGCACATTTTTAAAAATATGTAATCAGCCTGCAGTAGGTCGCTAAAAAATACGGGTCCCACAGAGCTACTGTTTTACAGGTAAAACAAACTAGATGGCTGCACTGGACAAATCAAATCCCTGCCAGGGGAGTAGTCGGGGCTTGTCCTCTCCTTTGCCCTCCAGCATCATTATGCACAACATACAGCACACTGTATTAACAAATAAGTTCAGAACTGAGGTAGCTATGGTAAAACACAGGGAAAACTATGGTAGTAAAAAAAAACCCCACTGAATAGGAAAAAAACGTTTCTGAAGGCAGAGTTGGGATTAGAAAAAAAGATAAAGGTGTTATTAAAATAGAAGAAAAGCTGTAAGTAAAGCTGGATGATTCACAAGCTGGAATCAAGATTGCTGGGAGAAATAAAAACAACCTCAGATATGCATCTGCTGGTTTGGAAGTGCAAGGAGATTCACAGCTCCTCCCCAGGGCTATTGGTTTGAACGATCATGTGACAATGCATTTACCGTATTTACATGTATATAAGCAGTGTGCGGAGGAGTTCTGCAGCCTTTTCTGCAGCTTGCCTTGCTCCACCAGAGCGCTAGGGACTTGCTTTGCCCACTATTTGACAATGAATTTACTGCATTCCCCCAGAGTCGATCGGATTTTCTGGTCAATTTTGAGGAATAAATTTCTCGACTTACGCGCAGTTGTATACGGTGTGCCACGTGACGCGAGTGCAGAGGTGGTGCACCTGTGCCCGAGGTGGCTGGACCCTGCTTCAGCGGCCTAGGGAGGGTCGCCAGGGTTGTCCGGATGCTCAGCCAGCCCCCACAGCAGTGCTTGGGACGGCAGGGTTGGCTTCTGCGCGGCAAGGAGGATGTGGGTGGCCCGGGCAGGAGGGTCGGGGGCGAGGGGGCTCCATTCGGCAGCTGTGCCTGGGGCGGCCTGTCCTGGAAGCGGAGCTCAGGGGTGCCAGCCGGGAGGGATGCGCCCCCTCTTATCTCCTGCTGGGTCAGCTGCTGGTCCGTCCAGGCCGCTCCTGCCTCCTTTTGGGGCAGGGGCCACAGCAGAGGGGCAGCGTTGTCCCCGACTCGCCTGCAGGCAGTCCCTGGCTGGCCCTGGCAGCAGCTGGAGGGGGGGGGGAGAGCAGAGCGCCCTTTCAGCGTGAGAGCGGCTGGCCGCTCTCAGAGTGTCCTGGGCTGGGAGGGGGCTGCCAAGGCCTGGCTGCAGCTGCAGGAGGTGGACGGGTGCCGAGGGGCTTCCTGGGGAGGGGGGGGGCTCCCGAGGGCAGCCCCCCACCCGCCCTGAGGGACCCGCCCGTGCCTGTCCACAGCGATGGAAGCGGAGCTGGTTCGTGCTGTACCCGGCCAGCCGGCACGGCGTGGCCCGTCTGGAGTTCTTCGACTGCAAGGAGGGGGCCGCGGGGGCCGAGCGCCTCAGCACCCGGCGCCCGGACAAGAAGGTGGTGCGGCTGGCCGACTGCGTGAGTGTGGCGCCCGCCCCGGACTGCAGCCCCAAGGACGGCCTGGCCGCCTTCCGCCTGGAGACCAGCGAGCGCGCCTTCCTCTTCGCCGCGGAGCCCCGGGAGACGGCCGAGTGGGTGGCCCAGCTCTGCAAGGCTGCCTTCCTGGTGAGGCCGGGGGGGGGGGTGCGCCAGGGGAGCGGGGGGGCAGCAGTCCTGGCGGGCACGGCTGCCTGGGCTGCAGGGCCTCTTGGTGGCCCCCACCTGCACGGGCGGAGGGTGGGGGTCTGTGGCCAGGGTCGGCGGAGCGCCCACAGGGGTCTCCCAGGGCAGGCCCAGGCTGTGGCCCAGCGACCTCCTTCTCCCCCAGCAGTGCAGCCCCAGCCGGGAGGCCCAGGAGGGGGAGCAGGCCCTGGAGATGGCCACAAACAGCATCTACTGCTCGCGGGAGGAAGGTGAGGCCTGCGGGGCCAGCGCTGTCGGGGCCTCTTTCTCCCCCTCGCCCGGAGCGCTCTGGCCAGCGACACCCTCCTTGCAGAACTGTGGACTGTCCCTGCCGGGGGCCCCGCTGGAGGCCATCCAGCCCACCTCGACGGTGGCCAGAAGCCTGCGGCAAGGGAGGGGCCCCTCTCTCCCACACGGCTGTCCCAGGGGCTCGCTGGAGTCCGCTTCCTGGCTGCTTCCTGGGTCCCAGTCCTGCCCCCAGGGAGTCCTGCTGGGTGACGGCCCCTCAGAGGCCTCTTGGCCTTGCTGCGGTTTCCCAAGCACTCACGGGCACTCCTCTGCTTGAGTGTCTGTTCCAAGACTCCGCAGTTGCCTTTTCGCCTCCTTAAGGCCTGGAGGCGGCATTTGCTCCCCTGCAGCACTCAGCCCCACCCCACTTCCCCAGTCCCTGGAGGCCAGGCGTAGGGAGGGGTGGTCCCAGCAAGGGGCTGCAGAGCTGCCTGGTCATGGGGGGGGGAGCCGGGGGTCAGCTGCAGAAGGGCAGCCCTCGCGAGGCAGGCGGGTGGGCTTGAGGGGCGGCTGCTGCCGTGTGCTCCCCGTGACCGCAGGAGGCGCGTGACGGCTGCTCCCTCCCTCCCTCCCCCGCCCGGCCACAGCAAGCGCGTTCCGGGTGACGGCGCAGAAGACGGAGGCGGCCCAGCGCTGTGGGCTACAGGGGACGTACGTGCTGAAGGCCTCGGGTGACCGCCTGGTCCTTGGAGACCCCCACTCACAGCAGCCGCTCTACACCTGGCCCTACCGGCTGCTCCGCAGATACGGCCGCGACAAGGTGTGTGTGTGGGGGGGGGCTGGGGCAGTGTGAGCTGCTGCAAGCAGGGGGGGCCCTGACTGGTCCCCGACCCCCCGCTGTGGGACCCCGGGGGGGGGGGGGCTGGCATGGTCCCCAAGAGCCCTGGGCCAGCTCTAGTGCAGCTCCCCAGGTGGCCTTTGAGGCAGGTGGTGGGGGGCTCCCAGCCCTCTCCTGGGGCCAGTTGTGGGCTCCAGGAGTCATCAGCAGTGCAGTCAGAAGTTTGTGGGGGCGCTGGGGGAGGGGCACAGCCCCAGGCAGCCGAGAGGAGGGGGCCCCTGGCTCTGGCCGCCCCCGACGGGTCCTCGGCTGCGCTTGTCCCTGCAGGTGATGTTCTCCTTTGAGGCCGGCCGGCGCTGTGAGTCTGGCCCCGGCAACTTCACCTTCGAGACCAGGCAGGGGAACGAGATCTTCCGGGTCGTGGAGGCTGCGATCCGGGCCCAGAAGGCGCAGGTGCAGGAGGACCGGCAGAGCAGCGGCTCCTTGGACTTGGAGGCGGCCGGCCTGGCTCAGGTCCAGAGCGCCATCGCCAGCACCCTCAGCCTGGAGCGCGAGGGCCCCGCGGGCCCCGAGAGGCGGGGCCACCGAGCTGCGCTGCCAGCCCCCCTGGGCCTCACCAAGGAGGAAGAGGCTGCCGTGGCCCCCCCCCAAGAGCCCGCGAGAGCCTCCTGCCCGCAGGCCGGGCACCCCGAAGCGCCCCCCGGCCCCCGCGGACATGGGCAGCGTCTACTCTGAGCCCCTGGATGCCGTCAAGAGCTCCGTGCCCAGGCCGGACCCCCTCTACGCGGACCCCGTGGACAGTCGGCGTGCGGGGGCTGCCTGGGAGGAGGCCGGGGGCTGGCAGAGGAGCGCCGGCTGGGGGCGTGAGCAGGTGGGGCCGCCAGCAGCAGGCGCCTGCCAGGAGCCGCAGGGGGGCAGCGTGCACATCTATGACGAGCCGGAGGGCCGGGCCCCACAGCCCTCTCCTCTCCCTGCCGCCATCTACGACGAGGCCCGGCTCCCGTGCGAGGCCTGGTGGGCTCCGGGCCCGGACAGCAGGGCGGGCGGCAACCCCCCTTGCCCGCCCGGTGCGGGTGACTGTGCTGCTCCCCCCACCCCCCAGAAGCCCCCCAGGCCGTGCCCTGCTCCAAAGCCCCCCAGGATGCCCAAGGCAGCCCCTCTGCGCCCCGGGCCCAGGGAGGAGCCCCTCTACAGCCAGGTGCTGAAGCCCCCCAGCATCCCGGCCGGCCAGGAGGAGTCTGTGGACGAGAGTTGCCCGGCCTCCGTGTACGAGGACCTGGGGGAGATCTGAGCCTGCGGCTGCCCTGCACCTCTGCAGGCGGGACAAGTGTCGCTCTCGAGCCAGGGGTGCCCCACCCCCGCCCCACCGCTGCAGAGGCGGGTCGCTTTTCCCCAGACCGTTTTGTATTAAAGCTGCTGTGCCAGTGAGGCTGCCTGGTCTTGAGCGAGCACGGGGGGTGCGTGGGCGTGCAGCCAAGGCCCGTTCTTGAGCAGGGGTGCCCTGCCGAGGCCACTCAACGCTGGCAGCGCCAACCTTGTGCTGAGACAGCGATCGATGGAGCCCGTCCTGTAGAAGACAACCAAGGCTGAGAGTGGGGGGGCGGCAGCTGGGGGGCTCTGTGCCAGAGGTGTGCCTGGCGCCTGGCCGCCCCCAGTGTTCTTTGCCTGAGCAGGGAGGAGTGGAAGGAGGCTGCCCCCTGCCCCTCCTTAGAGGGCACTGCTGCAGGCCGGGCTCCCTGGGCACAGGCCGGCAGTGGCACTGCTACCTGGGTGGGGGCCCTCCTGCAGGCCTCTCTTCAGGGCCTTGAGTGGGCAGAAGCAGGCAGACGGGTCCCCCCTCCCCACGGGCCTGCCTGCAGCTGGGGGCCTGTGCTGGTGGAACTGCCCTCTACTGGAAAATGCCTGACCCCCCCTCCACCTTCGGAACGCCAGCCACCAGGTGCCTGACCTGGAAGCACGAACGTGGAATGGCAGGAGGGAGAGGCAGCAGCGCTGTCACGGGGCGGGGCCTATGGGGCGGGCTTCCAGGAGACGTGGACTGGGGGGGCAGCAGCAGGAGGGGCCGGGCCTGGCTGTGGCAGCTTCCTCTGGAGGCTGGTGCTGCAAGTCTGGCCCCGCTCAGAGCCGGCCCTGCATGCTGGCGGGGGGGGGGGGGGGCAGCAAATGGTCCCGGCCCCGCCGGGGTCCGTGGCCCCGGGCGGACCTCCCCCCCAGCCCCCCCGTCCTCCTGCTCCAACCTGCTGCCGCCCCGGCCGGGGGGGGGGGGGCACTCCCCGTGGCTGCAGCCCTGCCCTGGGGTGTGTCTACCAACGGGGGCTACTCAGGGTCCGGGAACTCCTCGTCTTCACTGGAGAAAAGTGGGGGCACAGCAGGGGGAGCCAGGTGCAGGGGGGCCACCGTGGCCTTGGCCTTGGGGTGTCGGCTGGACTGCTGCAGGCAGGAGGAGGCAGAGATGGCAGTCAGTGGTGGGGTTCGGGGGACCCACCCCCCCTTCTTGTGGGCAGGCAACGTTCCAGGCGCTCTGCCCCCCCCCGGGCTGCCAGGGCCGGCTGGACGCTCTCCACTGGCTTCAGGTGGACGCTGGGGGAGGGGTGCTCCCCCCCCCCGCAGGTGGGCCTGCCCTGACAGCTGCCGGCCGGTGGCCGTCCCGGGTGCCCTTACCTGGCGGGGCTGCTGCGGTGGCCTGGCTGGCGGTGGCCGGCCCAGGCTGCTCCTCAGGGCCCTGCACAAGCCGGAGGTCACGCGGAGGGGGTTGTAGGCCGGCTCCACCTCCAGGCCGTCCAGCATGCTCTGAGGGGAGGGGGGAGAGGGGGGGAGATGACTCTCCGCCTGCCCTTGGCCACCTTCCTTCGGCCACCCGCAGGAGCTGTGCCTGGGGCAAAGGGGCAGGGGGGGCAGGGGGCGGGGCCTGTGCGCCCTGCCCAGGAGGAGGCCTGTCTGTCTGCCCCCCCCCCGCAGCTTCTTCCCAGCCTTTGCCAGGCGGTCTGCGACCCCCACTTGCCTCCATGCTGCTCAGCGCCGCCTGGGGGGGCTCCGGGGGGAGGAGAGGGAGGCTGCAGGGGAGGAGGAGCTCCTGGACCGCCACGGAGCGCAGCAGCAGCGTGGAGGAGGAGTCGGAGGGGATGAGGACCTGCAGCGGGCTGCCCGCCATGCCCTGGGGCTCCAGCCTGGCCAGAAGCAGCCACTCCCGCCTCTGCAAGAGGAAGCCAGGGGGGGTTCTGTGAGGGGGGGGATTGGCCCTTCCTCTCCCCTGAATGGGCCTGCAAGGAAAGCTGGAGCCTGGCCAGCGGGAGGGGGTCCGAGCCCTCTGCCCCACTCCTGGGGCCCCCCCTGCAGACCTCTGCCGCTTCCATCCAGACAGGATGGGTGTCTGAGGCAGGCATCCGCGCTCCAGCGGGCACCAGCGGTTCTGCTTGGCTCCACAGCAGTTGAGCTGGGCAGGCAAGTCAGAATATGCCAGCTCAATCGAAACTAAAGAGCACGTGGAGGCAAATGGGCGGCGGGAGACTGGTCTGGAAGCGCCGGGCTGGGCGCTGCCGGCACTGCGCAGGTGGGCGGCCATCGAGGGTCTGCGCAGGCCAAGGGAAGCCCGGAAGGGAGCCCCGGAGCGCCTCGGCCAGCCTGGGACGCGTGCGGAGGTCAGCCTGAAGCGCCCCCCAACGTGAGGCTTGGCCACAGACCCTCTGGGGTGGGGGACACCCGCGTGGGGCACTTGGGCTTCGGCTGAAGGAGGGGGTTCGGCCCTGGGGCCGTTCGACCGTCCCACCCCGCCCCGCCCCGCCTCGCCCCGCCCCTACGTACCCGCAGGCAGTGGCAGAGTGCCTGGAAGCCGTGCAGGTTGACCTCCAGCTCCTCCCAGCTCAGCTGCCAGCAGTTGGTGGGCCTGAGGACCAGCGGGAGCCCGAACAGCAGCGACTGGCACAGCCCTCCGGCCTCCAGCGCCCTGCAACGGCACGCCCGCTCAGCCCTGGGCCCGCCTCGGCCCTTCTGCGGCCGGCTCTGCTCGGAAGTGGGCAGCCTGCCGGCCACCCCCCCCCCCCCCGCACGGATTCCTGTGTGGCGGAAGCTGCACTTTGCCAAAGCGGGACTGCTCCGCACCCGCCCACCCCCCTGGGCCTCCCCTCCTTCCTGGGCACTCCTCTTCGAGCCACGCAGCAGGCAGGGCAGGGCAGGGCAGGGCCAGGGGAGGAAGAGCTCCCTGGGCAGAGGGGGGGCCTGCCGTGCCTTCAGCCCCTGTGCGGCAAACCCCGGTCAGGGAGGGATGGGGAAGAGGCTGGGGGGGGGGTCTCAATGGGCTGGCACTTGGGCCAAGCAGGGAGCCAGGCTGGCTGGGGCGAAGCAGATCAGGCAGAGGGAAGGTGCGGAGACCCCCTGCACTGCGGGTGCTGGCCGAGGGGGCGCGGAGTGAGGCAGCGGCGCGGAGCCTGCCCTTCGTGCCATGTGCCCCGAGGAGGCTCCTTGCCTGGCACTGGAAGGGCGGAGGAGGGCCTGCTGAGGGAGCCGCTGAGATGTGCCCGCCCCTCCCCGCCCTTCCCGCTTCGAGTGCAGGAGCCACGCAGGAGCTGGGCAGAGCAGGGGCAGAGGGCCAGCTCCGCACCACCGCCCGGCTTCCGGGTCTGGACGTGCCTCCCCCCAGGCTGCCCCCAGGGTCCTCCCTGCCCTCCTGGCCCACCTCTGTGCTCCGCCAGGGCACCCACCCGCTCCTCTCCAGCCGGGTACCTGATGACACGGAGCCTGGGGGCTGCTGGGCCCCTGCAAGCCGCCATCCAGAGGGGCCCCCCGGTGCCCTCACCGCAGGCAGCAGGCAGCAGAGCGGGGCTGAGGAGCCTCTCCTGGGCATCGCACTTCAGGCAGGCTGCAGGGGCAGAGGGCAGGGCGTGGGGGCTCCGGGCCACTCAGAGGGGGAGGCGGAGGGGGGAGGGGGGCGTCCCAGGCCAGCCACTTACCAGTGCTGGGCAGGCAGCTGCACGTCCGGCTGTGACCAGGCCCAGGGGCCAGGATGTGGGCAGCCGCCTGTGCCAGCAGCGGCCACGGGTGGCCCCCCCCCACCGAGGAGACCCCCTGCGATGCCTGGAGCGCCCCCCACCCTGCACTCTGGCCAGCCGCCCAGGCCAGCCCCGCCCAGGCCAGCCGGAGTGGGGAGCGTCTCAGCAGGGGTGGCGCTCTCCTTGGGGCGACGGGGGCTGGAGCCCGGGGCTCCCACTCAGCGCTGCCGCCCCAGGCCTGCCCAGCCCCCCAGCACAGCTCCACCCGGGCACCGGCAGCAGCAGCCAGAGGACGGGCGACTCACCCAGGCTGGCCCCGGGGGCTGCTGCGGCAGGGGGGCCGCCGGCTCCAGCAGGCAGGAGGAGGCGCAGGTGCTCCCGGTCCGTGCTGTGGTCGTGGAACCAGCCCTTGAAGAACATCTCCAGGGCCACGATGTCGTTCTCCACCGCCTGGAGGTCCACGTCTGTGCCCAGGGCCACCGGGTGGTCTGTGTGGGGGGAAAAGAGCCCCCCCCGTGGGTCAGTCCCTGCACCCCCCGAGCCCCCGTGGTGGTGGTGGGGAGGCTGCCCCATGCCAAAGCCACCAGGGTGGTTGTGCCGAATCTTCGGGCAGAAGGTCCCACTGGGCACGGGCGCCATCACAGAGATGCCCCTGCTAGCAGACGGCTCTGCTGCAGACAACCCGAACGCCCCACCCCAGCGGGTTCCCAGTCCAAGGCCTGCTAGGGGCAAGTGCTGGAACTGGGGCGTCTTGCTGGGAAGGGGCTGAGAAATTTGTGCCGAGCAGAGGAGCAACCGGCAGCCTGCACCCCATGCCTGCGTGCCCCCGAGCCTGGAGTGGGCCAGGGCACCGCGAGAGGAAGGAGGGCGCACCGCCCATGGCCCCTGCCTCTGCACGCTGCTCACGCCCAAGCGGGCAAAGGAAGGGGTGCTGCCAAGGAGCCCCTCCGTTCCCACGTCAACTGGACTTCTGCACTGGCACGAACCGTGATGGCACCCAGGAAGGAGGAGCCGGCCCTTTCCCGCTCAAGCAAGCAGGAAAAGGGCCCCTGCAGCTCACGTCTGTGGCGGGCTGGAGGGGAGGGGCGGCAGAGGGGTGCTGGCCTGGAGGCTGGTCATGCGCTGCCTGGCATGGAGGAGGAACGCCGGGCTGGCGACCAGCAGGGACAGTCCCCTGGTGCTGCGGGCAGGTTTTTTTTGGGGGGGGGGGGACCTACTGGGGGGGTGGAAACTGGGGATCTTGGTTGGCAATTATATGTGTAACGGGCAGCAAGCATGAAAGCTCCTTGCGCACGTGGGGAGCCCTGAAGGGGCTGCCCCTGCCTGCCTGCCTCTCACTGGGCACGGTCTCCTGCTTGGGGTGAGGTCCAGGGCCTATTTGGGGATGCGAGGGGCCGCCCAGCCCCTTAGCCTCAGTGTTGCCTGGAGCACCAAGGAGAGTCTTCTGGAAGTGGAGGGTGGTGATGTGGGGCAGAGGCAGGTGCCCAGGCTGTGTGTGTGTGTGTGTGTATGTGGGGGGGGGGAGGGGCTGCCAGCTTTGGTTTCCCGCCCAGGAGCCTCACGCAGCTCTGTGTCGAGGAGGCGATGGCTGGCGGCTGCCAAGCATCTCTCGGGCCCCCCCCGGCCGGGCCCCCCCCCCCCCCCCGACGCCGCCTCCCAGCTCAAGGCTCTCGTTTTTGTTCCCTTTTCAGGCAGGGCCCATCCAGCGCTTCGTGAAGATGCTGCTTCGTGGTCTTTGCCGCCGGGAATCTCTGCTCGTGCTCAGGCGACCTCTTGCCCGGCGCTTCTTCCAGCTAAAGGGAAGCACCCAAAAGACACCTCCCCTGGGGAGGAGTAACTGCAGCTCCCCCCCCAACCAGTGGCGTCCCTACAGGGGGCAAAATGCAGAGTGCTGCAGGAGCCCCAGGGCCTGTCTCACGTGTGGGTCCCCCCTGCCCCCAGAGCTGCTCTGGCTGGGAGGCTCCCCTCTCCAGGCCGCAAATGGCTCTGGAGGCGGGGGGGGGAGGGGCCGTGTGACACAGGAGCTCAGGCTCCTGCACAGGAGCTCAGGCTCCTGCAGACCCCGCCCCAGAACACCCCCCCTGCTGGGGAACAGAGCAGATTCCAAAGCCCTTCCCTGGTCCATCTGCCTGCCTGTGGAAACCGGGTTTTCCGCCTCCAGGAAACAGAACGAGGAGCCCCGCGAGGGCCTGAGGACGGAGGACAAGGCAGCAGTCACGGCCTGAGGGCAGCTTCACCCAGGCTGAGCAGAGAGATCAGCGGGTCCCCTGGGAACAAGGGCCAGGCAGGGGGAAGACTCGTGACCGGCCAGTGCCACCAAGGGCCCCAAGCAAGCAGGCAGCCATGCAGGCACCCCCCACCCCCCCCAGGTGACCATGAGGAGCGCAGAGTGCTGGCTGCAGCCAGCAGGTGGCAGCAGAGGGCCAGGCCAGTGCAGTCACTGTCCCCATCACCCCCACAAGCCATCAGGAGTCGAGCAGTGCACGCCCTTTCCGGGGGGGGGGCTTTCGCTCTTTGTGCACTGGAAGTGTCTGTGCCCCCCATCTGTTCATTTCTGCACCCCAAAAGGCCAGCCCTGCACAGCAGCCACAGCAATACACCTCAGAGCTGCCAGAAGCCCCTACTTCAGGTGAAGGCCAGAGCGCTGCCTGGTGCCCGCTCCAAAATGCAGGACAAGGGATGGGAAAGCGAAGCTCCCGCCTTCACTTTTTGCCCCATGTGAGCAGCGAAGACTCCACAGGCCTTGCCAAGCCACTGCTGCTCCTGCCACGGCCAGCCTCTGCCTCTCCTCCGTCGCTGGGGCAAGCTGCACCAGGCAGGCAGGCAGGGCCAGGCGGCTCTTGCAGTGGGATGCCCTTCCACCCGCCTCGCCTCCCCCTGCCTCTCTGCAGTCCGGGGCTGCTCTGGGCTCCCTCCGGGCCTCCCAGCACGTGGCCCCAACACAGGACGCTGTGTTGCACTTTTGTGAACCAGCAGTGAGGAGGGCCCCAAGCTCTGGGATGGAGGGCAGTCCCCAAGTGTCTGTGCGGTGTGTGTGTGTGTGTGTGTGGGGATGCCCTGCTCTGGGGGTGCAGGAACTGGCCCCCCGTTTGGCTCTCTAAAGGCTGGGGAGGGGGAAACCGCAGCCTCCTGAAAAGAGCCGGGGAAGCAGGCAGCGAAGGAGGTCTCCACGGGGTACATGTCTGGGGGCTGGAGGAGCACCCCCACAGGGGACCCTGTGACCCCAAAGGCACCGCGCGGGAGGCCTTTCCGCCCTTCCCTCATTCCAGTGTTCTGGCTGCCTTGCTTCTGGCTCCCCCTCGGCTGGGGGGGGGGGCTGCTGGCAGGAACAGCCTCCTCCTCCTCCTCTCCTGGTTTCAGAACAGAGCTGCCTCCAAATGCCAGGCACAGGCTCCGAGGGGTCTTGTGTGCTCCCTGAGGAGGGGGGTGGGCACTGTGAGATCCAGGGAGCTGGGACAGGGAGGCCCTGGGCCTGATCCAGCCGGGCTCTGCTGCGGTTCTTCTCCTTCCACAGTTCTTGGGTGTGTTGCCTTCCAGCCAAGAATTCTGCAGGGCCTGAAGAGGCTTTGGCTTTCTCCACGTGGACCCCAGGAGGGAGGCAGGCCGGCCGGCGTCCCCCAAGGCTGCAGAGAGCAGTCACCAGGCCATGGCAAGTGCTCCAGACTGCTGGGATTCAGCCATATCAAGGGGACGTTTCTGGGCACTGGCTAGAGTGTGCCCCCCCCCAGGGCTGGATTGTCCATGCGCAGTCCCATGTTGACAGGAACATGCATCCTGACGGGCTCAGGAGAGTAGCTGCCCTCTTCCCAGCAAGCCCCCCCCCATCTGCCTTTGCTCTGCCCTGGGCTCCTTGGATGCGGGAGGGATGAGGGGCTTGATCCCCAGCGCAGTCCTTTGCTTTTGCCCCTCGCTGCCCGTGCCTCTGGAGCCCCAGCCTATGTCACGCTGTGGGCGTGTGGCGTCCCTGGGGCATCGCTGCTGTGCTGCTCATTCCCAGTGGCCGGCCCCTGCCCCACGCCCTGCTCAGCTTGCCCTGGCTGCCAGCGCAGATCCTGACTGGCTCTGTGGACAGCCTGCCAGCGACACCCGGGTGCCACGTGGGTGCCAAGCTGCGGTCACGGGCATGGCGTGCCAACGCAGGACACTCAAGGCGCAGCTCCTGGGCAGGGTGGCGCCAGCACCGCTTTGCGAGGCATCAGGACAGGACAAGCATCGCTCCAGCGCCGACGTGCCCGCAGCACAGTGCTCGGATGGGACTGGGCAGCCAAGAGCCCTGCACAGGGGCCACCCAGAAGCTCCGAGAGTCCTCCTGCGCCCCATGAACACTCGCTGGGCCCCTCGCAGGAGTTTCTTGGGCAGAAACCAGGCTGGGTCTCATAAGGACATAAGAAGAGCCCTGCTAGATCAGGCCAAAGGTCCACCCACGGTTGTCCCTACGGGGGGCGGGGGGGCGGGGGGGCAGAGCTCTATGTTTTGCAAGGAGCCTTACCTTGCCGTGGAAATCGCTCCTTTCCCTCACCACTTAAGCCAATCCTCAGGGGGAAAAGCAACGCCTTGGCGCCGCTTACTGGCTACAGCGGCAAGGGAGAGGAGCGATTTACAGGGGAGGGTAAGGCTCCTTGCAAAAGGTAGAGCTCCGGCCACCGGCCCGCCCACCCCGTAGGGACCCCACCGGGCCCATCTACTGTAGTCCAGCTTCCTGCATCTGACAGTGGCCCACCAGGTGCCTCAGGGGGCCCAGGAGACCACAAGACGCCTGCATCCTGTGGCCCCTCCCTTGCGCCTGGCATTCTGAGGCAACGTAAGGAGGTTGCACCACCCATCACGGCCTGCAGCCCACGATGGACTTTTCCTCCTTCGGCCAGGCCCGTTCTGCTGGGTGCCGCATACATGAATCTTGATGGACGCTTTCCACCAGCTGACCCTGGAGCCAATCTGTACCTGGCTGTCTGTTGCTCCCCCTTATTATGATTTTATTGTTTTATACGTGGTATAGTGTAAGCCGCCTTGGGCATTTGAAAGGCAGGAAAGAAATCTTTTTAAAAATGCCCCAGGACCCCTTTTCAGACCGCACAAGGCCAGCTCAGAGACAGGCTCCACCTGCTCTCAGACCCCATCCAGCCGCCCAGTCCCTGCGCTCACCTCCCGAGCCGCGGCCGGCTCCTCCTCTGGCGCAGCTGCTGGATTCAGCCTCGGACGGTCCCTGGAATCCGCCCCCGGAGATCTCAACCACTTGCAGCTGCCGGAGGCTGACCAGGTCAGTTCCCTGCAGCGCAGCCTCCAGCTGAGTGACCACCTCGGTGCCCGGCCGGCCGGTCAGGATGGTGACCTGGAAGAGAAGCCGGCTGCTGAGCGGGGGAGCCAGCCACGCCCCCCCCCGAGCCAGGAGGGCCCGCCCCCGCCCCTGTCCCACCAAGGCTGCTGCTGGGCGAACCGGCAGAGGTGGGGCTGAGGCACGAGGGGGGCCTGGAGACCCCCACTGCGGCTGAGCCTTGCCCAGACTGGGCTCGAGCTCTGCCAGGAGGCACGGAGGGCAGTCCGGAGCTGGGGGCTGGCAGGCAAGCGGGCAGGCGGGCCTCAGGGTCTTCCGTGTGACTGCACTGGCAGCCTGCGCTCCAGGGGCAGCTGTCGGGGGCCCAGGCACAGGTGCGGAAGAAGAGGCCTCGGAGCCCCGACGGGACCTGCCCCCCCCCTGGGGAGGCTTCCCGGCAGGTGGGCCAGTGCGCAGCAGCCGAGGCCAGTGAGGGCCCCCCCCGGGCCAAGCCCCTTCGCAAGCCCCCCCCCCGGCCTCGGCCCTCCCCGCGTCTTGCGGCAACCAGCTGCCGACACCCCTCCCTCTGCCCGCCCGCCAGCTGCACGGGGTGCCTGCCCCCTCCCTGCCCCCCATGGCGCTGGCCGGGCCTCAGCTCAGGCCCTGCTCAGGCCTTCCTCCTGCGGCCCTCTGAGCCTCCCAGCGGTGGGGTTCTGGGCCGCCGCCTCCTCTTTCCCCCTTTAGGAGGAGGGGCAAGGAGGAGGCGGCCCACAGTGGCAGCAGGCAGCGCCGTCAGAGCCGTGCCATGCGCTGCGCCCTGGTCCCCGAGGGGCCAGATGCAGCCGGCAGGAGCACGGGCCGTTCCCAGGGAGCCGCCTCTCCCCGCTACGAGCAGGACCCCCCCCCGATACTCAGAGCAGCCTCCCTCCGCTGCAAGCTGCAGCCCTGCCAGGCCCCCCGAGCCCGGAGGGGGGTGGGCACCGCCTGCAGCGGCCTGGCTCCTGCAACTGCCCGTGGCGGCGAGTGGTTCCCCCCAGCCTAAGGGCCGCCCTCTTCTCCCCTTTGACTAAGGGACCGGACTGAAGCGGAGTGGCTGCTGCCGTGGGTCTGAGCAGTGAGGGTGGGTGGGTTGTCCGAGGCGCCCCCTTGACTCCCCGGGTGCCCCACTGCAATCACAGTCCTGTCTTGGCAGCTGTGAGGGTCCCATTCCCAGAAACCCCACAGATGCCGAAACCCACGGATGAACAAATGTGTGGGTCAGGGCTCTGGCAGACCTCCGGACGTGACTGGAGGCGCCTTTGACGCCCCCCTGCCCTGAGGTGTTCCGAGGGCCAGACGCAACGTGCCGCCTCTCCAGCCCCAAAAGGCCTTCAAAAGCCCCCCAGGGTGCTGGAGTTCTTTTTGAAAACTGGGAGCACTTTTCTCAGGCCTGCCAGAGACATCCGGAAGGCGCAGCGGCTGAGTGGCTGGCTGGGGGGGGCCGGTTCTGCCCGCAGGCTTCTCAGGCAGCTCGGCAAGGGGGCAGTGAGTGGCAGTGCCACCGTCCCAGCCATGCCCCCGGGGAGCCCCTGCACCCGCGGAACCCACTGCAGGTGTGCCATTGCCCTTCCTCTCCCCACCTTCCTCCTCTGGGCCCTCCACCCCACAGCTGCCTCAGCCGCTCCCCACTGGGCCGACTTAAGCTCCTTCTCCACCCCCCTGCCAGTCTGCCACTCTCTCCCCCACGTGTGCCCGTCTCCCTCCTGCCCTGACTAGTCCTCTCTGATCTGCCCTCTGCGGGCTCCCTCTGTTCTTTCTCTCACCTCCCATGATTTCTGCTGACTCTCCTGGGGAAACTTCAGTCAGGGAACGTAAGAAGAGCCCCACCCACCAGATGCCTCAGGGAGCACACAAGACAACCAGATATGTGCATCTTGTTGCCAGTCCCCTGCATCTGGCACTCCGAGGTAGCCTAACTCTGAAGGAGGTGGCACTAACCATCATGGCCTGTAGCCTGCGATGGACTTTTCCTCCAGAAATCTGTCCAATCCCCTTTTCAAAGCATCTAGGCCAGATGCCATCACCACCTCCTGTGGCAAGGAGTTCCACAGAGTAATTACACGCTGCATAAAAACGTATTTCCTTTTATCTGTTCTCTCTCCCAACATTCAATTTTAGTGGATGTCTCCTGGTTCTGGTATTGTGAGAGAAGGAAAAGAACCTTCCTCTACCCACTTTATCCATCCCATGCATAATTTTGTAAGTCTCAATCAAGTCTCCCCTCAGGCGCCTTTTTTCTAGGCTGAAGAGCCCCAAACGCTGTAGCCTTTCCTCATATGGGAGGTGCCCCAGCCCCGTAATCATTCTGGTCGCTCTCTTCTGCACCTTCTCTAGTTCCCCTGTATCTTTTTTAACCAGAACTGTACACAGTACTCCAGATGTGGCCTTACCATCGATTTGTACAGTGGCCTAATAATATTGGCCGTTTTATTCTCAACCCCTTTTTTGATTATCCCAAGCATAGAATTGGCCTTCTTTACCACTGCCGCACACTGAATCGACACTTTCATTGAGTTGTCCACTAGCACTCCAAGATCTCTCTCCTGTTCTGTCACTGAAAGCTCAGAATCCATTAACTTATAGTTGACGTTTTCATTTTTTGCCTCAGTGTGCATCACTTTACACTTGTCTACACTGAAACGCATCTGCCATTTGGCTGCCCAGTTTGGAGAGATCCTTCTGGAGCTCTTCACAATCCCTTCTGTTTTTCACCACCCGGAAAGGTTTTGTGTCATCCGCAAACTTGGCCACCTCGCTGCTTATGCCTGTCTCCAGGTCATTTATAAACAAGTTGAAAAGCATGGGTCCCAAGACGGATCCTTGGGGCACTCCGCTTTCCACCTCTCGCCATTGTGAGAATTGTCCATTGACACCCACTCTTTGCTTCCTGCTCCCCAACCAGTTTTCAATCCATAAGAGACCCTGCCCTCTTATTCCTCTTAAACTGTGAAGTTTAACCAGTAGCCTTTGGTGAGAGACCATGTCAAACGCTTTCTAAAAATCCAGATATATAATATCCATGGGTTCACCAGCATCCAAATGCCGGTTAACCTTTTAAAATAATTCTAAAGGGTTTGTGAGGCAAAACTTACCCTTACAGAAGCCATGCTGACTTTCCTTCAGCAGCGCTAGTTCTTCTAGCTTATTATTCTAGGGATATAATATCCTCCTCTATAATATCCAGGTCCTCTTGTGGATTCAGAACTGGTTCTGGACCAGGAAGCAGACAGTGGGGGTCAATGGGCAATTCTCACAATGGAGAGAGGTGGAAAGTGGAGTGCCCCAAAGATCTGTCTTTATAAATGACAGGGATAAGCCGCAAGGTGACCAGGTTTGCAGATGACACTAAACTTTTGTGGGTAGTAAAGACCAGACGGGTTTGTGAAAAGCTCCAGAAGGATCACTCCAGATTGGGGGAATGAGCAGCAAAATGGCAGATGCCCTTCAATGTAAGTGTAAAGTGATGCACATTAAAGCAAGAAATCAAAACTTCACATATAGGCAAGTTCTGAGCTGTCTGTGACAGATCAGGAGAGTGATCAAGGGGCGCTTGATGAAAGTGTCAATCTAGCGTGTGGTGGCGGTGAAGAGGCCAATTCCATGAGATAAGTTTTTTTAAAGAATTGAAAATAAAACAGCCAATATTATTATGCCATTGTGCAAATCGATGGGAATGGCCACATCTGGAGTACTGTGTACAGTTCTTTTTGCCACATGTCAAAAAGAACATAGTGGAACTAGAAAAGGTGCAGAAGAAAGTGACCAAAATGATTACTGGTCTGGTAATGATTACTTCCTTAGACAGAGAAAAAGTAGTTATTTCTTTACCCAGCAAGTAATAAATCTGTGGGACTCCTTGCAAGAGGATGTGGTGATGGCACCAAAAGGGGATGGGAAATATTTACGGGGAAAAAGTCCACTACAGGTTGCAGGCTGCGATGACCACGTGCACCTGCGGGTTTTGGAGGGTGCCTTTCCCCGACAGGTGCAGGGGTCTTGTGGCCTTGGGTGCTCCCTGTGAGGTACAGGAGGTGGGCGGGACGGGCCCTGGGCTGGGAGCCTCGGCGGGCAGCGAGGCCGGGCGCAGATCCAGAGCCCCCCGGGTGGGCTCCCAGCAGCGGAAGGCCAGGCCGGCCTGGGTGCAGCCTGCAGGCTGGAGGAGGCCTGGGGGGCATTTCCGCCGTGCCGCCTGTTTCTGGCTGCAGGAGCACAGCGGGTGGGGCAGCTGCTCCCCCCCATCCCCTCATTACCTCCACCGAAGAGCTGTCCAGGGTGGCCCCCGCCATGCCCCGCTGCGTGTACTGCTTGAACTGCTGGAGGCCGTCCTGCACCACCTGCGCCACGAGGTGCTCCCTGGCCCGGAACGCCCCTTCCGCCACTGGCAGGGCCCGGAGCTCCGCAAGGCATCCCTGGAGCCGGGCAAAGTTCCCTCTCACGGGCTGCAAGAGACAAGCAGCAAGTGAAGCTCACCGGGGAGGCCCAGCCGGCTGGGTGGGGCAGGCTGCGGAGCGCAGAGCGGGAGGCTCCCGAGTGGGGTTCCAGCAGCCCCGTCGCCCGCCAGCCCGTCCCTGCTGGACGCCCAGTGGCCAGGCTCCTGGAGGGGGGCAGCCCTGCCTTGCGAGGTACACACGGCACGGGGGGGGGGGGGCTGGAGCCACGGGTGGCCCTTTCTGGGGCCCTGGGAAAAGGGGCTGTCACCGGGGTCCCCGCCTGAGGGACAGCAGCCTAAGCAGGGCTCCTAAGGCCATGCGGGCCCCTGGCTTGTCCCTCCCAGGGAACCGCCCTCTTCCTCCCCTGGGCCTCAGAGGTTGGGCGGGTGCAGCAGCCCCCCAGGGCTGCCCACTTCCAGCCCCCAGCCAGCCTCTTCTCAGCCCTGGCCCTCTCCGCAGGTGCCCCTGGCTGGTCCTCCGTGCGCCACCCACCTGCCCAGTCGCCCTGTGAGCCCTGAGGCTGCCTTGGGGGCGAGTGGGGCTCCTTGTCTGCCACAGCCTCTCTCAGCTGGGCAGGGCAGGTCTGGCCCCGGACCAAGCGTGAGCCGGCCCAGGTGAGATTTCGCTGCCACGCCAGCCGGTGTCTCCGCCGGCCGAATGTGGCTCTGTGGCCCCGGGGAAGCCAGACGCGGACCAGGCGCCTCCCGGGGGCCCACTGCAAGGCCAAAACCCACAGCCCTCCTTCTGCTTGGGGGGGGGAAAGAACGTCCCCTGCGGCAGGTGGGCCACTCTGGGGAGAGGAGGAAGACACCGCTGCACCCGCGAGCTCTGCTCCTCTGCCGCGTCCCGAGCTGGCTACACTGAGCGGGGGGTCCCAGGCGGCAGTGGGGCCGAGGGCCGGTTCCCGCAGCCCAGCCAGCCTGTGAGGTGTGTGTGTGGGGGGGGAGCGAGCTCAGAGGCAGAGGAGACCATTTGGCTTGCAGAAGGCCCCCCCCCCGCGCTACCCCAGGAGCACCTCCAGCCACTAGTGCTCGCTTGGGGGAGCATAAGAACATCAGAAGAGCCCTGCTGGATCAGGCCAAAGGCCCAGCTAGTCCAGCTTCCTGTATCTCACAGCAGCCCACCAGGTGCCCCAGGGAGGCATGAGACCACAAGATGCTTGCATCCTGTTGCCACTCCCTTGCACCCTGATGTAGCCTACTACTAATGTAAGGAGGATGCACCACCCATCATGGCCTATAGCCCACAATGGACCTTTCCCCCAGAAATCCGTCCAATCCCCTCTTAAAGGCATCCAGATCAGATGCCATCGCCACCTCCTGTGGCAAAGAGTTCCACAGATTAACTACCCGCTGGGTAAAAAAGTACTTCCTTGTATCTGTTTTAACTCTCCCAACCCTCAGTTTTAGCGGATGCCCCCCGGTTCTGGTGTTTTGAGAGAGGGAAAAGAGCATCCCTCTATCGACTCCATCCCTTCCATGCATGATTTTGTATGTCTCAATCATGTCCCCCCCCCCAGGCACCTTTTCTCTACGCCCCAAACGCTGCAGCCTTTCTTCATAAGGGAGCAGCAGTGCCAGGCCAGCAGGCACAGGACCCCTGAGCTGGGGAGGGGCCTTGGGGGGGGCGCTTTCACCATTGCTCATCAGTCGTGAGGACAAGGCTTTTCGCCAGTCGCGGCCCACCTGCCGGCCAAGCACTGCCCACCGGTGCCCAGAGCGAGCCACGGCAGAGCCACTCAGGTGTCAGCACTCTTGTGACCTGCCAGCCTTGGACGGGCTCCAGTGCCAAGGGGCCAGCAGGCAGGCCACAGCTGCCAGCTCCTGACTGGTGCCCTCCAGCCCCTGCAAGCTGCCCACGTGGGCTTCCTCTGCTTTGGAAGCTGGCCGTGGAGGGCCTGCCCCTCACGAATGGCGGCTTGGCTGGTCTAGGTCGTGCTAAACCCGTGGGCAGTGCCAGCGGTATGATGCCAACCCGGCCCCACTGGCAGGGGCGGTCCTGGGAGTTTCCCTGCCCAGGGGCAACCCCCCAGCTGGCGGCCCCCTACCCTGGCAGCAACTGCAGTGACGTAATCAGATCACAGCCGTTACTCCTGGAAGCGGTGCCCGCCCCCGCCAAGGGGCTGCTTGGCTTGGTGGGGGGAGCAGCAGCCTCGATCGCAGAGAAGCCCCCGGCTCTGCTGCATCCAGGCAGCGCCCCCCCCCCCGGCCAGCAACTCCAACGGTCGGGGGAGGTTTCCTGGCCCGTCGGAGGAGCCGGGGGCACCTGGAGCGCAACAAAGCTCAGCCGCTCCGCTGCGACCCAGGCGGCTCCTCTCCTGCCAACCTGGGCACGCAGTGCCAACGTTCCTCTTCTCCACGGGGTGAGCTGGGGCTGCGTGCCCAGTGTTGGGTCGCTCTCCACGGAGGGCACACGCTCCTTGGAGAGCACACGCAGCGCCACCTCAGCTCTCCGAGAAGGGCAGGATCGGCCTGCACACCCGGGAGCCGGCATCATCACCCGCCCCCCCCAAGCCCAACGCCCGGGGCATTCGACCCCCTGCCCCCCGGCTGACCCAGGGCTCCAGTGCCCCTAGCAGGGCAGGGCAGGGCAGGGCAGGGCTCAGCTGCTCCCAGCACTCCTCAGTCCTGGCACGGAGCCCATGCCAAGGCTCGCTCCAGGACGAGGCGGCCTGCCAGGGGGCAGGGCTGGGCGCTCAGAAGACAGCTACAGGCCCCTGGAGGGCAAACATTCCAGAATCCTGCCTGCAACGTTCGGACACGTCCTGGCAGCGCTCCTCTTCCCCGGCACACAATTCAGGGGTGTGGGAAAGTCCAACGGAGCCCCCAGCATGGAAGTTAGTGTTGCATGGGGGGGGGGCTAACCCTCTTCCTCAGGCTGGCAGTGCCGGAGAGGGAGCCTCGCGCCACGTGTGCTGTGCCAGACAGGCAGGGAGGGGCCCCCTTTAATTACCGCTGCAAATCCCGGCCTGGCACTCACCGTGAAGGGCAGCAGGCACTCCTGCCGCTTCCAGGCCACGTAGAGGCTGAGGAGGGGGATGCGGGGAGGGCCCGCCAGGCTGCAGGCCAGAGCGAGGACGTTTTCCAGGGCGCCACAGAGCTTCTGGCAGGTGGGGGCCCAGGTCGGGCCGTGGATGTCCACCACCAGGATCCGGGGGGGCTGTGTGGGGGGAGTGGCTGGCTGGCGCTTGCCAGCGACTTCCCCTCGCCGTCGTCCGGTGCTCATGGCGCGCAGAGTGGGGCTGCCTGTGCAGAAGGGAGAAGCGCAGCGTTGAGCTGGGAGGCCAGGCCAGGCCAGGCCAGGCAGCCCCCCCCCCCCCGGAGCTGGGGCAGGTGGGCCGGAGCAGCACGGCAGGCAGGGCGGGGGAGGGGGAGGGAAGGCCAGTCACTCAACAGCATTTACATACCGCTTTCCAACACACAAAGCGGTTTACAGGCAAACGATTATGCGGTTCAGAGGCTCCCTTCTGCGTGAGGCCAAAGGGCCAGCGGGGTCGGTGTGCCCCCAGACGCCCCATGCCAGAGGTCAGGCTCTGGGGCGTGGGCCTGCTGAGGAGGGGCAGGGGGCCAGGAGAGGAGGTCCCTCTGCTGAAGTGTGCCGGCCACCGACCACCGTCACAGCCTCAGGCAGCTCGGGGGCAGGGCACTGCTTGGCTGCAGGAGACCGAGGCCCTCCCCCCCCGCCCCCGGAGGCCCTGGGAGAGACAGACCCCCTGCAAGGCCGCACCACGGGCTCAGTGTCGCCCTCGGTCCACGGAGGAGGCTTGAGGGCCCCCACCCATCCCCACCCCGACTTCCAGTGCGGTCACCGTGACCATAAGCAAATAAGCTGCTGCTGCCGCTTGGGTGGCCCAGACAGGGCCTCCCCCTCCCCCGACAGGGCCACCACCAAGAGCCACGGTCAGCCATGGGGGGGGGAGAGCCTGTGGCCACCTGCAGCTATCACAGGCTGCAGTCCTAAGCGTCCTTTCCGGGGAGTAAGTCCCACTAAGCACAGTGGGGTTTACTTCTGAGTAGACAGTCAGCGGCTTGGGCCCACAGCCTGGAGGGGCTGGCAGGCCAGGACCAGCTGGAGGTCTGGCTGGCTGCAGGAGCATTTGGGCACAGGGAGGCTGGCTGTCCCCTCAGCCTCAGAGCCAGGCCAGGGGGGAAGGGAGGTGACGCAGGTGGCCCTTTGGGGGTGTGTGTGTGTGAAAGGAACTAGCAGCGGCAGGGCCCAATGTGGGGCATTCCGGCGGGGCCCCCAACCCTCCCTGCGGGGCCCCACTCACCAAGAAGAGCTGTTTGTGCCACGTGCAAAGCAGGGCATGTGGAAGTAGTTGGTGGAGATATCCTAACATCACCACCAACTGCTTCCAGGTGGCCCACCTGGGGCTATGCAGAGGCAGAGGCAGGTGGGAGAGACCCCGGCAAAGCTGCTCTGCTGGCCCCACTGACTTGCAGCCCATCGAGGTCCCAGCTGCAGCCACAGGCAATGTGCTCACCCTGCTAGTGCAGCCCCCCTGAAGCACAAGGCCCGATGTCAGGACATTGGTCACATGGGCTTAACGCCGGCCCTGATCAGTGGGGTCTGTGGGAGCCAATTCCCGGGGACTTCAGGCCATCCGGGCCGCAGGTCAACTGCAGGCCCGCCGCGCTGGGGCCGCCTCTCCCCCACCTCCCGCGCGGGGCCCTCTCCAGCTCCCCCCGACGAGGCCATTCGCGGTGGCGCGAGCTTCCTGGGGAGGCGCCCTCGATGCTGCTTTTCGGTCGGCGGGTCTCCACGGGGGTGGGGGTGTCCCACGGCCGCAGCGCTGCGCCCCCTTCCAGCTGCACAAGCCGCTCTGGTCCCAATGAGAACAGCGGGACTCGCAAGCCCGAGACAGACGCGCTGCGAAAGGCCCCCCCCCGTCCGCCCCTTAATCCGACGGCTCTGAACGGCGGACACCGACCCAGCAGCGCCGCGGGGGGCTGCGGGCTCGCGAGAGGGCCGGCGCAGCAAGCAGCGCTCGAGGGTGGGGACTGGACACTCGTCCTCTCGAGAGGAGACCCGGCGTGGGAAGGGCCGTCCTGGGCAAAGCAAACGCGCCAGGAAGAGCGGCCTGCAGGCGACGTCGCAAACAGGGACCGTCTGAAGGCGGAGCGGGAGGACCCGCGCGGGAGGGGATAAGGCGTGACGGGCCCAGTCCGGGGAGAGCCGGCCCTGTGCACGGCGGGAGCCGCGGCATCGACACCTCGGGCGGGCCCTGCGAGGCCAAGCCGAGCGCCCTCGTGGCGCGCTGATCCGACCGGCGGTCTCGGGTTTACGGGGAAGCGGCCAGGACCCGCCCCCGGAGAATCGTCGCCTGCGCCCCTTGGCACGGGTCAGGACCTCGTGATGAGCCGCAGTCAGAGTTTGCTTTGAATTGATCGCTCTCCCCGCTCGCTCCCTGTCTCGGTCGCTAACCCCACAACGCACCTCGACGTTTCTCCTGTCGACCTTTTAGATTTATTTATTTATGTATTTATTTAAAAGATTTCGAAACCGCTTTTTCTGGTGCTCAAAGCAGTTCACAACATAAAATACAATAACAACACATGTAAGTACAAACCCTACAAGCAAATAAAACGATGCAGATGCAATTAAGAAAGTAAAACCTCAACAACACACAAACAGCATCAAAGACCTGGAGGTATTACTAATTACTTAGTTTAAAAGGGGTCCCTAGGAGTTCCCTTCTTCCTCAGAAGCCAAGCAGAATAGGCATGGATTTACACCCCACTGGAAACCATGCAAAGTGAGGGCCGTCCAGAGGCAGAGGAAGGGTGTAGTGAGCCATGGGCGCCGGCTGCAGCGGGGTGGTGGGGCGCCATTGTGCGGAGTCCGCAGACTAACCCGCGCGCTGTCTGGCCAGCCTGCCCTCGCGTCCATTCTGCTCCAAAATGGAGCTATTCCGGGCGCAGGGAGGCGTGGCTGGGCGACGCACGGGGGCGGGGTGACGTGCTGGGGGCGCGGTTTTGTCGCCCTGCCATGGGCACACCCGGGGCTCCATTCGTCCCTGTGGCCGTCCTTGGACTTTCTGGTAGTTGGTTCCAGAGAATTGGTGCTACAACCGAAAAGGCCCTGCGCCTTGCCACCCCCCTCTTGGTGGTGTGGTGCAGGGCCGTGTCAGAAGATCATGAGGGATGTGCAGGATCAGGTGGGGGAAGGCCGTCCTCTGAGTATCCTGGTCCTGCCTGATACAGCTTCAAAGGTCATCATGACCAACATCTTAAATTAGGCGGCCGGTGTAGCTGCTGGCAGGCTGGGCAGGAGCAAAGGCATGGCGGAATCAGCCTTCTGCGCCAACTGCAGCTTCCAAACCATCTTCAAGGGTAGCCCTATGCAAAGTGCATTACAATTAAGCAAGAGGTCACTGGGGGGTGGGCCACTGTAGCCAGTTCCAGCTGGCACAGAAACGTTTTTCCACCGACGCATTAGGTCAAGCGGCTATTGTACATGTTAAGGCCTTTGACCTACTGGGCCACTGGCCACAGCTCCCCATTAGGGTGACAATCCTATACAGTGTATAGGGTGAGGGTTTTTTTGTGAGATTCCGCAGCGCAGAGTTTGCCAACTGCTGCACTAAGTCCTCAGACTTGCTGGGTCTGTCTGGGGCACTGAAGCTGGCCAAGTGGGCCCAAAGCAAAGGTGGCTGCTGCTGGCAGAGTGAGCAGGCTGCGGCACTGTGTGTTGGCAGGCGGGGTGTGGGAGCGGCAGCTTTGCCTGTGTGTGTGTGTGTGTGAGAGAGACGTGTTTCTCTGCAGGCATCCACCTGGTGTGTTGCAGCGTGTGTGGGCAGGTGCATGTGCCTAGTTTCATTCTCCATGGCTTTGTGCCTGATGTCCAGCTCTCTGTTTCTATTTAAGAGCACCAGAAGGGCCCTGATGGATCAGGCTAAAGGCCCACCTAGTCCAGCTTCCTGTATTTCACAGTGGCCCACCAGATGCCTCAGGGACAGTGGCAGCTCTACAGGGAGGGCAGAGCTCTAAGTTTTGCAAGAAGCCTCACCTTGCAGTGGACGTTGCTTGCTCCTTACCTTGCTCCTTTCCTGCACGGTTTTAGCCCATCCTCACAGGGAAAAGCAACATCTTGGCGTTGCTTACTGGCTGCAGCAGCCAAGGGAGAGGAGGGATTTGCATGACAGGGTAAGGCTCCTTGCAAAACTTGGAGCTCTGCCCTCCCTGTAGAGACGCCACTGCTCAGGGAGCACACAGGACAATACGATGCCTGCATCCTGTGGCCACTGCCCTGCATTTGCCTACTTCTACTGTACAATAAGGAGGCTGCACATAACCACTCTGGCTTGTAGCCTATGGTGGAGTTTTCTTCCAGAAATCTGTGTAATCCCTTTTAAAAGCAACTTGGCCAGACACAAGCACTACACCCTATGGCAAGGTGTCCCACAGATTAATTATATGCTGGATGAAAAAGTATTATCTGTTCTAACTCTCCCAACAGTGTGTTACTGGATGCCCCCTGGTTCTGGTTCTGGTGTTGTGTGTGAAGAAAAAGTATCCCTTTTGTATTGGAAAAGACCTGAGATACCTTGAGGAGATAGGGAGTAGTATCAGCAATGGCCCTTTGTCCCAGATTGGCCAGGGATTATAGGGTTAACCCCCATGGGGAGGCCTGGCAGGGAATTTGGCAGAACACCTCCACCCATCCCTTGCGTAATTTTGTAAGTCTCAATCATGCCTCCGAGGTGTCTTTTTTCTAGACTGCAGAGCTCCAAAAGCTGCAGCCTTTCCTCACAAGGGAGGTGCCCCAGCCTAGTAGTCATTTTGGTTGCTCTTTTCTGCACCTTTTCCAGTTCCACGATGTCCTTTTTGAGATGTGGTGACCAGAACTGTACACAATACTCCAGCTGTGGTCTTACCATTGATTTGCACAATGATATAATTGGCCATTTTATTCTCAATCCCCCCTTTTTTAAATTATCCCAAGCATGGAATTGGTCTTCTTCACTGCTGCCACACACTGGTTATGACGCTTTCATCAAACTGTGAACCAGCACTCCAAGATCTCTCTCCTGTTCCATCAGACAGCTCAGAATCACGTAGCCTATATGTGAAGTTTTGATTTTTTTTGTTCTAATGATGTGGGAGAAGACAGGTGTCTAGTACGTACCTGTCTTGTTTGATGGACTGTATGAACTTCAGAAGCTGCAAGCTCTGGGCAGGAACGCCACCCCTGTAGTGCAGCACAGTAACCAGCAAACAGTGCCCAGTCGACATCCCGAGTGCTGTCAGGGTGAGGGCCAGGCAGTCCAGCCAAAGATCCGGCCCCTGTGCTGGCCTGAGGAGGCAGGTTCTGCATTGGGTGGGACAGGAAGTAGAGGAAGGTGGCGGGAGAGTGATCCAGGGCTGGAGGGGGCAGGTTTCTGGGCAGGGGGAGGACAGAATGGGGGGAGGAGGAGGGTGGAGGAGTACCACAGTATAATGTCGGAGTAGGAAATAGGACTGCAAGCGCAAGTGCAAGTGACAGTTTGTCCAGCAGAAAGAGAAGCGGGGGGGGGGGAAAGGGATCAAAAAGAGTCCCTCCTTAGGGAACCCCCGTACTAGGTGTTATTATGCAAATGCCCGAAGTCTCCAACCAAAGATGAAGGAACTGGAGTGTTTGGTGGCTAGGGAAAACATTGATATAGTGGACATAACGGAAACCTGGTGGAATGCAGAGAACCAGTGGGATGCGGCAATCCCAGGCTATAAACTCTATAGAAGGGACAGGGAAGGGCGTGTTGGTGGTGGGGTGGCCATCTATATCAAAGAAGGGATAGAATCCAGCAGAGTAGAAACTGAAGGTGGGCTGGACTCCACCATAGTGTCACTGTGGGTTAAACTACCAGGTCAAAAGAGCGATGTAATAGTGGGGGTGTGCTATCGTTCTCCGGATCAAAAACTCGAAGAGGACCTTGAAATGAGGAAACAAATCAGGGAGGCGTCAAAGAGGGACAGGGTTGTAATCATGGGGGACTTCAATTACCCTCATATCGACTGGGTCAACTGGTGCTCTAGTCAAGACCGGAATCCTTGACGTGCTGAATGACTGTGCCTTAGAGCAGCTAGTCATGGAGCCCGCCAGAGGACAGGCGACTCTGGATTTAATACTGGCAAGTGACCTGGCGAAGTGGGGCTGGAGCTTGCCCTGGCTGACCCAAGCAGACCTCAGGGCCAGCTTCTTGACGGGCTCCGCAGTTTGGCCCACAGCAGCGAGGTGAAGTTCCACAGTCCTGCTTGTGGGCACCGAAAGCCAGAGAGATGAGGCCAGGCAGGTTTGCAAAGTCATGACCAGCGGCCCCCCGGAAGACCCCCAGGCCAGACTGGCTCTGGCCAAGAAAGAAGACCGGATTCCTTGACATGCTGAATGGCTGTGCCTTAGAGCAGCTAGTCCTGGAGCCCCCCAGAGGACAGGCGACTCTGGATTTAATCTTGTGTGGTACTCGGACCTGGTTGGGGATGTAAACGTTACTGAGCCATTGGGGAGCGATTGGTTTCACCATGCATGTCCAGGAAAGATCGCAGAGCAAATCTGACACACAAACCCCTGACTTCCGAAGGACAGATTTCCCTAAATTGAGGAGGTTAGTTAGAAAGAATCTGAAAGGGAAGGTAAAAAGAGTCCTGTCTCTCCAGGCTGTGTGGAAGCTGTTTAAAATAACAGTAGTAGAGGCCTAGTGGAAGTGTATACTGCAAAGGAAGAAGGGCTCAGCTAGGTCCAGGAGGGTGCCTGCATGGCTGACGAATAAAATGAGAGAGCCTGTAAAGAGCAAGGAAGCTTCCTTCCATAAATGGAAGTCTTGCCCAAATGAGGAGAATAGAAAAGAATATAAACTCTGGCAAAAGACATAGTCCGGTCAATTTAGGGGGAAAAAAAACCCATAACTTGGGACTAAGTCTAATAAAAGGTCTGTCAACTGTTCTTGTCAGTACTAGGTGTACTGATTGACAGAAAAGAGGTTCTCCAAAATTTGACCACCGGAAGTGGGTTATTTTCAAGATGGCAGCCGCAAACCATGAAAATCGGCCAAAATCATGCAGCCGTGTCATTTTTAAGCTTAGTCCTTTTTTCATTTTTCAAACTCAAGGTTTTTTGTATGGTCAAGTAATTCATTTTAACCAATTACTTGGTTCATGGGTTGAAGATTGGATTCCAATGTAATGAGCATTGCAGGTACAACACCAGTCATAACAAATATCAAGTTGTATGTTTTTATTATATCATAATACATTTGAACTGAACTATTTCCTTTTTAAAAAAACTAAGAACAAAGAACCCTTTAAACTTCCGGTGGTCGAATTTTGGAGAACTTTTTTTCTATCAATCAGTACACCTAGTACTGACAAGAACAGTTGACAGACCTTTGGTTAGACTTTTTCTTAGCTTAAAAATGACACGGTTGCATGATTTTGGCCGATTTTCATGGTTTGAGGCTGCCATCTTGAAAATAACCCACTTCCGGTGGTCAAATTTTGGAGAACTTTTTTTCTGTCAATCAGTACACCTAGCACTGACAAGAACAGTTGACAGACCTTTTATTAGACTTAGTCCTGGGTCTAATGACATGTTGACTGGACTTAACTTTATTATTACTATTTGCCTGTAAACCGCTTTGTGAACTTCGTGTTGAAAAGCGGTATATAAGTACCTGTTGATTGATTGATTGATTGATATGTAAGAAGGTGATACAGAAGGCCAAGAAAGACTTTGAGGAACGCATGGCCAGAAACATAAAGGGGAATAATAAAAGCTTTTTCAAATACGTTAGAAGCAGGAAACCTGTCAGAGAGGCGGTCAGCCCGCTGGACGAGGGAGGGAGAGTGGAGATAAAAGGGAACTTAGAAATTGCAGAGAAATTAAATGAATTCTTTGCATCCATCTTCACAGCAGAAGACCTTGGGCAGATACCGCTGCCAAAACAGCCTCTCCTAACTAAGCGATTAAGTCAGATAATGGTTAATAAAGAAGAAGTTTTAGATCAAATTGATAAATATAAATAAGTCACTGGGCCCAGATGGCATCCACCCAAGAGTTATTCAGGAACTAAAGAACAAAGTTGCTGACCTCTTAACTAGAGTATGCAACTTGTCCCTTCAAACAGCCACGGTGCCAGAGGATTGGAGGATAGCCAATGTCACGCCAATCTTTAAAAAAGGGAGAAGGGGGGACCCTGGAAACTACAGGCCAGTCAGCCAAACGTCTGTTCCAGGTAAGACGGTGGAAAGCCTCATCAAAGATAAAATCCTAAAACATTTAGAGGAACAAGTGTTGCTGAAAGGAAGTCAGCATGGCTTCTGTAAGAGTAAGTCTTGCCTCACAAACCACATCCAGGCACGTGGATGTGGGTAAACCTGTGGATATCATATACCTGGATTTTCATAAAGCATTTGACACAGTTCCCCACCAAAGGCTACTGAAGAAACTTCACAGTCAGGGAGTAAGAGGGCAGGTCCTCTTATGGATTCAGAATTGGTTGAGGGCCAGGAAACAGAGAGTTGGGGTCAATGGGCAATTTTCACAATGGAGAGAGGTGGAAAGCAGAGTGCCCCAAGGATCTGTCTTGGGGCCGGTGCTTTTCAAGTTGTTCATAAATGATCTGGAGACAGGGATAAGCAGCGAGGTGGCCAAGTTTGCAGATGACACAAAACTTTTCCGGGTGGTGAAAACCAGAAAGGATTGTGAAGAGCTCCAGAAGGATCTCTCCACAGAGGGTGGTGATGGAATCTGGCCTAGATGCCTTTAAAAGGGGACTGGTTGGATTTCTGGAGGAAATGTCCATTGTGGGCTACAGGCCATGATGGGTTGTGCAACCTCCTTACATTAATAGTAGGCTACTTCAGAATGCCGGGTGCAAGGGAGTGGGAACAGGACGCAAGCATCTTGTTGTCCACTGGACTCCCCGAGGCACCTGGTGGGCCACTGTGAGATACAGGAAGCTGGACTGGATTGGCTCTTGGCCTGATCCAGCACAGGGGCTCTCCTTGTGTTCTTAAGAGGACTGTGCCCAGGAGGGACATGCACTGTATTCTAACCCCCAGCCCTGGCCTGGGAAGCTTTACATGAGCGGCTTAGATTTGCACCAGCTAAATAGCCCCATAGGACAGGGTTATTATTATTATTATTATTATTATTATTATTATTATTATTATTTTTATTTATTTATTTATTTATTTATTTATTTATTTAATTTATATCCCGCCTTTCTGCCCCAAGGGCACTCAAGGCGGTTTACAACATTAAAAGACAATAAAATCACAATAAGACAATTAAAAACAATAATAAAAAACTATTAAAATAATTAAAATTTAAAAACACAGTTGACTAAAATTTATTCAGCACAGTGCAAGGGGAAAAATACCAGCTTACCCCATAAAAATACCAGCTTCTCGGGCCTGCTCCTCACCTGCACTGGCTACAGGACAGGCCATTGCGGCCCGGCTGCATTGGCACAGGGTAGGACTGCGCCCGGAGAGGCATGGCTGAGTCAGAGTGGTGGCAGCCATGTGGCTGGCGAGGGCTTGGCTCTGGAGGAACCCCAGGGCCTCCTGCCTGCACTTGGGGGGAGCTCGTCAGTGGGCCTGAGTGAGAGACAAGTGCGCAGCCGCCTTTGGGGTTCTGTGTCAAGAACGGTGCTCTGCTGCGTCTGCCGTACTGCCTCCTGTGACGGGCGGGAGTGGCTGGGAAGCTGGAGCTGCTGCATCTCTTGGGCGAGCGGCAGAGTGGCTTAGAGCAGTGTTTCCCAAACTCTGGGTCGTGAGCCAATTTCAGGTGGGTCGCAAAGCATCTAGAGCAGCCATATTGAAAATCTGGGCAGATGGGATTCTGGAAAGGGTGACGGCTGTGTGATTATTTTGCTTGTCTCAAGGTCGTAAATAGGCCGCCCAGCAGAACTCTTCCGAGTTGTCTGCGAGCTGCTCTGCTCGGATACTCCTGCAAACGAGCCAGAGGAGGCAGCGAGCTCGGAAGGCCCTCGGCAGATAGGACGGTTCGCACTCGCCGTGACTTGGACTCTGGTCCAGCACCTCCGGCAATCATCCCCCCCCCGTCTACAGACACCCCCCCCCACGGATTCCTTCCAGCTCATGAAGCCCGGTGAGGTAGGCGGGATGCTCAGGAGCTTGAGACTGTCTCTTGCCCGCTTGGCTAGCCGACTGCACGGAACCCATTGCGAATGCATCCTTGCGGGAGGGGGTGATGCCGACCCCCCCGAAGACGGCAACTGTGCACTCCCCCCCCACCTGAAAAAGCCACCTCCAGATCCCACTAACGTAAACAATTATCAGCCTGCTTCCAACCTGCCTTTCCTAGGGAAGGTGACTGAGCGGGTGGTGGCATCCCAGCTCCAAGGGTTCCTAGAGGAGACGGATCATCTTGACCCCTTTCAATCTGGCTTCAGGGCAGGTTTTGGGACAGAAATGGCCTCGGTTACCCTCATCTATGATCTTCGCTGAGGATTAGATAGAGGAAATGCATCCCTGCTGGTCCTGCTAGACCTTTCAGTAGCCTTCGATACCATTGACCACAGTATTCTTCTGAATCGGCTGGCCAAGCTGGGGCTAAAGGGCACTGCTCTGAAATGGCTGTAATGGCTCTCTGTAATACTGAGGTTTGTTTGTTTGTTTATAGTTAAACTGAAGTCATAGTTTGTTTATTCCCTTGGTCAATTGTTTCCCACCCTCCAAAGGCCCTGATGAGGAGAGTTGGGTCTCTCCTTATTTTTGAATGTCTCTGTGTTCATGTTAAATGTTTTTAAATATTTTTTGTGTTTTACTTATTGTGGTTATATTGTACTTTTCTCTGTAGGCCGCCTTGGGCATTTGCTTTGGCATGGAAAGGCGGGGAATAAATTATTCAAATTAATAAATTCTGATTTACTTTGCTCTTGGAAAATGGCTGGGAAATAACCCACCTTTTGCTCCGTTCTCCGGAAAGCAGCAGGCTCTGGTGTCACAGTGACGGCACTTCCAGCCATGGCATCACTTCTAGTGGGCGCTGGAAAGATTGACATTCTAATAAGTGGGTCCTGGTGCTAAAATGTCTTAGAGAGAGACGGGAGCTGCACACCTGGCCCCTGCAGCAGGATGGTCATGGGCCAGGTGCTTCTTGCAAACCGTGGGTGATGGAGTCCGGAAGGGCTTAAGACCCTGGGTGTGACAGGTCATGACCCGCACGCTGGGAGCCCCTGCGCCACATTGAATCGTTTTCAGTCATAGAAAACAATGGGGCAGGAAAGGTGCCCCCCAAATGCCCACTACTGCCATCCCCCTGCTCACTTTCTGGCAATGCAGACCACACTCAGCTGCCAGTCACAGTGCGCAAGCCACGAACTGAAGCCTGTGCCAGGGAGACAGGAACTCAGGGGATGGAGTGTGCGGCATGAGAAGCGATGCCCCTCTGGCCTCATATCGTGCTCCACTTAGGGTGGGTGCACACGCACAGAATGAGAGAGAGAGAGAGAGATTTCGCCGTATAAGGGCATACTGGGCACAGAACATGTTTGGCAAGAAGACACTACACTCTGCTAACACTGGCCTGCTCTGAACTCGCTTTCAGGGCCTCTGCCCCAGGGCGCCTCCACACTCAAGCGGCGCCTCCACTCCACCAGGGGGAGCAAGGACACGGCACCCCGCAGCCCGGGTCAGCAAGGGTGGGGAAGGAGTCCCCGGCCGGCGGCCAGGCAGTGATGCTGCATCTCTGTCTTCAGCATTTCAACTCTAAGCCGCCGCCGCCCGCGGTCCTCTTGCGACGGCAGCCAGCAACCACCGCCTCTTGCGTAGCCGCACCCGGGACGGGGGAAGGAAGGGGCTTCCTGAGGGCTGGGAGGGGCGGGGGCGCCTCACCTGCGCTCGAGAGGCGGGGCTAGCCAGCACGGGGCGGATGGCGTCACGGCCCCACCTGGCTGGTGGGCGGGGCCTCGTGGCGGGCCCGGCGAGCGGGCGGGTGGACGCCACGGGCGCAGGAAGGCGGGATGGGGAAGCTGCCGCTCGCGCTCCTGCTGCTGGTCTTCTCATCGCCGCTCCTGGGCTCCGCGGCGCCCCGCATCGCGCTCACCTTCCCCGGTAAGGGCTCCGCCCCGCTGGGACTTCTGCGGGCGGTGCCGCGGCGGGCCTCGCCTCGCCGCCTCCCCCGCCCTTGCAGCCGCCACGCCCCGGCGGCTCTCTCCGGCCGAGGCGGTGCAGCCTCGGGCGCCCCGCCGGCCATTGTCTGGCCAGGAGCGCGCCGCTGCAGAGCCGGCCCCTGGCATGGCGCGGCGTCGCGGGGGCAGCGGCCGGGAGCTCCGGCTTCGGGGAGCCGCAGAATTCGTCGGCCCGCTCGGTGGAGCGCCTGCGCTGGGCGGAAGCGGGTGCCTCGCCGCTGTCCCTGTAGCGGGGAGGGGGGGCGCTGCTGCTGCAGCAGCAGCTTTTGGGAAGGGGGGGTCACTCTTGCCCTGGTGCTCTGCAGGGTCGCGCGGGCCTCCGCCGCTGGTCGCGGAGCGCAGCGGTCAGTGGTAGCAGCGCCGCGCCTTGCACAAGGAATTGAGGAGGGGACCGCCCCACCCCCACCCTGATGGACCGCGTAGCGCGCCCAGCCCGTGACGACGGCCCAGAGCGTCAGAACTAGCAGGTGGAACTAGCTCGGTTCTGAGCACCGAGGCTCAGAACTGCCCCCCCCCCCGGGTCGCCTGCGGTCTGGCCTTCCTTTCATCGCCTTTGTTCTCCCGTGCTGAGCCTGGCTCGGGGAGGGGTCCTTCCCCCCAATCTGCCCAGAAGGGCAGCCCTTCAGCGGGTGGCGTGCGGGCCTTTGTCCACAGGCTTTTGTGCGGTCCGGGGGGGGGGCGTCTCGATTTGCGGCAGAGCCTCCGAACGGGCAGTCTGGCACAATGGTTGAAGCCGGCGGTGGGATTGAAGCAGTCAGTCAGTCCTGTTTACGGCGCAACCCGGTGCCTGCAGACCTGGTTCTGTTCGACGAGGGCGGTCTGCGCCCAGGCAAGTGTGGTGCAGCGTGAAGCCTCTGAAGCGCTGGGAGTCTCGGAGGAGCGGGTGCTGCGTCTTGGTGTGTGCTGAAGGAAGCCCCCGCGATGGGCGGCCCAGGCCTCTCTCTGGGAGCGGTGGGAGGGTGCATTTCCAGCCCGCCGAGACTCCGGGGGCTGGTGGCTTGCCTAGGCGGTGGTGCTCTGGCCCTGTGCCTCGGAGGGGCCTGGAGGAGTCGGGGCTGGGCAGGCTGTGCCACCGGCCTCCATCGTGGCAAGGGCAGAGGAGTGGCCTGGCCTTGAGGCCTTGGTGCGTGCCCTGCAGGCGGCTGCTGGCTGAGTCAGGGGGCAAGTCCTGCACCTGGGGGGGGGGGGGGGGGGGCCCCCTCCCCCCCCCCCCCCCAGGCCCCGGGGGGCCCTCTGGTGGGCCCTTGCCAGTGTGGTGCGTGTGGGTCGGCCCCACAGCCTTTGGGGGGGCAGGGATACAGGGCCAGGGGGGATGGAAAAGTCTCTTGACTGTCCCGAGACCGCCCCCCCCCCCAGTGTGTGCCCCGGGAGCTGGCTGAGGCGGGTTCTCCCCCTCCCCTGCATGCTTGTGGCTCATTGCGGGAAGCCCCCCCTGGCCTCCCTCAGGCATTGCAGGGCTGGTCCTCCCCACAGCCTGGCCCTGTGACAAGGAGCTCCGTTCCTGCTCTCCCCCATTTTGCATGATGGAGCCTCCCCCCCCCCCCCGCAGAATGGTCGCGATGGAGGTCACTCAGCAGTGGCTGCCTGCCTGGTGTCTCTTGGCCGTGGCTGCTGCTGGGAGTGGGTGTGCCGGGTGATTGCTGGCCGGTGGGGGCTCTACTTCTCCCCCCTCTAGGTTGGGTCTCTCAGGCTGTGGCTCAGACTCTCAGCTGTGTGACTGGCAGCCTCCGTGGGGCTCTGTGGAGAGGGTGGCTGGCATGCCACGGGGTCCCTGAGTCTCGGTTGGTGTGGAGCTGGGGGGCATCGGGGTGTGCTCAGTTTCCGGCCGGGCGCGGCTGACTTCCCCTTGCAGCGGATGGCGATCTTGCGGGGGCAGAGGTGGCGTGCTGGGGGGTTGCTTAGGGGTTGGGGGGACTGGACTCCTGCGCTGTCTGCTGCTGGCTGCTGCCTTGGCACAATGCTCAGGTCCCCCTGGGGTGCAGTCTGTAGCTGTCAGGCCTAGTGAAGAGAAGGGGAGGCGGGGGCTGGCTGGGGGCTCAAGTAAGCACAGGGTGGTGGGTGCGGGTGAGTGACTGACTCCGTTGTCCGTAGCCCAAGGCAGCTGGGCTGGCAGTATCCCAGCCCCCCCCCCATGGGAAAGCACCTTCTTCCCCGCCTGCGGTTGATCTCAAGCAGGCGGGGTGGGGGGTGGGCGGGCGGGCTGGGTGCTTCCAGTGGGTGAAGCAGGCGAAGCGGGGGGGGGGGCACTGCAGCCAGTCTCTGCTTGCCCTGCTGAGAGCCTGCTGGGCTCTGAAAGTGGGTCGCTCGGCAGGCTCCCAAGGAGAGCCGCTGTGGGTGGCGCAGCTGGTTCCCCCGAGCGCCACAGCATCTGGGGCTCCTCAGTCTAGGAAGGAAGTGCCTGTGGGAGGACGGGATTGAGATGCACAGAAGTACGCGAGGCATGGACAGAGCGGAGCGGGGCTTCTTTGCAAGGCCCAGGCTCCTTCTCTCTCCTTGCCCTCCCGCTTTCGCCCTGAGGCCTCCAGAGACTTAACTTCCCTTGAGGCCTTCCCGGGGGCCGGCTCCTGCACCTGCCAGAGGCCTGAGCAGGCCTTGCTCCTCCCCGGGTGTGGGTGCCCCTGGCTCTCTGCAGCTGGCAGGGTCTCACCGCCGCGCCCCTGCCCTGGCCCCAGATGTCTCCCAGGGTCCTCCCCGGCAACCCTCCTCTGGCCGTGGTCAGGCTGGCCCTGTCTGGGGCTGCAGCGCACAAAGGAGACCTGCAGCTCCCCGGGGGTCCCGCGGAGCCTGGCTCTGGAGACGGAGCCGCCTGCCTTTCCTCCTCCCTCCTCCACTGGCTGGCCGGCTGGCCTGGCCACAAGGCTCCCTGTGGCTGGCTGCCAGTCCGAGCCTGGGGAGTGCTGCGGACGGAGACGCTGGTGCGGTTCTGGCCTCCAGAATGTTGCCCCCCTGAGCAGGGCGTTGTGGCAGCCCTGGGGGGAGGCTGGGCTCTGTGAGGTGGCCCTGCTGGCTGCCTCTCGCTTGACCAGAGGCCAGCCTAGAGCGCTGTGCCACGCCGGGGGGGGCAGAGGTGGGGGGGCAGGGGCTCAGCCCCCTAGGCCCCCTGGCCAGAGGCTACTCCCTTCCTGGCTACAGGGAGGCGTTTGGCCCAGCCAGGCGAGACCAGTCGCGTCCCTGTGCTCAGGTGCGAGCTGATGTGCGGGGCAGAGGGCAGCGTGGAGATTCCAGTGCCTGTGGAGGAGCCCCCTTTGTGTGGGTCTCCAGTGGGCTGTGGGTGCCTGAGTGGCACAGGGGAGGGGCGTGAGTGGGACGGCCTCGGCAGGTCTCCTGGAAGTACCTGGAAGTACCTGTAGTCAGTGGGGTGGGGTCTGTGGGGGTCCCTCGCTCCACTGTCTCCTGCAGAGTGTGCAGCAGGCGTGGCCAGGCTGTGCCCATCTTTGTTCGCCGGGCTGGGCTGGGGCGTTCTTGCTGAGGCCTGGCTCGATGCCTCCCCCGCCCAGAAGCCTGCGCCCGCCACCGCTGCTGCTGCTCTCTCTCTCTCTCTCTCTCTCTCTCTCTCTCTCTCACTCTCTCTCTCTCTCTCTCTCTCACACACACACACACACACACACACACACACAGGCCCCTTGTCCCTTGCCGCGCCCGAGGCCCTCCAGCCAGGCCTCCTGTCCTGGGAACACACTGCGGCGTTTGTCTGGGCGTCTGAGGGGGCTGCCCTGGAATGCGCCCCCAGCGGGGAGTGCCTTGGAAGAGTGTGGGTGTGGCTGGCCTTCTGCTCTCAGGGTGGGGGCCAGTTCTGTGTGCCCCGCAGGGGAGGCCTGGCGTGGCTGTGCTTGCAGGAGGGTGGGGTGGGGGGACTGCCGCGGCTGGCTCAGGGCTCCCCCCCCAGTGCTGCGGCTGGACCGGCCCCTCTCGGGCCGGGCTCCTTGCACCTGCTCTGCCTATAGCTGCAGCCCCCCCCCCGGGTGCTGGAGGCTGGAGAGGCAGGTGCGCAGCCTGTCCCACTGGGTGCCTGGGCCTGGCCTAGGACTCCCCATTGGCAGGCCTGCCCTCGAGTGGAGCTGGGGGGGGCAGGCAGGAGACGCTGCTGAGGGCTGGGAGCCGAAAGGCCTTTGAGTGCAGAGTGAACTCCCCCCCCCTTGGTCTTCTGTGGTGAAGGCACAGGGAAGCCTGTGGATGGTGGTGGTGGGAGGAGCCCCCCAAAAGCTGGTGTAAGAACCGAAGAAGAGCCCCTGTGCTGGATCAGGCCAAATAAAAGGGGGCCCACCCAGTCCAGCTTCCTGCATCTCACAGTGGCCCACCAGGTGCCTCAGGAAGCACACGAGACAACAAGATGCCTGCCCCCTGTGGTCTCTCCCCTGCATCTGGCGTCCTGATGTAGCCTACTACTAACGTAAGGAGGTTGCACAGCCCACCCTGGCCTGCAGCGTTTTCAGGGAAGTAGACGGGTGGGTGGACACAGCTGCTCCCCTTCCTCTCCCCCAGCAAAGGGGCAGGCTGGCCTCGGGCATGGGGGTGGCAGCTGTCGTGGGCCCCGTCAGTTCCAGTGCTGTGAGTGGGCCTTGGAGCCCGTGCCCAGAGCGGCTGTGCAGGCCGGTGTGTGTGTGGCACAGGAGGTTCTGGCTGGGCAGGGTGTGCCTGTTTGCACAGGTGGACGGAGGTGCCCTTTGGAGCCCGGCTGCCTGTCCTTCCTCGAGTGCAGGCAGCAGTGGGCAGGGTGCGACCTCGGCGCCTGGGCCCGGCCCCTTGTCTCAGGAGGCCTCTGCCAGGAGTGTGCCCGTGTGGGCAAGGCAGCCTTTCCCGTGCCCTCCGGGGGACAGGAGCCAGTTTCAGAGCTGGGGTCCATGAGCTGCTCCCCCCCCCCGGAAGGCTGGGGCTGGGACTCTGGGCGGGGGCGCTCTGGCCACCCCCGGGCTTGGAGGGGCCTGGGTTCCTCTTGGAGGGGGTCTGGCTGGGCATGGGGGTGGAGCAGGTGGCCCCTTGTGAGCTTCATTGGGCAGGGGTGGGAGTCGTGGGCCGCACTGGCAGTGGGGCAGGCCCAGGTGGGGCAGGGAGGGAGGGGTCCTGTGGGGCGACTGGCTTTGTCCCCCCGCAGCCTCTTCTGGTGCTGCTTTTGGGGGGGGAGCCCTTTGTGGGCCTGAGTGGGTGTGAAAAGCCCAGGGCGGCCTCCGTCAGGATTTCTTCCTGGGGGGGGGGAGTTGTGGCAAAGCCCCCACCCCTGGAACTGGCAGTGGGGCACCCCCCCCCCTGGGCAGGCAGCAGCATTGACGCTGTGTGGGTTGGGCCCGGACGGGGGCCGGGGAGGGGGCCGGCTTGGCCATGGCTCGTAAGGGAGCCCCCCTCCCCCCGCTTTGGCCATGGAGTAAACTCTGAGCGGTGCCCGGGGGAGGGCTCTGCCTTGGCCCTGGCAGCTTCTCCGGTGTCCTGAGGCCGGGGCGGCCTGGCGGGGGAGGGGCGCGCGGCAGTGCAGGCTCCTCCCCCGTTCTCCACCCGAGGCTCTGCCCTGACTGCCTCCCCCCCCCCCGCGTGGCCGGTGGGTCATCCGCCCGGACTCCCTCCTGGGGAGCTGAAGCAGCCTCTCCCCCCACCAGGAGAAAGTGAGGGGGGGCTCAATGTGCTCCAGAGCGGCTCGTGCTGCCCCAGAGCTCTGCCTCCCTGAAAGCAGCCAGGCGGTGTGGGGGACAGCGGGGGCCTGGAGGGGCCGGGCAGCAGGACTGGTCTGGGTTTGCGTCCTCGGTCGTGCCCCGGCTGGGGGTCTCTGCCTACTGCGAGGGGGTGCCTGGGAGGCCGGGAGGGGGGGGGCTGCTGCTCGGCTCCTCTGGAAGTTGTGGGGGCCTGAGTGGGGTTCCTGGGGCGCCATAGCCACACCGCCGAGGGGTCTGAGGCTCCCTCAGAAGCGCCCCATTTCTCCTCCGGGGGATGTAATGGAGAGGGGATCGATCCCTCCCTTTTCTCCTGGGTTCTTCTTTCCCCCTTTCTCTGTAAGTGGCACTGTTTTGGCAGTTCTGCCTGCCACAGCCAAGCCTGGGGTTTGCAGCGCATGAGCCCCCCCCCCCCCCCCCTGCAGTTGCATGTCAGGACGTGGTTGCCAGCAGTGGGGGGCCCTGCTCTGGGGTCATCCTGGCAGTGGCTCTTGCTCTGGGGGGGGGGGAAGAGCCCCAGCTCGGGGTGGATCCATGGTACATGGGCTGCCTTGCCCCCAGCCGGCCCCCGTGGCCCAGGGGGGCCTTTCTCCGTGGCCCTGCCCTGGGCGGCTGCCCCTTCCCTGCTGGCCAGGCCGCCCGAGAGGCTCCAGCAAAGCTCCTGCCTCTGCCCGGGTCCCGCGTGTGGCTGGAGCTGCTGCCAGCCCGTCTCGGTCTCGGAGCCGGATGGTGCGGCATCGACCGGTGGCTGCCGATGGCTCCCCAGAGGGTTGGGGCCCGGGTCTGTGCGGCAGCCGCGGATGCAGTTGTGGCTGGTCCTGACCAGGGCTGTGCGGCCGCGGCGGGCGTTCCTCTGCTGCGAGCGGGGGGGGGGGGGGGGGGGGGGGGGGGGCCCCGCTCCCCCCGGCCCGGCCGGGTTGGGGCCGGGCCCCCCCCTTCCGCACGCAGGCCGGGATTTTGGCCTGGCCACCCCCCCCCCCGGCCTCGCTGCGTGTCCTCACCGGCCCCCTCCTCTCACCGCAGAGGTCGAGCGCCTGGTGCAGCGGTTCTCCCACGAGGCGATGGGCAACTACAGCGTCTTCCAGGTGGACGCGCCCTCCCGGACGCTCTACGTGGGTGCCAGGGATGCCATCCTGGCTCTGCCTTTGGAGGCCGTCGGCCAGCAGGCCAGGAGGGTGAGTTTGGCCTGGCGGCCTTTCACCGGAGGGGGGCCTGACCTCACTCTCCTCCTGTCCCTGGGCGGCTTCGTCAGGCCCCTCGGAAGGGGGGAGAGGGCAGGTGTCCTCAGGGGTGGCTTCGCGTGGTGGAGGGAGGGGGGCCGTGGCCTCTCCAGCCCCTCCTCAGACGCCTCCGCTTCACCTCCCCGTCAGCGGCGGGGCTGGTGGTCCTTCTGCTCAGAACAGCCGTGGTGCCCTTTGACCCACTCCTGGGGGGGGCGTGCACCTAATGCCCCGCTTGTCTTTCAGATCTCCTGGAGTGTGCCTGAGAATTCCCGGATTTCCTGCACCCTGAAGGGGAAGAAAGAGGTGAGTTCTGGGGCTGGAGGGAGCTGCCTCTGCTTGGAGGCCCTTTGCCCACCGGCTCTCCATTGAGAGCCGGAACCCCCTCCCCCGCAGGAGTTTGTGGGACGGAGAGGCTCGTGGCTTCCCACGCGACTGGGGGGGGGGGCGTTCCCAGCCCTGCCTCCTCCTCAGGGTGCTGCCCACAGGCTGTTGAGAGGCCTGGCCCCTCCGCTGTGGCTTCCCTGTGCCGCTCGCGCCAGCTGGCAGGGCTGGGGCAGCTGCGGGCACCGACCCCTTTGTGAGCCTGGCATCTTCCTGGCCCCCTTGGGGATGGCTGTGCTCGCCCCCTCCCCGCCCCAGGCCCCTCCGCTCTCAGGCAGCCCTGCCCCTCGCCTCTGTGCGCCCTCAGTGACCAGTGTGGGGCCGAGGAGTGACTGAGTGGGGGGGGGGGGAGGCTGGACCACAGACTGGGGGTGGGTGCTGGAGGGAGCCGGGCGGCTGGAGTCTGGGGGTGGTGGTGACGTCCTGCTCCTTGGTCTTCCCAGAAGCTGCCTGTGCGCTTCTTGCAGTCAGCCGGTGGTTTGGTCCCTGCAGCGGCACAGCCAGGCAGCCCCTCCCTTCTCCCCCGCTGCCAGGGGCGCTTGGGACGTCGGTGGCACAGACCTCAGCGCTGGCCCTGGCTCTCCTCCCCCTTCTTTGCCACTCGCTGACCCCTGTTTGTGTGGGGGACCCTGTGGACACCCCCAGGTCCCCGTGGGGCACGTCCTGGGGCACCCCACAGTGGGAGGCTGAGTGTGGCTCTCTCCCCACTTCTGCCCCCAGTCGGAGTGTCACAACTTCCTGCGCATCCTGGAGTTTGCCAACCGGACCCACCTCCTGGCCTGTGGCACGTTTGCCTTCAGCCCCCTGTGTGGCTACGTTGTGAGTGGCCGGCCTTGTGGGGGGGAGGGGGGGGAGGGGGCGGGGCCCCTCTTGGCGGGGGTGGGGGGGGGGGGCCCCTTGGGGGCCTGCCTGTGCACGCCGGTCAGGGGCTCTCTGTCTCCTGCAGAGAGTCGGCGATTTCCGCAGTGTGGAGCAGCTGGAGAGCGGCAGGGGGAAGTGCCCCTTTGAGCCCCTGCAGTCGTCGTCGGCTGTCATGGCAGGTACGCTGTCTGGGGCATGGGGTGGGGCTGTGGGGGGCGTGCCTGCACTCCCCAAGCTGCGCTCTGCAGGGCGGTCCTTGAAAGAGGCCGGAACATCCCCCTGCATTGCCCCCCCGGAGGACTCTGGCCGTGTGATGGCCTGTGTGGCGCTGGGGCGTGGTCTGCCCGGCTGCCCTTGCTCTGGCTGCCTGCAGGGAGTGGCGGGTCCGTGGCTGCAGCCTCCTGGTCCTCAGCACGGTCCTCCCTGCCACGTCCCTCTTGCCCCCTAGATGGCGCCCTGTACGCAGCCACCGTCAACAACTTCCTGGGGACGGAGCCCATCATCTCCAGGGCCACGGAGAACCCCGCGGAGCTCATCCGGACGGAGACCTCGGTGACCTGGCTGAATGGTGCGGGGGGCAAGCAGTCCGTCGGGGGGGGGGGCTGTGGAGCAGAGCTTGGCCGTGGAGACTGGGGGCGGTGCGGTCGGAGCCTTGGGGCTGAGCCCACCTTCACATCCCTGTGTGACCGTGGGGCTCCCTGGGTGACCCTGGGCCGGTCCCTGCTCTTGGCCTGCTCTGCCTCGCAGGCGCCTCGGAGGAGGGGCTGGCGAGTGCGGGGCTCTAAACGCATGAAATGCAACCCTCCCGCTCAGAACCAGAGTTTGTGGCTTCGGCCTTCCTGCGGGAGAGTGAGAGTGGCGAGGAGGACAAGATCTACTTCTTCTTCACGGAGACGGCCCGCGAGTACGACTTCTACGAGAAGGTGAAGGTTCCTCGCGTGGCCAGAGTCTGCAAGGTATGCCGGGGCGTGCGGACGGGGTCCCCTGGTCTGCCTTGCCATGCTTGCCCGCTGCTGCTCTCGGGGGTGGTGGTGGGGGGATCCCTGGAAATTCCGTTTCAGCTTGAACACATAACAGCCTTTCCTCTCCCTCTGAGAAAAGGAGGCCAAACGGTCCGGGTGGGGGTGGGTGAGCTTTGCAAAGCATGGGTGTGTGCCCCAAGGGCTGCCGGAATGCTCTTGACATAACTCAGAGCCACAGCATGTGGTGTGTATTGTGGTCAAGAACATCACCCATGCTGTTTTCGGAGTACAGTAGAAAATTTGCAGTGGCTGTCCGTGGAGCAAAACTGTTTCGATTCCATGTGATGCTGCCTTTGTCTTCCATGCGTCTGTTTGGCGCGATGCGTGATCCGTGCTCTGCGAGAACAACAACATCTGTCTTCTGCAGCAGCAGTGATGAGAGCCCCCTTTTGTCTGCTTCCCTCATCTGGGAGTAGAGGGACAGAAATCTGTGTGAAGCGCTGGGGCTGAAGGGTTTCTGCAGTGCCTGTAGATGAACTATCCTGGCCGCTGTCACAATTTCTGCACATGTTTATCCCAAGTTGATTCTTGAGTGGGTCTTGAAAGTGGCTGGTACTGTCACAGAATCATAGAGTTGGAAGGGACCTACAAGGTCATCTAGTCCAACCCCCTGCCTGTAGCAGGAAATCCTCCTAGAGCATCTCCAGCAGGTGCCTGTTGAGACTCTGTTTGAAGGTGTCCAGTGAGGGAGAATCTACCACCTCCCTCCAGTGGCAATCTGTTCCACTGTCAAACCACCCTTATTGTTGAGAAATTCTTCCTGATGTCCAGCTAGAATCTCCTCTCTTGCAGTTTATACCCACTCTGTGGGCTTTGCACTCCGTGGAACTGCCATAATCTTCCTCCGACCTGCTCCCCTTTGTGGTGGCCGCTTGTCAGTGTTGCACTGCGTTGACTGTGGGTGTTAGGAAACTGAGCACAAATGCCTCTTGGGTGTCGTCTGTCCATGTCCATCTTCTCTGCCTTCACCCACTAGCGTGGCAGCTCTCCAGGTGCCAAGGGTGCCCATCCCACCAGTGTCCCTGTTGGCGTCTTCAAGCGGCACCTGGTGGAGGGTTTTGGTTGCGACGTTAACTGTTTGCATATTCACAATCCTTCCATTTTTGGTTGGAGACTGAAGTTGATGCCCTCAAGGTTCAGGACCTCCATCACCTGCGCCATGCTGGCCTTGCCTTTGGCGTTGTTGGTGAGCAGGAGGGTGGCTGTTGGGGCTCTGCTTACCGTGGTGGTGGCGGCGGCGGTGATTTTGCCAAAAGTGCATTGTGCGTTCCTATTAGCGTTTTGTGTGCTGAAAATGTTTTTGCTGCAAAGCAGTCTTGATGGAGGGGTTCGGCACCTCCAACAAGTGGTTCAGGGTCACTCCCCCCCCTCACTGGGCCTGACTGGTTGAGTCGGCTGGGACCAGGTCCTGGGGCTGCCGTGAAGCACTCGGCTTGTGTCTGGGACAGCCTCGGGCAGGGAGGGTGTGTGTGTGTGTGTGTGTGTGTGTGTGTGTGTGACTGAATTCTCCACAAGATCCCTGCAAAGCCTACGGGGAAGGAAAGGGATTCCTCTGCCCTGGCTGTCAATAACTTTTTAATTCCGTGGGTTTTTTAATTCCATGGGTTCCCTTGAGCAAGACCTTTAACATTTCCCTGAGGCACGCACAAATGTTTAGACAGCATGCATAAATATAAAATAAATAAGCTGTCTCAAAACTACTTAATTATCTTAATTATCATCACTCTTCAGGTGTCACTTATTTGCCTGCATTGCTTTCTTGTTCTTACCGAGGACATGCGAGTATTAAAGCCAACCTCCCCATTTGCTTTAATATTTAATACCCCTTCTCCAACTACCGTTATGATGCTGGGTCCTCAGCACTGTTTGGTGCAGGGGGGGGGGTTCTTGGTGTGGCAGCTGCGCTCCCTGTCGTTCCATTGTTGCCCGCTGATGGAAGTGTTTTGGCCCCACCCTGGATGTGGCCCCTGGGGCAAGCGGCCACCCACTCTGCTGTTTCCCCTGCCCTGCAGCCTTGGAGCCTCTTCCTCCTTGACAAGCTGCAGTCTCGGCCCCCTGACCCCATGGGGAGCCTGGAGCCTCCCCACCTCTCCCTTCCTGTGTGCCCGTTTTTGGTGCTGGATTCCACAAAATCGCTCCCCCTCCCAACTCTGGGGTGTGGTGCAAACCATCCTGGGCCAAACGGCTGAGGCTGGGGTGGCGAGTAGGTTGTCCTCCAAGTGCTCCGCGTCCATCGCTCTTCCGGCCCACGTGGTAAACATGCCGAGAACGGGGCAGGTTGATCCTCGTTGTGTCCCAGAGCCAGCCGGGATTCCCGGCTAGGAACACCAGGCTCAGAGGTGGGAGAGGATCCTGTGGGCCTGCTGGGGTGGAGCATCCCAAAGTTTGTGCCCAGGCTGGGCAGAGCTCTCTAGCGCCCTCAGGAGCGCCTTGTGCCTGGAAGAGGCGTCCCTGAGCGACTCCTGCCGCTCAGAAGAACCGGCGTCTCACTCTTCACTTTGGGGACCATCTCCTGGGCAGGGAGACGGTGTCGCCCTCGTGACTGGCTGAAATGCACACGTGCTGCAGACCTCCTGGGTTTGCACCGTAAAATGTACAGCGTGAGAAGTTGAGCATTTCATGGCAGGATGTAAATATATTTGGCGGGGGGGGGCAGTGGAAAGCCTTGAAGTTGCAGAGCAGAAGTTTAAAAAAGCGAAACGTGGGGACAGCCTGGCTGAAGCTATTGCTGTGCATCTGGGTGGGGTTGCACAGATGTGGGCCCAGGAGGGGTGTGTGTGTGTGGAGCCTGGCAGGTGTTGGCAGCCCTGTGAGTCAGGGGGCTGTCTTGCCCTGCCCACCAACCACTGCCCTCCCCTCCTCAGGGTGACCTGGGGGGCCAGAAGACCCTGCAGAAGCGCTGGACCACCTTCCTGAAGGCGCAGCTGCTCTGCTCGGACCCCGAGAGCGGCGTCGCCTTCAACCTCCTGCGGGACGTGGCTGTGCTGCCTGCGGAGGACTGGCGGGCGACCGTCTTCCTGGGCGTCTTCACAGCTGAGAGGTGAGGGCACAGGCAGCAGGGAGGACCCGGGGAGACCGCTGGGGAGTGGGGGGCTGGCTCCCCGGACAGCTCTGCGAGGCTGCAGCTTGGCCCCACCTTCGCGGGCAGGGGCAGCCGGCTGGGAGCTGTGGCGTGTGCTCCCTCTGGCCTGGACGTCCTTGCAGCTGCTGAGCCACGCAAGTCACCAGCCTCCTCCTCCTTGCAGGGTTGCCGGGGCTGGCTGGGGCTTGCCAAAGACCTCCAGTGATCTCGGGGTGGGTGCTCTCTCCTTGCCGGGGGGGGCCCGTGTGGCAGCTGCAGCTTCCCCCCCCCCCGTTGTTCAGGCAGCCGGTGCTGCGCCAGTCCCTTGCTGAGAAGGTGGCTGGAGGTCGGGGTGGTTTGCACGGACGGTGACCTGGCTGGGTCTGGACACGCTTGCTGAGGGGCACCTGCTGAGTGGCCTCCTCTGCCCCTGGCAGGAGGGCGGGGAAGGGCTCTGCCGTCTGTGCCTACAGCCTGGAGGACGTCCAGAGGTCCATGAACGGCCGCTTCAAGGAGTTCAAGCGGGACTGCGACAAGTGGAGCGGGGTGGTGCCCGCCGACGTCCCTGAGCCGCGGCCTGGAGCCGTAAGTGCTGCGGGGGGGTGGGGGGCACCAGGAGGGGGGTGGGCCTCCCTGCTCCGCCCCTCAGCGGCTCCAGCGCCTCTCCCCTTGCAGTGCGTCACCCACGGCATGAAGCTGGTGGGCATTGGGTCCTCACTGGCCCTCCCGGACCGCGTCCTGACCTTCGTGCGCGACCACCCGCTCATGGACGAGCCCGTGCGCCCGCTGGAGAACAGGCCCCTGCTGGTGCAGCCGGATGCCCAGTACCGCCGGCTGGCCGCGCATCGCGTCGCAGCGCTCTCTGGGCAGCAGCTGGATGTCTTGTACCTGGGCACAGGTGAGGGGCTGGGGGTGAGGAGCACTGCTTTGGCCTGGTGGGGGCAGCAAGCCCTGTCAGAGCAGACGGTTGCAGGACCTCTGCTCCCCCCTCCTGACCTGCCTGTTGGCTCCCCACAGAGGACGGGCACCTGCACAAGGCTGTGAGGATTGGCCCTCAGGCCCACCTGATGGAGGACCTGCCGCTCTTTGCTAAGCGCCAGCCAATCCGGAACATGCAGATCCACCAGGTGAGGAGGAGGAGGCCTGTGGAGCCGTGCCTGGCTTGGGGACTGGCCCACTGGCATTTGTGCTCCGCCCCCCATGGTGGTCCCACGCAGCCTGGGTGTGCAGGGAGGCCCATAGGCCCCTTGGCGCAGAAGCTGCTGGGTGGAGGGGCCTTCTGGGGAGCAGTGCGGATCAGGTGCACTCCGCACTGCCCATCCTTGCCCTGACCGCCCAGCTGCTGGATTTGGCCCTGGGCCCCTCTAGGCCAGCTCCCCTCTTGGCCCTCCCAGCGGTCCTCCGGCTGCCACCCCACCCACCGCAGCCGTCCTGCTATTTCACTCCGTGCTCGCAAGGAGAGGTTGCTTGACTAAGCGGCTGGAGAAGGTCCTCCAGCCAAGCGCCCGGGCCCTCTTGCGGGCGGCATTCACCGGGGGTGGGGTGGGCGGGCTCCCGGCTGCAGAGCTGGGCCAAAAGTGCTGCACTCCTGGCTCCAACTGGTGCAGAGCTGGCGGGTCGCTCCGGATGGGCTGACAGCCCCCCCCCCGGTGGCCTGCTGAAGCGCTCGGAGGGCAGCTGTATGGGCTGCTCTTGCTCAGCTGGCCAGTCCTGGCCTCGCCCTGCCCTGGCTCACTCCTGGGTCAAGGCGGAGATGAGCCACGTGGCCTCGCTGTGGCCCCCCCCATGTAGCGAGAGGCCCAGGGGAGGCTTCCGCCGTCTTCTCCCCTCAAACTTGCAAACTTGCTTGCCGCAAACTTGCTTGCCCCATACAGTTTGAGGAGTAGCCTCTTTTCCGTGTGAAGCGAGGCTGTTCTTTTAGAAACTCCACATTTTAAAGAATTTATGTATATCCTGCCTGTCAACAGGAGCCGCTCTCAAAGGGGATTCCATCGTAAAAGGAACCAACGAGTGGTTCCCAGTGGGCTCCCGACCTCAGGAAAGTGGCAGAAGAGACCCCAGCAGCCACGCTGGGGCAAAGGGGGGCAGCTGCTCACCCCTGCTGAGGAGGAGAGGGTGCTGCTTTGAAACGGGCTTCTGGGCCGGGGGTGGTGGCCCACCATTGACCCTTCCCCTGAGTTGCACCATAAGAATATAAGAGCCCCTATGCTGGATCAGGCCCTAGGCCCATCTGGTCCAGCTTCCTGTACCTCACAGCGGCCCACCCGGTGCCTCAGGGCGCATACTAGATACTTGCATCCTGTTGCCATCTGGCATGTCTACTTCTGCAGTAAGGAGGTTGCACCGCCCATTATGGGCTGTGGCCTGCAATGGGCTTCTCCAGAAATCCTACTCCCCCCCCCCGTACTTACTGAAAGTGGCTGGCAGCTGCAGGAAATGCGTGAGGTCACAAAGCAGCAGCAGAAATGGCCGCGTGTGCGAAGTGGGTGTGCACCAGGGGACAGCATGACCAGGTCCGCTTTCCCGGCTGCCGTCTCTGGAGGCCGGAGAGTCGGGGTGGGGTCGTGTCAAGCACAGGTGGAGACGCACCTCGAGAAGCGTTTGCAGAGCTGTGGCCAGTGCCAGTGGGTGACCTGAGCGCTCTGGAGGCGGGTGCTGGGGGGGAGGGGTCGTGGCCTTCATGGGAGGCGGGGCTCCAGCTGTGCTCCTGGGTCGCCCCCCCCCATGAGGCTCCTCTGTGGCCCTTTTCAGAACTGGCTGTACGTGGCGTCTGACAGCGAAGTCACCCAGGTGGGCACGTCCAACTGTGCCATGTACGGGACCTGCCAGGACTGCCTCTTGGCCCGAGACCCGGCCTGTGCCTGGAGTCGAGAGCTGGGGCTGTGCAGGGACCACCGTGGACAGGCTGGGTGAGCATCACAGCCCTTCCCCAGGCAGGCAGGCAGGTAGGCGGCGGCTGGGCTTCCTGCGCCTCCCTGCCCAGCCGTGTCCTGCCTGGCCCCACGCGGCCTGGGGCGGGCCTGCGCGGGAGGGGGTGGTGTGCCGGAGCAGGTCTGCGCGTCAGGCTGGCCGGGGGCGGGTGGCGCGTGCGGCAGGACCCCCCAGGTGGAGGTGGGAGCAGGAGAGCACCCCGGAGGGCCACTGCTGCCGGCCCCGCCAGCCCCCAAGCTGTGTGCGGGGCGAGAGGCTCCCACCGGCCTGAAGGCTGCCCCGCCCGCTGGGTGCCCCTCGCCCACCGTGGTTCTCCTTGCCAGGCTGCTGCAGGACCTGACTGCGACGAAGGTGCCGGCCCTGTGCCCAGTGGAGAGCCAAGGTGAGCGCCTGGAGGCCCTCGGCGGGGAGGGGGGAGCTCTGGAGCGTGTTCTGGGCAAGCAGCCCAAAGGGGAGGTGAGGGGTGCAGCCCTGTGGGGCTGGCAGGAGCTTGCCACTGGGCATGGCAGGTCCGGGGGGGGGGAGCTTCCTTGGGCTGCAAGCACTGGCCTGGGCGTCTCCCCCCCCCAGTCTCAGCCTTGTCTGCCGTGAGCAGTTCTGGTCTGCAGGGAGGATGACCCTGGCTGCCCCCCCCACGCCTCTGCCTCCCTTCTCTTGACAGAGGTGCCCGCCAGGGTGGAGGTGCCTGTGCTGCTGCCTGGCCGGGTGGTGCTGCCCTGCCTGCCCCGCTCCCGCTGGGCCCGCTGCGAGTGGCAGCGCCCCCCCCAGGACCCGGCGGCCTACCTGGTGCGCAGCGACGGGCTGGAGTTCACCGCCACGGAGGCCGCCCTGGGCAAGTACACCTGCCGCTGCCTGGAGGCCGGGGTGGGCGGGGTGGTGGCCGCCTACAGCCTGGTGAGTGCCGGCCGGGGCGGGGGCACCACGGCGGCCCGGGCGGTGGAGCGCAGCTACAGCGTCCTGGTGGGGGTCCTCTGCTTCGTGCTGGGCGTCATCCTGAGCACCGGCTGCCTCCTCCTGCACGAGTGGCGGCGGCGAGGGCGCGTCCGGCGGGAGCTGATCTGCCGCGAGCGGAACGGCCTGGACCTGATGCCGTCCACCGCCACCAGCTGCAGCCATGAGCCCCAGACGCCCAGCTCCCCCGAGGACGAGCGCCACCCGCTGGCCACCACCAAGAAGAGCGGCGGCGGCGGCGGCGGCCTCAACGGCTACCCCCACCTCTACCTCAGCGAGCTGGAGGCGGAGCAGGCCCGCATCTACCTGGCCGGGGTGCCGCTGGCCAAGTGCGACGAGACCTCCATCTAGGCGGCCCCTCTCTTCACTCTTGCCGGGGCCCCGTGGAGGAAGGTGGGGGGCTGCTGCCCTCGTGCGGCTTGGCGGGCCTCCCCCAGGGCGGGGGCAGTGTCGGGCTCTGGCGCTCCCAGGCGGGCGCTGTTTGAGGCTGGTGGTCTGGCCCGGCCACGGTGTCGGAAGGCAGGCCAGTGGGCTCCTGCTCCGGCCCTCCTGGTGGCCGGGGTGATGGAGCGGGGCTCCCCCGCGGACTGAAGGGCCCCTGTGTGGGTCTCGGGGGCCCAGAGCCCGGCTTGGACGGTGCCAACGGCTGCTGCTGGGGTGTTGTGGGGTTGCTCCCCCCAGCCCTGCCTCTTCAAGGGCGGTTTCTCCAAGAGCTGCTTGACTGAAGGAGCTGCTGCTCCTGCTGTGAATTGGGGGGGGACTGGGGGTCACAGCGCGCACGGTCCTCTTCACGGGCCCTGGACTGTGTCGGGAGCAGGGCTGGCTGGCCGGGGATTCCCCCTCACTTGCTGCAGCGCCAGGCTGGGTGAGGCGATGGCACCCTTTGTGACAGACGGGGGGCAATGTGAGGGACGGGGGGGCTAGTCCTTGTCTGGAAGAGCAGGGAAGGCCGCAGGAGTCCTTGTCGGGAGGAGGGGGTGCAGCAGGGGCCCCCTGGCTGCTGCAGCTACTGCTGCCTGGACTCGACTGGCCCTGAGCCAGCCCAGCACTCCGACCCGGGCCCAAGGCGGCAGCTTCGGATCTTGCCCCCCCCCCCCAAGAAGCAGGGCGGGGCTGCTTTTTCGTGAGACAAGTGTTGTGTGTTCCTGTTGTATTTTGTTGTTGAACTTCTGGCCTTGTGAGTCATTAAAGGACTAAAATGGGAGGAGTCTTCTGGTTGAATGAGTCGTTGGGCCCTGGGAGTAGCCATGTCTTCAAGCACCTTTGGCCCCCCCCCCCCGTCAGCTGTGAGGCTGCCCCATCTGGCTGCCTGGAGCCCCCAGGCTGAATATCTTGGGCTGGAGCTGCGTTGCGCCTTCCCTGAGTTGCACCATACGAACATAAGAAGAGCCCCTCTGCTGGATCAGGCCAAAGGCCCGTCTGGTCCAGCTTCCTGCACCTCACAGTGGCCCACCAGGTGCCTCAGCATGCATACTAGACGCTTGCATCCTGTTGCCATCTGGCATGCCTACTTCTACAATAAGGAGGTTGCACCAGCCATTATGGCCTGTGGCCGGCAATGGACCTCCTCCTCCTCCTCCTCCTCCGGAAATCCGTCCAATTTGAAGGGCTCTTGGCTGGATGCCATCACCACCTCCTGTGGCAAGGTGTTCCACGGACTAATTACCTGCTGGGTAAAAATGCATTTCCTTTTATGTTTTTTCTCCCAACCCTCCGTTTCAGTGGCTGTCCCCTGGCTCTGGTATTGAGAGAGGGAAAAGAGCCTCCTCCTGCCCATCCCACGTGTCTCCTTCTGCACCGAGGTGTGAGCCTGTGGTCTTCTGCGGCTTCTTGCCTCTGCCCACACTTCTCTGGGGGAGGCTTGGGCAGGCCTGGCCTAGGTTCTGGGGCCCTGCTGTTGTGTAGGGAAGGGGGCCGGGGCCGGGGCCCTGCAGGCTCTGCTTGAGGTGGTGCCCCGTCGGAACCGGCCTTGACTGAAGGCAGCTGCTGCCCCTCAGGTGATCCTGTCTCCAGCTCAACGGGGCAGTTCTGTGGACCACCCTCGGAGTGCTGTCCCCCAGCCCCGCTTGTGTGAAGCCCCTCGGAGGCCACGTGTGACGCAGTGGGGTGCTCAGTCCAGTTCCTTCTGCTGGCCTGGGGTGGGGCACGGTAGTTTTTCTAGGCACCTGAGAGGGAATGTGATTGAGTCGTACACAACTATGCAGGGGATGATGGGCAGAGGGGTTGTCCTGGTCGCAACACCAGAACCAGGGTACAGCCACTAATGTTGAGTGTCGGGAGAGTGAGAACGGATAAAAGAAAATGCTTTTTTTACCCAGAGAGTAAATGCTGTGGAACAACTTGTGCTGGGATGTGGTGATGATCCGCCCTAGATGCTTTTCACAGGGGAGTGGACAGATTTCTGGAGGAAACGTCCATCCCAGGTCACGAGCCATGCTGGGTGTGTGCAACCTCCTGGTTTTAGAAGTGGGCTAACTCTGAATGCCTGGTGCGAGTGAGTGGCAGCAGGATGTGGGCATCGTGTGGTCCTGTACGCTCCCTGGGTGGGCCACTGCAAGATACCGGAAGCTGGGTTAGACGGCCCACTTTGGCCTGATGGGCGGGGGGGGGGGCCCTGGGGTCTTCCTTCTCTGCCATTTCTCCTGGTCCTGCCTGGCACATGGGCAGGCCCGGCTCTAGCAGCGGCGGGGCCCCCAACCCTCCCTGCGGGGCCCCCCACTCACCAAGAAGCGCTCTGCTCGTGCCACGTGCAAAGCAGGGCGTGTGGAAGTAGTTGGTGGAGATAACATAACGTCACCGCCAACTGCTTCCAGGTGGCCCACCGGGGGCTAGGCAGAGGCAGGTGGGAGAGACCCCGGCCAAGCTGCTCTGCTCGCCCCACTGACTTGCAGCCCGCCGAGGTCCCAGCTGCAGCCACAGGCAAGGTGCTCACCCTGCTAGTGCGGGGCCCCCTGAAGTGAGGGCACTGGTCAGGTGGGCTTAAGGCCGGCGTGTCCTGCTCTGGCTTCCTCTCTAGCCCGGCGCAGCTGCTGCACTGTAGGGCGAGGCTCTGGGCTGCAGCTGAGACCCGGCTTGTGCTGGCTTCCTGAGAGGTGGCGGCAGCAGCCAGGCCAGGCCCCTCCCCTCCCCTCCCAGAGCCTGGGCTGCCTTCAGGTGCTTCCCGTTGGCCGTAGCCTCCAGGCACAGTTGGGCCCAGCAGCCCTGGCTGTGTGTTCTTCCCCTGAAAGCCCCGGGGGTGGGACGTGGGAAGGAGAATGCAGACAGAAGCTGCTCCCCAGGGCTGGGAGGCCCACTCTGTTCCTCCCCCCCCTTCTGGGCCCTGGACCGGTTCCTGTTTTGCTACACGGCCCTAACCCTGCAGGGGGCGAGACCCCCCCCCTCATGCCGCTGCTCAGGAGCGGCCTGATTTTGAATGGGGATGGAGGCTGGAGCAACAGAGGCAGCCACAAGCTGGGCCAACTGGCCCACCGGTGCACAAGGGAAGCCGCCTTGCGGGGGTGGAAGCCGCATGCCCTGCTGGTGCTCGTCCGGTCCGTTGGCAAAGGCCCGGCTTTCTCAGGGCACGGACAGATGCCCAGAAGCCGCGGCAGGGTCAGCCATGTGCTTTTTAATGGGATGGGATGGCGGGGACCAGTCTCTTGGTGGGGGCAGCTCTGCTCTGGCCTCCCCCCCCCCCCGGATCCTTGCCTGAGGGCACACGGTGCCACTGGAGCCCTGCGGGAGAGGCCGGAGCAGAGCTCCTTGGGCAGTTGCTGCACAGAACAGGGCGGTCCTGGAGGGCTTCTGCTCGGCTGGCCGTCCACTTCCCTGGGGTGGCTGCGCTTGGGCGGGCCGGAGCGAAGGTCAGCGGGCCCAGGCAGGAGGGTGTGTGGCTCTGCGGTCGGCATGTCCAAGTCCGCTTCTGGCACACAGCCCTGCAGGCCTCCTGGGGGGGGGGGGCGCCTGCACCACCGTCTTCTGGGCACGAGGGCAGCCAGGATTCTGCCAGGGGGTCACGTCAGGCTGCGGACAAGCACAAGGCAAGGACTTTTGAGAGCAGGCCAGCAGGGGGCAGCCTGTCTCCCTGGCCAGGGTTGCTTCTGGGGAGTTGCAGTCGGCGCTGTGCAGAGGCTTCTGGGGAGTGTGCGGTCCTGCTGCAGGTGGGGCCCGACCCCTCTGCACTTGCAGGTCTGCAGCACTGCGGGGCTCCCCCGAGTGGGGCCGGGGGCAGTGCCCTGACACCGGCCCCCTCTGTGACTTGCAGAAGAAGGTGGCCCCCAGCAGGCGCTGAGGCCACCGAAAGGCATTTGCCCCACTGCCCCCGCCAGCTACGCTACTGCACAGCAGCTCCAAAAGTAACCCGTATTTCGGACTTGGGCCGCTGCAAATACCACCCCGCCCCCACCCCCACCATTCAGCCCTCCCTTTCCTTGTTTGCGCTGGGCTGGGCGGGCTCCTGCTGCCTGGGGAAAGCGGAAGTGTTGGGTTGGGAAGTGGCGCTACCGGGAGCGTGTGCGCCCTCCATTGTGGGGGTCCAGAAGTCCCTTGGGGGTGTAAGGAGGCAGCACCCAGTGGTTGCCTTGCCTCCCTGACGCAGCTACGTGAGATGCCTAAACCGGAAGCTGAAGGTGGCAGCCCTTCTGCCCCCCGCCCGCCTCCCCGAAGCAACGGGCTGCTGCCCCTGCCCCACAGCATTGCCCGCCCCTCCCCTTCCAGGAGCCGGTTCTTGATGCGCCGGGCAACACTGAGGAAGAGGAGCTGGGGGAGGGTCTCACACCCCAGGCAGACCCACGTAGGTGCACAGCGGCCGGAACGCCTGCGTGCCTCCCGCCGCGTGGGACAAAGGAGGGCGGAGGCCCCCAGCACCCGCACCACCACCCCCCGCTCTCCTCCCCCCCCCCGCCTCACTTGCTCCGGAGCGCGCGGCTCCACTTCGGAAAGCGGGCGCGAGCGTGTAGGCGCTCCGGCTTTGACAGCTCGGCGCGGGCGGCCGCGCAGTAGCCGAGGCGAGCGAGGAGGCAGTGCGCACGCCCGCCGGGCCCTGACCGAGCAGAGGCGGGGCGGGGGCCGGGCTCGACCCCAAGCCCGCAGCTGGGCGCAGGGCGCGGCTACCTTGAGGCCCGAAGACGTGCTGGGGTCCGAAGGGGGGCCTGCGAGCGGGCGGGCTCTGCTTCTGCCCGGCGCCGGCGGCTCGCTGCGGGGCAGAGATCCCAGCCGGCGCTTCGGCCGAGGGCTGCCGCTCCCGGGGCTCCGGGGACCGCTGCGTTCCTGCGGGAGGCAAAGGGCGGCAAAGGGTGGAGTCCGGGAGCGGGAGTCTGCGGGGCGACCCTTGCCCGGGGGCAGCTGCTGAGGCCGGCAGCCCCTTCTCGCGAGCCCGGACCAGCCCCCGGCAGTACCTCTCTGGGCGAGCGTCCGCCGGACTCGCCTCGGGGTTTGCGCCCCCAGAAAGTCGCTCCCCGGCAGCATCGGCGATCCTTCGGGCAGCGGAGACTCCGGCGGCGGCGGCGGCAGCAGCCGGGGGCTGAACGCTCTCTCCTCCCACTCGCTCAGCTCGTGCCCTTCAAGGGGGGGGGCGGGGGGAGAAGGCAGAGGGTGAGCCGGGCCGCGGCTGCTGGAAGGCGTCCCGCCAGGTGGACGCGCGCCCTCCATCTCCCCTCGGCCAGGTCCCTGCAAAGGAGTGAGACCCTACCCCCCCCCCCGACTCTAGGGGGGGGGCCCCCCCCCCCCGCACGGACCCTTCTCGTCAAGAAAGGCGCTTGTGGTGCTGTGCAGGACACCTGGAAAGAGCTGGCCGGGATGTGACGATCTCCCCCCACCTGTATCCAGGAGACCCATTTTGGGCAGTGAAGGCAGGAGCAGGTGGGAGGGCCCGAGGCGAAGCTGCTCCACTGCCCCACTGACTGACAGTCCGCGGAGATCCCGGCTGCAGTGATATGCTCTCCGCCCTGACGTGGGCCCCAAGGGATGGCATTGGCCACACTGGCTTAAGGCCAGCCCTGCCCACCACCCCTGCCCAGCAACCCAAGTGCAGACGGAAGCGCTGCCTTCTGGGCGAGAGCTGGGCGGCCTCACTGCAGCCTGTGGCTCAGGGCAGGTCTGGCGCAGGGCTGCTGCCTCGCAGGCTGTAGTTGGGTGGGGGGCTCCTCCTATTGGCAAGTGGCCTGGCGGAGTGGGGCTGGAGCTTGCCCTGGCTGACCCAAGCAGACCTCCGGGCCAGCTTCTTGACGGGCTCCGCGGTTTGGCCCACAGCAGCGAGGTGAAGTTCCACAGTCCTGCTTGTGGGCACCAAAAGCCAGGCAGGTTTGCGAAGTCATGACCAGCGGCCCCCCGGAAGACCCCCAGGCCAGACTGGCTCTGGCCAAGAAAGGAGACCGGATTCCTTGACGTGCTGAATGGCTGTGCCTCAGAGCAGCTAGTCCTGGAGCCCCCCAGAGGACAGGTGACTCTGGATTTAATCTTGTGTGGTACTCGGGACCTGGTTAGGGATGTAAACGTTACTGAGCCATTGGGGAATAGCGACCATGCTGCATTCTGTTCTGTGCCAAGCAAATCTGACACGAAAGCCCTTGACCTCCAAAGGGTAGATTTCACTCAATTGAGGAAGCTAGTTAGAAAGAAATTGAACACTTTCCCCTTAAAACAGCCACAGTGCCAGAGGTTTGGAGGATAGCAAATAAGAACAAAAGAAGAGCCCTGCTGGATCAGGCCAAAGGCCCATCTAGTCCAGCTTCCTGTATCTCACAGCGGCCCACCAGGTGCCCCAGGGAGCGCACAAGACAACAAGATTCTTGCATCCTGTTGCCACTCCCTTGCACCTGGCATTCTGAAGTAGCCTACTATTAATGTAAGGCGGTTGCACCACCCATCATGGCCTATAGCCCATGATGGACTTTTCCTCCAGAAATCTGTCCAGTCCCCTTTTAAAGGCATCTAGGCCAGATGCCATCACCATCTCCTGTGGCAAGGAGTTCCATAGCTTAATTACCCGCTGGGTAAAAAAGTATTTCCTTTTATCTGTTTTAACTCTCTCAACACTCAATTTCAGTCCCCTGGTTCTGGTATTGTGAGAGTGGGAAAAGAACATCCCTCTATCGACTCTATCCCTTCCATGTGTAATTTTGTATGTCTCAATCATGTCCCCACTCAGGCGCCTTTTTTTCCAGACTGAAGAGCCCCAAATGTTGCAGTCTTTTTTCATAAGAGAGTTGCCCCAGCCCCGTAATCATTTTTGTCACTCTCTTCTGCACCTTTTCCAGCTCCACTAAAAAAGGAAGGAGGGGGGACCAGGAAACTACAGGCCAGTCAGTCTAATGTCTGTTCCGGGTAAGATAGTAGAAAGCCCCATCAAAGATAAACTCCTAAAACACACAGAGGAACAAGTGTTGCTGAAGGAAAGTCAGCATGGCTTCTGTAAGAGTAAGTCTTGCCTCACAAACCTTTGAAAAGGTCAACAGGCACGTGGATGTGGCCTGAGGATGTGGACAGGATTCTCTGGAGTGTGAGACCTGCTGCTTGCCCGCTCGACCCTTGCCCAGCATGGCTAATTAGAGCTGCCCGGGAAGGGCTGGCCGAGTGGACGGGGAGGGTGGTGAATTCATTTCTGAGGGAGGGGGTGCTCCCGCCTGCTTTGAAGCAGGCGATGGTTCGCCCCCTCCTGAAGAAACCCTCCCTGGATCCCACTAATTTAAACAACTTTCGGCCAGTCTCGAACATCCCATTTCTGGGCAAGGTGATTCAGCGGGTGGTGGCGTCCCAGCTTCAGAGGGTACTGGAGGAAACGGATTATTTAGACTCATTCCGGGTCGGGGTTCGGGACGGAGACTGCCTTGGTCGCCTTGGTGGATGACCTACGCTGGGGAATGGACAGGGGGAGTGCGTCCCTGTTAGTCCTGCTGGACCTCTCAGCGGCTTTCGACACCATCGACCATGGTGTCCTTCTGGGTTGGCTGGCCGGGTTGGGGCTCGGAGGCACTGTTTTGAAGTGGTTCCGCTCCTTCCTGGCTGACAGATCCCAGAAGGTGGTGCTGGGGGACGCTTGTTCGGTACCCCGACCTCTTAAGTTTGGGGTGCTGCAAGGGTCTATCTTGTCCCCCATGCTATTTAACATCTACATGAAGCCGCTGGGAGAGGTCATCCCAGCGGCGTCTGGAGTGGGGTGCCATCAATATGCTGATGATACCCAACTTTCTCTCTCCTTTCCCCCTGATTCTGAGGAGGCGGTTGAGGTCCTGGATCGCTGTCTGGAGGCAGTTGGGGGCTGGATGTGGGCAAACAAGCTGAAATTAAATCCGGATAAGACAGAGGTGCTCTTGGTTCGGAAATCCACAGCTCGAGTATTGGACTATCGCCCTGCTCTGAATGGGGTTGCACTCCCTCTGAAGGAGCAGGTCCGCAGCTTGGGGGTTCTCCTGGATTCACAGCTGCACCTGGATTCCCAGGTGGCGGCGGTGGCCAGGGGAGCCTTTGCTCAGCTTCGGCTGATTCGTCAGCTGCGACCGTACCTGAGCTGCGCGGACCTGGCCACAGTGACCCACGCCCTAGTGACATCCAGATTAGATTATTGCAATTCAGAAGGTGTTTGACACAGTCTACCACCAAAGGCTGCTAAGAAAATTTCATAGTCAGGGAATAAGAGGGCAGGTCCTCTTGTGGATTAAAAATTGGTTCAGGACCAGTAAACAGAGAGTGGGGGTCAATGGCAATTTTGACAATGGAGAGTGGTGAAAAGTGGAGTGCCCCAAGGATCAGTCTTGGGGCCGATGCTTTTCAATTTGTTCATAAATGACCTGGAGACAGGGATAAACAGTGAGGTGGTCAAGTTTGCAGATGACAGTAAACTTTTCTGGGTGGTGAAAACCAGAAGGGATTGTGAAGGGCTTCAGAGAGAGAGATCTCCAAATTGGGGGAATGGGCAGCAAAATGGCTGATGCGTTTCAATGTAGATAAGTGTGAAGTGATGCACATTGGGGCAAAGAAAATCAAAATTTTACATGTAGGCTAAAGAGAGATCTTAGGTGCTGGTGTACAACTTGATGAACATGTCAACCCAGTGTGTGGCAGCAGTGAAGAAGGCCAATTCCATGCTTAGGATAATTTATGCAGCAAAATGTCAGATGTGTTTCAGTGTAGGTAAAGTGATGCACATTGGGGCAAAAAATCAGAACACATATAGGCTACTGGGTTCTGAGCTTTTTGCAATGGATCATGAGAGAGATCTTGGGGTGCTAGTGGACAACTCGATGAAGGTGTTAACCCAGTGTGTGACAGCAGTGAAGAAGGCCAATTCTCTGCTTGGGATAATTAAATAAGGGGTTGAGAATAAAACAACCAGTATTATTATGCCATTGTAGAAATCAATGGTAAGGCCCACATCTGGCGTATTGCATACTGATTGCCGCATCTAAAAAAGGATGTAGAACTGGAAAAGGCGCAGAAGAGAGTGACAAAAATGATTACAGGGCTGGGGCATCTCCCTTATGAGGAAAGGCTGCAGCGTTTGGGGCTCTTCAGTCTAGAGAAAAGGCGCCTGAGGGGGGTGTCAAAGCTCAGCAGGGACCCAGGACCGGCTCAGATCCATCCTGACGCACTGGCCTGGTTCTTCCCATCCCCCGCCATGTAATTCAAACAGCTTCCTTTCCCTTTGGATTCCGTTTTGTTTTGCTTTTTGACAGGAGAATGATAAGACGGGAGGCCAGCTAGGAAAACGAAAGTTAACTAACCGCTGTCTTGCTTCTGGCTGGACCAGGAGGAGGGGTGAGTACGGTCAGGGGCTGGAAGAGTAAAAATCTCACGTTCTTCCTGTGGCTTGGAACAGAGAAGCGGGAGGTCCTTCACCCTCTTCACAGTTAGTTCCGACTTTTGCTTGGTGAGTGCTAGGACAATGTAATTAGCTGGAAGTAAGATGCTTTCTTATTTTGCACCAAGCATCATTGTAGTTATGCCTTGCCTGTGGCCTGTGTTTGAAAGGCCTTCTGAAGCCTCTCTGCTGTAACTTTTAGTTTAATACATTATTACATTTGACTCCATGGTGTGCCTCGTGTCCTGGAAGCGGGGCTTGGCTGAATCCAGTCCTGACCCTGCGCTACTCTACTGATGCGCGAAAGAAATGCCCCCTGGGCCACTGAAGGTTGCCAGTGGCAGGGAGGGAGCAACATCCCACGATGCCTGGGGGCAGTCAGGTGGGGCCAGGCCCCCTGGTATCGTGATGGGGGGGGGGACATAATTGAGGGCACAACCCTAACCTGGAGTTAGGCTGGCATAGTTAGGCCGGCACAAGTAAGCCACCATAAAGTATGTTTGGACCACTCTCTGAGTCCAAGGGGCCAGCACACAGACGTGCACCATCCTCCCTGACTCCGAGAGTGGTCCAAACACGCTTTACAGTGACCTTTGTGCCAGCCAAACTTTGCTGGCCTAACTGTGCCAGCCTAACTCCAGGCTAGGACTGCGCCCTGAGACGTACAAAATTCTGCATGGGATAGATAGCGTGGAGAGAGAGATGCTCTTTTCCCTCTCTCATAACAGCAGAACCAGGGGGCATCCACTAAAATTGAGTGTAGGGAGAGTGAGAACGGATGAAAGAAAATACAGGTAGTAATTAATTACCTAGTGGGTAATTAATCTGTGGACGTGGTGGCACTGCGGGTTAAAACGCTGAGCTGTTGAACTTGCTGACTGGATGGTTGGCAGTTCGAGACCACTCGACGGAGTGAGCTCCTGTCACTTGTCCCAGCTCCTGCCAACCTAGCAGTTCGAAAGCACATAGACATTTTGAGTAGATAAATAGGTACCACTTCGCGGGAAGGTAAATGGCATTCCATGCGCATCAGCATCTAGTCATGCTGGCCACAATACCATGGAAACTATCCTCGGACAAACGCTGGCTCTTCGGCTTAGAAACGGAGATGAGCACTGCCTCCTAGTGTCGGTCACGACTAGACCATTCAGTCGCGTGAAAAACCTTTACCTTTAGTTAATCTGTAGATCTCCTTGCCACAGGAGATGGTGATGGCATCTGGCCTGGGTGCCTTTAAAAGAACAGATTTCTGGAGGAGGAGTCTGTCGTGGGCTACAGGCCACGATGGTGGTGCAGCTTCCTTAAGTCAGAAGTAGGCCACCTCGGCATGCCAAATGCAGGATGAGTGGCAGAGGGATCTGGCAACTCCAGAGGGGCCTTGCCAGCGGTTCGAGGGCCACCATGCTGCTGTTGTGACGAGGCATGGCCCCCTCCCGCTCAGTGGAATTCCTCTTCCGTGGAAGGAAGACTGCTGCAGGGAGTGCCACGCCCTGAGGGGAAGCCCGCTTGCGCTGCTGCAGCAAAGGCAGCCCCAGATTGTGACGCATCTGGAAGGCTGGCGAAGGCGTTTCTGTGCTGTGCTTTGTGGACTGCAGTCCGCCCCCGTCGGTGGTCTCGTTCTGCTGAGGGGGGCTCAGGGATGGCAGCCCCCCTCGCAGGTCCCAAGGCAGGGCAGGGGCCTCTGAGGGCGCCTGCCTCGCCTCCCAGGCCGGGAGAGGGTGCTGGGCTGGGCTGGGCTGCCGGCTCCAGCTTGGCTTCCTCAGGCCGGAGGAGGACACGTTTCGAGCAAGGGTAAAAGGGTGGATCCTGCTGACAGTCGGTCTGAACACACACACACACACACACACTCACAAACACACACCCTCTGCCACCACCCACCCCCACTCCCAGTGGGCGGAGGGGCATCTTCTGACTCCTCGTGGAGCGGCCTGTGAGAACCGTGCTGTGGTGTGGTGATGGGGAGCCTGCGGTCCAGCCGGGCCAATGCACAGCCCGATCCTGTCGGACTCGTTGCCTAGGCGGTTGCCTTCCTGCTGGCTCTGGGGGTCAAAAAAGTGCCCCAAGATGCTCCGGCACGGGCGGTCTGCGCACCGGTGGGTGCCTCAGTCACAGCCCCCACGGCCAGCCTATTTGGGGCAGGGGTGGAGCTGGGCAGCGGGCGGGCGGTGTGCGGGGCAGGCCCAAGAGCAGGTGGAGAGGGTGGCAGACTCTGCCCCTGAATCCTGCGCCCCCTCCTGAGCCCAGAAACCGGGCACGGGTCTCCTTGGGGCCCTGTGAAGCCTTCCTGTGTCCTGCTTCCGTGGCTGTGCCAGCCAGTGGCATCACCCCATTCTGGGCACCCTTCTGGGTCCGAGTGATGGGTGGCAGTCAGGCATGTAGGTGGGTGATCGGGAACGGGGTGGCCACAGAGTCCCGGGGGCCCCTCCCCTGCACACCTCACCTCCTAGGCCGGTGTCAGTCCCTTGGGTGTCCTTGTCCCCAGCTCCAGCAAGCCTGTGGGGGCAGAACGTAGCTTAGTCTCTTCACCAGAACAGCAGAAGTGGATGGGGTGGGGGGGGGAGCTGACCCCCCTGGCTGGCTCCCCAGCAGTCTCCTGTCATGGAGGCCAGGGTGTTTTCAGAGTCAGGTTGGAGACGGAAGGTCAGAGCCCCGGAGGGTGGGGTGGGGTGTGGTGGGCTGGCTGCAGGTGTGGAGATCCAGCTGCCGGACAAGCTGCCCGGGTCAAGTGAAGGGTGGGGAATGACTGAGCAGCACTGGGGGCATCTCCCTGGCTGAGGGCCAAGGAGGACTTCAGCCTGGGGGCCTGAAGTCGGGAACTCTGAGCTGGAGATCTCTCCCACCTGCTCAACCCCAGGCTAAGGCCTGTTCAGGGAGGGGTTGCTTTTACGTTATGTGCGCTTAGGTGCCAGTGCAGGCATGCCCCTGTATCCCTGGAGGAGAGCTTCCTGGGGGCCCCAGGGACACCCGAAACCCATGTTAAGTATGGGGCACGTGCCCCACCTTCGAGCAAGGAGATTTTTTAACAACTCAAACTGAGAATAAAGGCGCCCGCCTGTGTTTGTGTGGCCATTTCCCTTGTATCCCCTCAGGCTGCAGTGCTGTGGGGGAGGCCCTTTCATAGCTGTCATTAACTAATAAAGGTATTTTACTGAGTCCTGGCTGTAAGTGCTTGACCAAGGGGAAATGTTCCAGTGCCTGAAGAACCCGGGCCAAGTGAATTGGTTTTAACATAATTCCTGGCCTTGTCCTCCGCTCCCTGCTGAAGTGCAGGTAAGGACCTAAAACCACTGTGCGCATGGAGGGAACGTCAGTCTGCTGCTGCCCGTCTGGAGACAGTGGAAAGATCTGCAGGTCACAGAACGGACAGTGGTGGCACTGAGGCTGGCAGGGAGCTGGGACTGGCGTGTGCAGCGTCCATCACAGTTGCCTTCTGCTCGGAGCGGACAGGTGCTCCTCACTGGGCAGCCCAGGCAGCTCCCCTGGCAGGCTCCCGCCCCTCCCTCCCTTGCTGCCAGCGCAAGCAGCGGGCAGGCTGGCACCCACCTGGGCCCCCTCTTTCCCTCCACCCCCTGCACGCCATGGCCACCCCCCCCCGCCTGGGCCCTGACCTTTCTGGGGGGTGCACTCATGACCCGTGTGGCACGAGGGGGGGGGGCTGCCCCACTCACCTCCGCTTCACAGACAGCTTCTGCAAAACCACCCGGTGTGTTTTTGCCAGGTTTGCTATGATGTGGTCTGCACTCGATTCCATTTCCTGGAAGACTAGAATAAAACGGACGAGTACGTCACATTTTGCACCCCCCCCCCCGTTTGGCAAGGAGCCGGAGCCTGGAGCCTGGACACCAGCAGCTCTGTCGCCGGAGAGTTCTTGCCCAGATCAGCCTCACGCACCCCCCTCCCGACGCAACGAGCCTGGGCAAGCAGCCCAGTTGCAGGCAGGGGACCCTCCGTTCTGACTGGAGGGAGCACGGCAGCCGCTATCCCCCCACCCTCCTGCTCGGCCACCAGTCCGAGGTCGTGTTCTGCTGGCCAAGTGGTGCCGCTCCGTCACAGATGGAAGCTCAGAGGTTCTGCCTCAGCAACCAGTAAAGTGCCGCCACATCTCCTGCAGATCACCACCCCCTGCCCACCCCCACCTGTCCGATGGCCAAGGATGGCCGCTGGTGACCCGCCTCTTCCTCCGCAGAGGCCCTGCCGGCCGTGTGTCACGTGCCCTCGTGTGCTGCAGCCTGTCTGGTGAACGAGACACTCCACAAAGTGCCAGGAAAAGGTGCGCTTTGTCTTTTGCGTGCTTTTGAGCCTTCTTTGAAATGTTTTTTGCCACTCCCTTCACCTACTTAGGGCACAATCCTAACCTGCACTGGAACAGGCAAGGCAGGCTGGCCTGTGTTGTATCCAGTGCAACAGGCTGGGGGCGCAACTCTGAGTAAGGGGATTTTATTCCCCTCACCCCGTGTCATGCATGGTTGGGCTGGGGCCAGCGGTTAGGATCTGGCTGAGTTCACCTAGCCCAGTCCCACCTCCTCCAAGGCCCAATCCAGCCCCCAGACTGCCCTCCCCCTTCCGAAACTGCCTCTGGACTGCCCTCCCACCCCCCCTTCTCACCCCTGGCTCTGCCCTGCCCTGCCCTGCCCAGGCCAGCACAGACGCACTGGTTTGGCACTGCTAGGCCAGTGCACATCAGTGTGCTGGCTCAACCTGCTCCCCTGTAGCTGCAAACGGGCTTTATGGCACATTCATGACACTTGGGAGCCAGCCAGCCCAAGGCGGTGGGCTAGGCCGGGGTTAGGATTGTGCTGTTAGTGGTCTGCATTTCTCAGTGTGTAACCTGCAGAACTCAGGGCCGGTTTTAAGCCATTGGACCAATTGCTCCAAATTGCTCCACATGCTCGGGTAAAAGTAAAAAATAACATTAATGTTCTTACTAAATTATTTTACAGACACTAAAACAAGTGATTTCGTAACTATTTACTTTCCAAAGATCATCTATATACGTTTTTGTTTACTTGTGATATGTGTGCAATTGCATATTAAAATGAGCTTGGATCCAGGTGGTCTGTTAGCAGCCCAGTCCTACTCTGCACAGCCCAGGCCAACTGGCCTACGCCAAACCCGGCACAGGGTCGGAGGTGCCTGCGGAGCAACTCAGAGTAATGGGGTTCATCTCCCCTCACCCCATGTCGTGTGGCAATCGTCTCAGTGAGACTACTCAGAACTGTGCCAGCAAAATCTGTACCAGGGCAGCTCTGAGCAGCCTGGCGGAAGCTGGGCGGACTGGGAGTGGGGTTAGGACCTGGCCTACATTGCCCAGACCGGTCCCAGCCCCCTCCCAGGCCCAGTCCACCCACCCGCTCCCTGCCCCCGCCTGCCTCCACATGCCCCCAGTCCACCCTCCCCAGCCCTCCCCAGGCCTCCTGCTGGCCATCCTTGACCAGTGCTTACCTGCCCCCCTGGAATACTAGTAGGGAGATGGATGGGCTAAATACCCAGGGCCCCACCCAATGGAAGGCAGTGCCAGAACCCCCTTTGTGCGGCTCATTTTTGGGGGGTTGTATTTTTTGCAACTTACTTTGCCTTTTACATGGCCTGAGAAGGCCTTCTGGAGGTGGGGGCGCACGCATGGCCTTCCATTTTGGCCTCCCAGAAGGCCATGGGTGGCAGAAGTGGCCGCACCATAACGGACGGACCCCTTCACGCCAGGATCCAGCGCAGGGAGGCCGGTGCGCATCCTTGCGCTGCCCCAGCCTGCTCTCAAGAAGGCCTAAATGTGCCTTATGGCACGTTTGTGGCACGTTTCCTGGCCCGGTGCAGGGGACTTGCTCCAGCCCATCTATGCATTGGGATTGTGCTCTAAGGGCCCAATCCTGAGCCCCACTCAGCTTCACAGCTTCAGGAACTCATAGGGGTGGGTCCCCTCTGCTGTAACCACAGAAGGTTGTCCAGTGTGCAGTGTGTGTGTGTGTGCGCGCGTACGCGTGCGCATGCACATGCAGGCAGAGAGAGAAGGTCAACGCAGCAGAGCTTTCTTTCACATGTGAGTTGCAGTGGCGAACCTGAGGGGCAGCCAGGGGTGCAAATGCGCAGGGTGCTGGGCTGGGCTGGAGGTGATGCTGGCTTCCCCCCTCCGGCCCGCCCCCCGTGACCGAGAAGGAGAAGGAGCGCTTCAGAGCTGCACAGGGTTGCTCTGGGAGGCAGCTTTTGCGGCAGATTGTGCCCCCTGCCCCCACACAGCTTTTGGCCCTTGGGAGTGTGCCTGGTTGCTCCGAGAAGTGGCTGCAGAAGCCACTTCCTGGAGCAACATGGGGGCTGCTGCCCCTCGAAGAAGGGGCAAGTGGCTCTTCGGAGCTCACCTTCCATGGAAGCTGCTGCTTGGAGCAACCAGGCTTGTTCTGAAGGGTGAAAGGTTGTGTGTGTGTGGGGGGGGGTAGGGGCACAATCTGGGGCACCGATCCCCTCCAGGATCCACCGATCGCCCCAGGTGAGTTGACACTGGCCTCCCTGCTCATAAGGGCAGATACGACTTCTTGGTAACCTGCTCTAGTGCTCAACATTAACAAGAACTTCTCCATTCCCTCTCCCAGTCCCTGCAGAGGCCAAAGCATGGGCCCCCCACCCCCCCACCCCCATTCAGGCTGCCCCCCATGCATGATGCCGTACCATTATTCAGGCAGGTGATGTCCTCCTGCTCAAGGTTCTTCGAGAGCTCGGAGCTGTAGTACTTGAGAGTCTGACCTGTGTGGAGAGGATTGCAGCCCCCCTGTGAGTGCCCTCCTTGGGGTTCCTGGAGAACCACTGAAGAGTCAAATCATTTGCTGAGAAGACAAAGGGAGGCTTTTAAGGTCCAGGCGGGCCTAATTATGCTTTAAACTAGGACGTCTGCAGATGAAGCAGTGGCCGTGACCGCCAGGCGTGAACTGTGCATTTTGCAAGAAGCTTTGCAGGCTGGGTGGGGGGAGGCAAGGAGGAGCAGCTGGAGACCAAGGGCCCGATCCTGCCCAGCACTGATGCCGCCATGCCGGCGGGGCATGTGTTGCATCCTGGGGGTGGGGGCATCACGGAGGCCTCCTCAAGGTTAGGGGCTGCATTGCAGCTACGTCGGTGCTGGGAAGTTGGACCGGGCAGGGCTCCAAGTCAGGACTGAAGTGGTTTTCTAGCCTAGTCAAATGGGTTTTTAAGGAGGAGCCAAACAAATCCTACATGTACTAAAAGAATGTGGACAGACGGCCTGTTGCTACAAAGGCTTCTTGCAGCTGGAGAGTCGCAATCCTGGGGCTGGGTATTTGGGATCAGGATTTGACTGGACCTGCGGGGGAAGTTACGGGGTGGGTGTCCTTTTGGAACTCCTCCCAGTGCGTCATGAGACAAGGCCCAGGAGCCACCTCTGGGGAAGGGGCTCTTACCCGTGAACCGTGCAGCAGTGTGCCTGATATTGACCTGGGGGTGGTGGAGATACCCCAGTGCCTGGGATATGAAAATGTGGATGTTGTCGTGGTTGTTCCTCATCTGCAGAGAGAGCGAGAGGAGAAGGGGTCGTGGGGAGGCTCCAGGGGCACGCGAGGGGCTTCCTTGGCCATCTGCAGGCTCATCCCCTGCAAGGACCTCAGCCCGTGCTCAGCCCCTGGTGGCCTGGGCGCTGCAGGGCTCTTCTGCCGTGGAGCAGCTTCGGGCCAGACCCAGCCAGCTGCACTCCTCACGCCCAGGGGCCCCGGACAGGCCTGGAGCGCTTTAGCCAAAGGGGGTGAGGCACGACCGTGGCCTGGGCCACTGCGTCTGTCATTCCCCAGCCTGGGGGAGGGACAGGGGTCCCAGGGACACTCTGACGTTGAGCACCGCACTGCTGGTGCCAGGGGAGCCACGAGAGCCGGTGCCCATCAGCAAAGGGGATGCACGTCGGTTGAGGGACCCCGTACATCCCCTGTCCGTGCGTTCTGCCTTCTGGGCACGCTTCATCCACCTGGTGACTCTCTGCTGCCCCCAGATAACCTCGCTCAGTCAGGACAAGGGGCAAAGAGGACGGTGGCCAGAGACCCAGCTATGCCCAGGAGAGCATTGGCCCACGCGGGTCTCGTGGCAGTTGAGCTGCACTGATGGCAAGAGGCCTTGGGTCCTCTGGCCTCAAGGAAGACCAGAACTTTGGTCTGTGGCTGCAACCCCCACCCCCACTGGCAGGCTTGAGAGAGCCCTTGCCTGCCTGTCGAGAATGCGGTGTGACTGGCCCCACGCTCACAACACGCTCCTTGGAGGAGGAGTTTCTGACCCTGCGCAGGAGAACCAGGTCCTGGGAGCTTCTGGGCTTGGAGCACAGCACGTTGCCAGCTGCTGCCCTTGACTACTGCAGTGCTGCTCATAGCTGGACTTGGCGGAGGGTCACCCCGAGTGGCCAGAGCCCCAGCCTCTCCCGCACGCCCTGGCCTCTGGAGCCCATGGCTGAAGCCAGGGCTCTCCTCTCTCTCCACGCCACACCCCCCTCCTGCGAATGCCGGGGCCTCTCTGTGTCCAGAGAAATGGACTGCAGCCTGCAAGTGCCACCGGGGGGGGGGCGGCTGGGCTGCCAGCACTCTGGAGGTCTTTGGCGCAGGGCGGCTCTGGGAGCGTCCGCCAAGAAGGAGGCCTGTCGCCGGAGCGCTGCACTGACCAGGTACTTCCAGACGTTCACCAGGCAGCTCCGGACATCATCCCAAGCCATGCTGCGGAACATCAGCTTCAGGTGTGGCCAGCCGAGGAAGACCCCGCAGTGCAGGAGGGTCAGTTTGCATCTCTGCAAGGCAAAGGCAGGCCCGGCAGGGGAGGGGAGGGGAGGGGAGGGGCTGGTCAGGCAGGCAGCGGGGCCAGCGGAGCAGCCGAGGCACAGGCGGTCCCAGCCGCCCCTCGCAGGCCTTCCCGGAGGGGCTTCCCAGGGCCCTGCAGCCCCAGCGCCTCTGGCATGCATGCCCAGGCCAGCCCTCCTCCTCGCCGGAAGAGGCTCTGCACAATGACGCACAATCTGTACAGTCTGGCAGAGGCTCTGTACAGTGATGCCTTTGCAGCGTTCCAGCCCTGGAGGCGTTCGGATCTGTGCCCCACAGCCCCCCCCCTCGCACCCTGCCCTTCTCCACCCATATAGCCCGCTTGCACAGAGAATGCGTGTGGGGGGGGGACTGCAGAGTCTCCCCGCGCCTTGGCCATGGGGGCGGCAGGGCTTGGGGGGAGGGCCGGGGCCGTGCTGGAAGGAAGGAAGCCTGCACTTGCCATCGCCACTGTGGGGTCCATGTCCTTCAAGTGGAGCAGCAGCGGGAGCAGGCTGTACACGACTTCCGTCTTCAGGAGGGCCTTGTCCATGCTCTTTGCCCGCATCACCAGCTGCCCAAACAGCGTGATGGCGCTTGTGCGGACACCCGCCCTTTCCTGACAGTGGCACAGACAGAGCAGGCGTCAGAGCAGGAGGAAGGAATTCTGGAACTGGCACTGCCCACGCTGCCCTAACCCCAACCCCAACCCTTTCCGATCCCTCTGTCCTCGTCACGTTTTCCCTCAATCCACGAGACACCAGATGCTTGTGCACAGATGACACGGACATGAATCTCAAGCCTAGTTTTTGCACTGTGGTGCTTTAAGGCCCACAGAGGCTTGTGCACATCAGCAACCTGCAAGCAGCAAACCCCCAACTGTGACAGATCCCCACCCTGAAGGCCAGGCGATGCCCATTTTGAAAGTCTGTGGCCAGAGTTTGTACCCGCAGACCCCTGCATCAGTCTGGCAGGAACCTCTGTGAGTCCCAGAAGCGTCATGCGAAACCCCAGTGAAGGTGGGGGAGAACCAGCTGACGAAGAAGAGCCGTCCTGGCCAGACGCAAACAGGCAGGTTGTTTGCTTGCATGAGCCAATCACGAGGCCCTGGAAGCTTCTGAGACTTCTGTGCAGCCCATTCCCCACCCAGTGTCTCCCCCGACTGCTCTTGTGGATCAGCTCCTAGGCCTCTGGGTGGTGGCCTAAAAAATTCTATTTAGGATTTTATCTTTGATGAGGCTTTCCACCATCTTACCCGGAACAGACGTTAGGCTGACCGGCCGGTAGTTTCCAGGGTCCCCCCTTCACCCTTTTTTAAAGATTGGCATGACATTGGCTATCCTCCAATCCACTGGCACCGTGGCCGTTTGAAGGGGCAAGTTGCATACTCTAGTTAAGAGGTCAGCAACTTCGTTCTTTAGTTCCTGAATAAGTCTTGGGTGTATACCATCTGGGCCTGGTGACTTATTTATATATAGTTTATCAATTTGATCTAAAACATCTTCTTTATTAACCATTATCTGATTTAATTCCTTAGTTAGGAAGGGCTGTTTGGGCTGCGGTATCTGCCCAAGTTCTTCTGCTGTGAAGACGGACGCAAAGGATTCATATAATTTCTCTGCAATCTCCAAGTCCCCTTTTATCTCCTCTTTCCCTCCCTCACCATCCAGCGGGCCAACCGCCTCTCTGGTAGGTTTCCTGCTTCTAGAATATTTGAAGAAGCTTTTATTATTCCCTTTTATGTTGCTAACCATGCGTTCCTCAAACTCTTTCTTGGCATCCCGTTTCACCTTCTTACTTGTCTTTTGCCAGAGTTTATGTTCTTTTTTATTCTCCTCACTGGGGCAAGGCTTCCATTTACAGAAAGAAGCTTCCTTGCTCTTTACAGCTTCTCTAACTTTGTTTGTCAGCCATGCAGGCACCCTCCTGGACCTTGTCGAACCCTTCTTTCTTTGCGGTATACACTTCCGCTGGGCCTCTACTACTGTTTTTTTAAACAGCCTCCACGCAGCCTGGAGGGATTGGACTCTTATTACCTTCCCTTTCAATTTCTGTCTAACTAGTCTCCTCATCTGAGGGAAATCTGCCCTTCGAAAGTCAAGGGTTCTTGTGTCAGATTTGCTCTGCACTCTTTCCTGGACATGCATGGCAAAACCAATCGCAGCATGGTCACTGTTCCCCAATGGCTCAGTAACACTTACATCCCTAACTAGGTCCCGAGTACCACACAATATTAAATCCAGAGTCGCCTGTCCTCTGGTCGGCTCCATGACTAGCTGCTCTAAGGCACAGTCATTCAGCTCGTCAAGGAATCCGGTCTCTCTTTCTTGACCAGAGCAGCAGTTGACCCAGTCGATATGAGGATAATTGAAGTCCCCCATGATTAAAATCCTGTCTCTCTTGGTCAATGCCCTGATTTGTTTCCTCATTTCAAGGTCCTCTTCGAGTTTTTGATCTGGAGAACGATAGCACCCCCCCCCCACTATTACATCATTCTTATGTCCTGGTAGTTTAACCCACAGTGACTCTATGGTGGAGTCCGGCCCACCTTCAGTTTCTACTCTGCTGGATTCTACCCCTTCTTCAATATAGATGGCCACCCCACCACCAACATGCCCTTCCCTGTCCCTCCTATAGAGTTTATAGCCTGGGATTGCCGTATCCCACTGGTTCTCCGCATTCCACCAGGTTTCCGTTATGCCTACTATATCAATGTTTTCCCTAGCCACCAAACATTCCAATTCCCCCATCTTTGCTCGGAGACTTCGAGCATTCGCATAATAACACCTATATACGGGGTTCTCTAAAGAGGGACTGTTTTTTGATCCCTTTCCCCCTCCTCTCCTTTTACTGGACAAACTGTCACTTACACTCAGCTTAGAAGTTCTATTTCCTACTCCTCCATTACTCTTTGGTACTCCTCCATCCTCCTCTTCCCGTAGGGATAAGGAGTTCCGAACCGGACGCCACTCGGCTCCTGTCGGCTTTCCCCCAGGGATCAGTTTAAAAGCTGCTCTGCCACCTTTTTAATGTTAAGCGCCAGCAGCCTGGTTTCATTCTGGTTCAAGTGAAGCCTGTCCCTCTTGTACAGGCCTGGCTTGTCCCAGAACGTCCCCCAGTGCCTAACGAATGCTTGGGGTAATTAAAAAAGGGGTTGAGAATAAAACAGCCAATATTATCATGCCATTGTACAAATCGATGGTAAGGCCAAATCTGGAATATTGCGTACAGTTCTGGTCGCCGCACCTCAAAAAGGATATAGTGGATCCGGAAAAGGTGCAGAAGAGAGCGACAAAAATGATTATGGGGCTGGGGCACATCCCTTATGAATAAATACTGCAGCGTTTGGGGCTCTTCAGCCTAGAAAAAAAGGTGCCTGAGGGGGGACATGATTGAGACATACAAAATAATGCACGGAAGGGGTAGAGTTGATAGAGGGATGTTCTTTTCCCTCTTTCAAAACACCAGAACCAGGGGGCATCCGCTAAAACTGAGGGTTGGGAGAGTTAAAAGGAAGTACTTTTTTACCCAGCGGGTAGTTAATCTGTGGAACTCTCTGCCACAGGAGGTGGTGATGGCATCTGGACTTGATGCCTTTAAGAGGGGATTGGACGGATTTCTGGAGGAAAGGTCCATGTGGGCTATAGGCAATGATGGATTGTGCAACCTCCTTACATTAGTAGTAGGCTACTTCAGAGTACCGGGTGCAAGGGAGTGGCAACAAGATGCTTGCATCTTGTTATCTCATGTGCTCCCTTAGGCACCTGGTGGGGCCACTGCGAGATACAGGAAGCTGGACCAGATGGGGCTTGGCCTGATGTTCTTAAGTAACTGGTGATGACATTTCTAGGTAGGAGGTGTGGACTGATGGTTGAACTGCTGGTACTGCCTGAAGCTAAGCAGGAGAATCTGTGGTCATGTTTTTGGATGGGAGATGGAATGCCAGGCTGTGAAATGATTGAAACACTCGTGCAACACCAAACCAGGGAACATCCACAAAAATTGTGTGTGTCTAAACCCACTAAGCCATGCTCCCCTTGGCCAGTTTGCACTCCCCCTGGGAGCCCCCTGTCCCTGTCGGTAATTGGAATCAGAAGCTAAAGGTTTTCCTTGGCCCACTCAGGGGGAGCATAGCTGGGATGCCCCGTCTTGCTGACCTCCCTTCCTTCAAGGCAGCAGTTCCCAACTTTTAGGAGTCCACAGACCACTAAGGCAAAAGTGAGAATAATTGCGGACCATATAGAAAGGGGCAAGCTAGATCAGTGGTTTCCAACCCTTAGGAGCCCACGGACCACTGAAGTAACCATTGGAATCATCGTGGACCACATGCAACCCCCTTCCCTGCACACAGATTTGTGGGAGCATTAAATTTGGTAGTCTACTGCGTGATTGGTGTGTGTGTGTGTGTGTGTGTGTGTGTGGGCGTGCTCAGTGAGACGCTGGAAGTGCTGACTGTGGCTACAGGAGTCTCCACCTTCTCTGGTGGTTCTTGGCAGTGTCACCTGGTTGAGCACTTCCTCACAGACTACCAGAGAAGGTGGACACTTCTGTGGCTGGTGGGGGGCACTTGCCTGGTGAGAAGTGGAAGTGATCAAAGGTGACCATCTTTTTTTTCCTCACGGAGCAGTTATTTCTCAGGGTTTTTCAGAGCAGGTGAGGTTGCAACCTCTGTGCTAGATGCCTATTATTTTGCAAGTCCGCTGGGCATTACCAGAGACATTTTGCTGTGGGGTGGGACTGGGCACTGTTATCACAAACAATTTCCCATCTGTTAGTGTGCTGGAATGCCTTGAGAAATTTATAATGCGATCGGAGAACGAGGGAATTTGGCTTTTGTGTGTCCTGAGCATGCCCTTCTCTCACCACACGTTCTGTGCACCCACCACAGCTCCTCCCCATCTCGTGGGCCCCCCTAGCCAGTATGCACAAAACGACCCCCCCGGACACCCTTCCTGATTCTGGACGGTGCCCAGTCTGCACTGCGGTGGCATCCCAGTGGGTGGAGCTCACTGCCAGCTTCCAATGCCTGCCCTGGCCAGCCAAGGCTCCTCTGCAGTCAGCAGGGTGGGCCTCAGGGCGCCACTTGCTGGGGGTCAGGCCTTGCCTGCCCCACATCCTGGTCATACCAGCCCATGAGCTTGCAGAGCCTCTTTCTATTCAAGCCATGACCAGTTTTTGATGGCTCCGTCGGAGGGGCTGGAGCAGAGGGACCCCCCCTCCCAGGGAGCCTGGGGGACAGGCAGCCTGTCGGCCATTCACGCCCGTTGTTTCCCAAACTCACATCCTCAAAAAAGGAGCGGATGTTCACCGCAAGGTCCACGCAGAGGGGCCCGATCCCCTGGCCGTCCATCTCGTAAATGGCAGTGCTGATGTCCCGCAGCCCCTCCAGGATGTTCTCCTCGTGGCCGCCGAACAGGAAGTCGATCAGTGTTGGGAGCTGCTCTCGCAGAAGCTTTACCCGCCCCCAAACGGGGGGGGGGGGGGGGGGGGGGGAGGAGCCACAGCTGGTCACGCGGTGGGAGGCAGAGGAGGCACGCACCCTTCCTGAGGGGTGGGGGGAGGAGGCTGAGGTGCCCTTCCCCCGTCGGGGGCAGCGTCAGGCGGTCTCTTGCCAGACAGGCTCTCTTGGAAAACCCGCCTGTGCAGGCCCTGGGTCCAAAGTGCTTGCGAATGGGCAGCCCCTCCCCCTCCCCCTCCCCCAGTGAACAGTGTCCAGGTGGCTCGATTGTGTCCACGGCCCTGAGCAGCTTCCGCAAGGATGGCCTGCAGGTGGGGAGAGAAGACGACCGGCGGGTGCGGCAGGGCAGGGCAGGGCCACGGCAGGAGGGCGGAGGAGAGAGCAGACAGCGCCACCCGAGGCACGTCCCACTGACTTCAATGGGACTGACCCCCAGGCAAACTCCTATGGGACTGCAGCCCACTGTGGTCACTGCGGCTGGAGATGGCAGGAGAATGTTAGGGGGGGGCGGGCGCAGGGCCTGGGCCCCCTGCCCCTCCTGCAGGAAAATGAGCTGCCTCTGCTGCAGGAGGGCCCCGCTGCGTGTGGGGCAGGCAGAGGCACTCTCCTGTTCACTCAGGGCTGGCAGCAGCACGTGGGCACCTGCGGGGGGCTCCTTTCCCCAGCTGCTCTGCCCCGTTTTGCTCCCGGGCACTCTATTCTGACTGTGCCTGGCCAGATCAGACCGGCAGGTGCCTTGCTGCCCTGTGTGCTCCCTGAGGCCGCTGGTGAGCCACTGTGTGACACAGGATGCTGGACCGGATCCAGCGGGGCTCTTGCTGCAGAGGCCGCCCTTTGCTCCTGCCTCACCTTCCCCTGCTGGAAGACAAAACTGCTGAGTCCTTTCTGGCAGAGGTCTCTGATGACGGGGTCCGCGTTGGCCAAGCCCTCCTCCAGGTGGTCTTTGAGGCTGAACCTGTTCATCATCTTGACGGCAGATGGACTCTTGAGGAACTGGAGAGGGAGAAACCTGCCAGGTGAGCTCGAAGTGCCCCAGGCCAGGGCAGAGTGGGGAGGGCAGCAGGGGACAGGACCCCCCCCGGCCCCTCTGCCCCTCTTGGGCTCCCTCTTGTGCCCCTACAGCAAGTCCTGGGATGGGGGCCACCCCTCCCAGGCAGCTCCAAAAGCCCCGCCTGCCCAGAGAGGCCCCGCCCCCACCTCGATCACCAGTGCCAGCGCAGTGGTCTTCTTCAGCTCGTCCTCCTCGCTGTGGAGAATGAGCGCTGCCTCCCCAAAGATGCCTGGAATCTGGGGGCTGTCGCACTCGGTCATGGCTCTGTGGAGGGGACACAGAACAGCCCTGGGTGACGGCAGCAGGCCGGGTCTGGGCTTCTCTTCTTGTGATTGAGACCCTCGATAGCAGGCCACCCTGAGAGGAGGAGGAGGAGGAGGAGGAGGGGGCTGGGCAGCGGAGTGGCACTGCACCATGTGCATGAAGCCGCTATTAGGGCATTCGCTCTTGCAGTCGGGGAGGGGGGAGGTGCATGGCACAATTATGGCACAATGTGCCCACTGGCTGCCGGTGGAGGGCAGAGGTGTGGCAGCCCCAGGGCACCTGTCTGGCAAGGTTGGCCTTCCTCCCATGCAGCCATTGCAGTGGGCCCCCACCTCTGCCCACTTGGAGCCACCAGTTGGAGGGATGGCTGGTTGCTGTGGGCACAGAGGGTGGCAGCAGAATGAGAGCTGCCCCCGAAGGCCTCCGATGGGGTGGGGCATGTGCCCAGGGGACGTCTGTGCCATGTGAAGCCAAATCAGCAGGGCACGGAGTGCTTCGCTGAAGGGGCCTCAGCCAGTCCCCCACCTGGCTCAGTCCCCTCATGAGGGGGGGGGGGGGTTCAGGTGTACTTCAGAACACCCAAATGTGTTCTGATCAGGCCTGGTCAAAACGGTTGAACTTGCTGTGGGAGGGCTGTGAGGGAGGCAAAACAAGCCATGGGTGCCAAAATCCAGGCAGTTTGGCTCTGATAAAAGCAGCCCCTCCCATGCAATTTTTCCCATGCAAGCAGCCTCTGGGGGCTTGGCATTGAGCCCCCAGAGGAGTCTGGTGTTGGACTCACAACAGGGAAACATCCAGTGATGGGAACTTGGCACTTGTCTTCAGTCGAGCTGCGAGTCTCCGCACCCATGACTCGACTCATTCATGAGTCCTCGCTTTGGCCTGTGGCGACTCACCCCTGAAATTCCTGAGTCATTTAGACTCAAGTCAAGTCTTTTTTTTAAGCAAGTTGTAGTACAGATCAGGCGCGACTTCATGGAAAAAAAGACCTGGGCAAGGCAAAAGGTAGCGAGATGGACATTGAGCGGACAGAAGTGGCAAGTGGGAGCAGGGTCACATACAGCATTGGGAGGCTTACAAGTACGACCCAGTTCTCTGCAGCACCTCTCAGAAGGAATTCCATTGGGCCAGTCATTCAGGGAAATTTTCTCCTCCCAGGTAACAATGCCGTAATCGCTAGGAAGGAACTGCCTCTTGGCTTCCCTGCCTCCTCCTTCCCCCCCCTCCATGGGTTTCTCCAGCCAATCCGAAGGCAAGAACCCCTTGGGCTCCTCCTGCCCTCCCTCGTCCAAAGGGAAAAAGCCAGACCGTCCCTTCTTTGTTCAGTGACCACTGGTTCCTTCAGAGGTGGACAAGAGAGCCAGCTCCCGCCTCCCTTCCCCACGTCCTGCTCCGTGCAAAACATCAACTCTTCCTTGCCTCCTGGCTGGACTTGCCAGCTTCTGGGTGGCCCCACAAGGCCTTTCACGCTGTGGAAAAAAGTAGGCAAACACGCCCAGACTTACAGGTTTTCAGACTTGAGTTTTTCAGCTGCATTCTTGAGTCACGCCCAAGTCCTTGACATGTATGATTTGAGTGCAAGAGTCAGCAAAAAAAAAAAAAAAAAAAAAAAAGTTTCTGCAACTCTGACTTGAGTCCCCTGACTCAAGATCCCAACCCTGGAAACATCTAAGCCAGGAGGGGAGGAAAGGGGGCTGGACAAGCAAAACTTTGGAGCAGGGAAGGGTGGACGAGGGGTGGGTGAGGACCCTGGAGACGCCTGGCAGTGGCAGGGATGCTAGTCGGATGCTCTCACCTTGCCAGGAGGCGGGTGCCTCGTAAGAAGGTCTGGGGCGTGCGCAGGATCTCCCATCCTTGCTGAAATTCGATGTAGGCGTAGACCTCCCAGTCGCCAGCCACAGAGAGCAGGTTCTTTACAATCTCTATGGAGGTGCTGCAAACGCGAAAGGAAAGCGCCTGTCACGGAGACAGGCCCAACCAGAGGTGCTCCTCAGGAGGGGTGAAATGCCAAAGGCTTTGCTCTCCAAGCCACAAATGGCTCTGGAGGTGAGGGGCAGCTGCTTTACGTAGGAGCTCAGCCTCCTGCACAACTCAGCATTCTCCCCCCCCCCGGATCACCCCTGTGCCCAACCCTCACCTCCTGCAGGGCCCAAGTGCTGGAGCTGGCCAGACTGAGGCATGTCACCTCTGCCCGCCTGCCTCACCGCTGCCGCCGCCACTTCGCCAGCACGCACGGGTGCTCCTCCCCACCCCGCCAGGCCTGCAGGCTGCATTAGGACCAGGAGGCAGAGGTCAGAGGGTGGAGCCGCTGCGTGGGGCTGTCCCGACCCCTCCCTCCCAGCCAGCAAGAAGAGGCCATGGGGCAGTATTGAGGCATGCATGTGCCCTTGCGCCAGGGGGCTTCAGCCTCCCTTAGGGGCTCCTCAGGTCTTCGCCTGCTAAATAGCAGGTGCAGATCCGAGGAGACCGCGTGGCCCAAATCGGGGCCTCCCCACCTGGGTATAAGGCTTAGGATTTGGCCTTATGGCTGAGTCCCAAGCCCACCCCCTCCCGGGCTGGCACGCCGGCTGCCCGTCCACCCCTCCCCCACCCACTCCTGCCCTCTGTGCCAGCCGGCCTGCAGGCAGTGCCGGCCTCGGTACGCCAGCGCTGATGCAGGGCTGCCAGTTGGTGCCCCCGCATTGTCGCTAAGGGTGTAGCGCTGATGCAATCACGTTGCGTTGGTGCTAGGCCCATTTCAGAATTGTGCCGTGTGTGTGTGTGTGTGTGTGTGTGTGTGTGTGTGTGTGTGAGAGAGAGAGAGAGAGAGAGAGAGAGAGAGAGAGAGAGAGAGATGAATCACCTAGATCTGCCTCTGTCAAGTGCACACTCAAGCCAGGATTGCAGTCTGGGCTGTGCCTGCGGGGGGGGGGGGCGCCCCCCCCCCACCCAGTCCCCCTACCCCGGGCCAGGCCTTCCCCCCCCCCCCGCTGGTACCTCCGGAAGCTGGGCGCAGTTGGGTTTCCTCTCCGGATGAACTCCTGCCTGGCCTGCAGGGGCTCCGGCAAGTCCAGCTGCATCACGTAGAGGACCTGCCTGAGCAGCGGGATGAACAGCTGCAGCCGCATCTCCACCAGGGCCGCCCGGTACTCTGGGATGGAGAAGGTCTCATAGAGGACGTTCATGGCCTGTTGGGGAGGGGAGAGGGGAGGCTGGAGCACGGGGGAAGCCCCTCCTCACCGCCTGCGCGCACCCCTCCAGGGGGAGCCCTTCTGGGGCAGGGCAGGAGACACTCTGGAGCTGACGGGGAAGGCAGCACTTCTGCCAGGACACAAAGGTCCACCGCAGCCCGTGAGCCGTGGCCCTGGAAGGAAGGCCAAGGCCACAGCAGGCCTCGGCCAGCTGGGGAGTTCTCCAGGCTTCCTCAGGCCGGGTGGCAAAGCAAATGGGGGGGGGGGGAGTAGGAGGACGTGATGCGAAGCCCCCAAGCCTGCAGGTTGCGACAGTGCCATGCACAAAGCAGGCGGAGCCTCCTCAGCAGGCGGCAGGCAGCCTCCCCTTGGCACTCGGAAGCCCTGAGCACAGTTCCAACCCTATCTGATCTCCTCGTGCTCAGGGGGAGCAGCCCCGGCATCCCCCCCCGATCCAAGCACGTGGGAGGCCGTGTCAGAGCCGCCCCCACTCGGCTGGGCAGCAAAGGTGGAGCCCTGCTGGTTTGCGCTCTCCTCCGCCACTGGGCACCCGGCGGGCACAGCAGCCCCTTCGCCCTGGCCGGTCCCAGGCGGAAGCGCCCCTCACGGCCCCGGGAAAGGCCTCCGGGAGGCGCTTCTGGGACCTGGGAGAGCGTTTCTGGACGGAGGGGAACGCGCCGCTGCCAGGCCTGCGGAGGACCGTTGGGGGGACCCTGGGCAGCCCCGGGGCCACGTCGTGGAAGGCCTGCCAGCCAGGCACCTACTGCCAGGGAGAGGGGGGCGCTCTCCTCGTCGCCCGCCAGAGGCTCCTTGGCCTGGAGGGTCTTCAGCAGGAGTTGGAGGACCTGCACGGCGACCTGCGGGCTGGAGGCCATCGCAGTCCAGAGCTCGCTGGCGTGCCTGCGGAGACCGTGCGGCAGGGGAGGGGCAGTCAGGCTCCAGCCACCAGTGAGGGGAGGGGGAGGGGGAGGGGGAGGGCCTGAGCCTGGCTGGGGAGGCTGGGCAGGGCCTCCTGGCGCCGGCCATGAGCCGTGAGCCAGCCCCGTACCTGTCCACCGGGATGGAGAAGGCCAGGCAGCTGCGCATGACCTCCTCCATGTGGTCCGGGAGCAGCAGGGTCAGCGCCCGCAGCACCACCTTCCGGGACCAGTACGAGGACTGGCGGACCTGCAGGCAGACGTAGATCGCCCCGACGACGTCCTTCACCTGCGCGAGACAGAGAGGCAGGCCTGGTGCCGTCTGGCCCACCACCGCGGCAGCACCACCCTGCTGCCCCTGCAGCTCTGACGGGGAAGGCTCTGCGGTCCCCATGCCCTGGGAAGCTCCTCAGCCGCGGAGGGCTCGTGGCTCTGCACCGTGCTCGTCTTGTGGCTCTCCCGTGCGCATGAGCTGCGCATCACTCAAATTTGCATGGCAGTTTTCTTGCTATTGCTGCCTAGATTGAACAGGCCGCCTGAGGGTCTTCTAGGCCACATTTTCCTCCAGCCCACCAACTGCCACCCTCGATCCCTGAGCCTGGAAGCTGCTGGTTTCCCCGCTTCAGGCAATGGTGTGTGGGTGACCCCAGAAAACTCCAGGGCATGTTTGCAGGCCTTGCTCTTTCGCTGCTTGCCTGCGAGGATGGCACAGAAAGCTGGAAAACAGAATTGCCCCAGCACAGGACTCCTGCACAGGAACGAGCCCAAGGCTGACCCCTTGCGATGGCGATGCAGCAGGGAGCTGCCCACAAGCCCCTGCTTGTAGAACTGCACGTTCTACGCTGTCCAATGCAACGTGGCCCGTGAAATGCCCACCTGAAGCTAGACCGACGTGCCTGCCAGCCCAGCACCACCATCAGTGGAGCTTCCCAGGTCTGCTTTCCAGGCACGTGGCCGGAACAGGTGCACACGGGAGAAACCCCATTTGTGTGCTGTGGCCTGTGGCACAGCTCGGTGGGCCGGAGGGGAAGGAAGGTGTAGCTGAGGGCAGAAGTGTAAGCAACACACATTGATTATGGAGATAATTTCACGTGCCCAGGGAAGGGGAATAAAAAAATTCAGTATTTCTCACGGTCCAGTCCGGAACGGGCCAATGTTCCCACAGCAAAGCTCCTCTATGGCTGTCGCAAAGTGTGACCTGACACTCTGGGCAGCTGTGGGTGGTGTTGGTGCGCCAGCAGTTTATCCACACACACCCCAGTGCTGGTAAGTCAGTGCGGGGCCTGGGAAGCAGGCAAGGGCTGGGCATAAGGAGGCAAGGAGGGGAAGGAACCAGGAGGAGATTGGGGTGGGCTGGGGTGGAGGGAGGGAGGCTCGAGATGGTAGGGGCTGCTAGCAGCAGCAGTGCCTCTGCCAATATCCTACCCGCCTTGAGACCTGCCTTCTTAGGTCCACGCCAACGTTTTGCCAGCAAGTTGCTGGTACAGGTTCAAGTAGGCCCAGCGGGGCTGTGAGGGCTTACCCTGGGGAAGGGAAAGATTGCTCCTGTACTCGAGGAGGTCTTCGCAGCTGACCGCCCTGGCAGGATGCAGCTGCACTGGTGTGGCTGCGCTAATGCAGCTGCAGGGGTTAGGACTGGGCGACGATGGCACAGCCACTCTCGCAGCCTGGCCCTAACTGGAAGTGGTTGCCGTCCGTTGCAAGGAGAGAGAAGGCAGCAAGGAGTCCCCAGAGGGAAGAGCGATGACGTGCTGGGTATGGGCCGGGAGGGCACGGGTGCCACTGCCAGTCCCAGCCACGCCCACTCGTGGCCACGCCCACTCCTCCGACAGTCCCCGTGTCCAGGGAAAGGGCATCTAGGGTGGCAGCCCAGCATACCCTCTGCCCTCCCCCCCGCATGCCTGCCTGTGTGCCCAGCCTCTTCCGCTCCCACTGCCCCCGCCCGTGATCTTCCTCTCCACAGGCCGGGAAAGCGGCTGTCTGACACAACCCGGCGTGTGCCTGCTCAGAAGTGGGCTGGCCTCAAGCCAACGTGGCCTCGGGCGTCACACTGGGCCTGCACTCTGGGCAGGGCCTGCACTGGCACGGCGAGCAGATCGCTTGCTGCTGCAGCCAGGATTTCTGTGGGCTGCCCCGCCTGGCACTGTCCCCAAACGCCATCAAGCCCCCGCCAGCTAACTGCGGGTGCCTCCCTTTGCACACAGCACCACAAGTGCTCTTCTCACCATGGGTATTGAGTGAGTGGGGGGGGCATGGGGAGGATGGGGGCTGCCCATGGAAGAGCTCCACATGGGGATCCGCCACTCCTGGAGCCAGCCCTGCTCAGAAGCAGGCACAGAACACAAGCAGCACCGAAACCCAGCTGTCCCTGGCCAGTGTGGGGCATTCCCTGGGGGCAGACCTCCCATCGCTTCTGGCATGCAAGTGCTGCTGGGGATCCTGCAGACAGGGGAAGTCTGCCCATGGATGACTGGCAGCGTGGAGGGAGGGGCGAGCACGGCTTTTGCCAACGCCCAGGTTGGAGGGAGTGCATGGCTGCAGCTCCCAGCCGCACGAACGTGACTCACGGCTGTGTCTTCCCAGGGGCCGCTGCAGGCTTCATCTGGGCCCCAGCAAACACTGTGGCCCCTCAACCTCTGCCTCAGCCACGTCTCACCACAGAATCACACAGGCGCGCCCTTTGCCTCTGAGTAAGACCTCTGGGACCCCCCCCCCCGCAGGATGCAGGACGTGTTCTGGTGGCGCTGATGCATCGGTGGGTGGCATTTGGAGGGGGCTGAGCTGCTGGCTTTCTCTTCTCCTTGCTGAATGTGCCAATATCTTTTGACCGTTCCTCGAAGGACTTGGTTTCCAGGCCCCGCACCTTCTTAGCTGCGGCTCCTGCTTAGTGCCCACTGAGTGCCAATGGGCATGTGTGCCCATTGTTTGTGGGCACACACAAATCCTGACAGTCCTGTCCTCTGGGCACCTTCCGCTGGTGAACGAGTGTTTTGTGGGTGGACTGCCAACTCTGCCCGCACCGCGGCTGCAGTGGCCATGTGTCAGTGTGGCGGCTGGAGGCTGCGCACTGGCACTGCTGGGGGGCCCTGGTTTGGGGTTGCCAGGAGGGATGTTGGCAGAGGGCAGGCGGCAGATTCTGGCAGCAAAGGCACCACCAATATCCTGAACACTATCTCCAGAGTCCACTCGGAAATGCACCAGTCAAATGCACCGTACAAACTTTGTTTGTCAGCCATGCAGGCACCCTCCTGGACCTAGTCGAGCCCTTCTTGCTTGCGCTGGGCATCTACTACTGTTATTTTAAACAGCCGCCACGCAGCCTGGAGGGATTGGACTCTTTTTACCTTCCCTTTCAATTTCTTCCTAACTAGCCTCCTCAACTGAGCGAAGTCTGCCCTTCTTGTGTTCTTGTGTCAGATTTGCTCTGCACTCTATCCTGGACATGCATGGCAAAACCAATCGCAGCATGGTAACTGTTCCCCAATGGCTCAGTAACGCTTACATCCCTAACTAGGTCCCGAGTACCACACAATATTAAATCCAGAGTCGCCTGTCCTCTGGTCGGCTCCATGACTAGCTGCTCTAAGGCACAGTCATTCAGCACGTCAAGGAATCCGGTCTCTCTTTCTTGACCAGAGCAGCAGTTGACCCAGTCAATATGAGGATAATTGAAGTCCCCCATGATTACAATCCTGCCTCTCTTGGTCAACGCCCTGATTTGTTTCCTCATTTCAAGGTCAATGAGGAAACAATTGATCCGGAGGACGATATGACACCCCCCCACTATTACATCACTCTTATGGCCTGGTCGTTTAACCCACTGTGACTCTATGGTGGAGTCCGGCCCACCTTCAGTTTCTGCTCTGCTGGATTCTATCCCTTCTTCGACATAGATGGCCACCCCCTCCTTCAACATGCCGACATAGATGGCCACCCCCCCTGCCAACATGCCCCTCCCTGTCCCTCCTATAGAGTCCATGTCCGGGGGGGGAAGGCAGGCCCAGCCAGCAGCGAGACCCATGGCAAGGCCTTCCTGCATCTCCGGCGTTGCATCTGCACCCCCCTTCCCCGGTTAGCATCCCTGGGGAGGGGCAGGCTGCCTGTTCTCTTTGGGGCAATGGACCCCTTCCCTGCTGGGGGTGGGTTTGCAGGCAGGCTCTCACCTTCTCGACCTTTGCCGCGTGGTTCCGCAGCACGGCGTACATGACCTCTTCCGCGGCCCGCAGCAGCGTCGGGTCAGACCCTCTGAGACTGTTCAGAACCGAGAGGAGCAGGCTGGTCAGCTGTGCAGTGAAGAGCTGGTCTTCGGGGTGCTGGAAGCAAGAACAGGGCCACTGGCAGGCTGCCGAGGGAAAGGCTTGGTCCGGGTGCTGCCGTGCCCACAACCCGGGGCCCTCCAGGGACTCCCAAATGCCTCTCCCCAGCTCAGTGGTTGCATCTGAGTCTCCGTGAGAGTGGCAGTGCCAGGCTCCTGGACTCCTCTGGTCAGCTCTGAGCACAGCCTTTTGGCACACAGCTGCTCCGCCCCCTCCTGCTGCTGCCAATCTTCCCCGGGGAAGCAACACCTTGGCCCTGCTCGCTGGCTAAGGCAGCAAGGGAGAGGAGCGATTTACACAGCAAGGGGAGGCTCCTTGAAAAACCTAGCGCTCCACCCCCCTGTAGGGATGCTACTGCCTGTCAATGCCCTGCGGAAGTCTGTGCGTGCTGACAGATGAGCCAAGAGGCCCTCACGCCCACCAGCGGCGTCCCTGGCACACGCTGGGACCCTCTAGAGCCGACCAGCCCCCCTCTGCCCCCAGTTTCCAGCCTGGGCTTCCAGAGCTGGTCTCAGGCCTGCCTGGGGTGGAACTGGGAAGCATTGCCTGTGCCATGCCAGCACTTGGCATCCCTGGGGCCCCAGAGGCAGCAGAAATACATACCATTGCCATGCGCCAGGCGCCGTCCAGCGTCATGACAGCCACGCAGTCCACCTCGAGGGGCTTTGTGCTCCTCTTCACAGACCACTTCCACCGGTGCTGCTTGCTCTTCTTCAGCCCTGCAGCAGAAGAGAACGTGCACTTCGCTCACCTGGCCAGTGGGGGGCACTCCGCACACGCCCTGAGCAGCACTCTGCAGGAAAGGGAGCTAGCAGGTGGTGGGAGGCCTGGGAGGAAGGGGGCGTCCTACAGAGGCAATGCGGGGGTGCGGGGGGAGCCGTGGGGTTGCAGCAGTGGCCAAAGAGACGGAGGAAAGAGAAGCTGTAGGGGGCAGGAAGCGGGGGACGGGGGCTCTGAAGCACCAGAATACGGAGCTGGTGGCCAGTGGCCCAGGCATGCAGCTCAGAGAAACAGCTGCGCATAAGCGGGTGAAGAGAAGGGTTAGCAGGGGGCAAGAGGGGCAGGCAGTGACAAGGAGGCCATTCCGGCGAGGTGAGCTTGACCCTGGGGTTCAGTGTGTGTGTGTGTGTGTGTGTGTGAGGACGCTCTCTTTCTGTCACTCGGCACCTTCTCTGCTCCCACCCGAAATCTGGGCTGCCTGCCCCTCCTTTCAGGAGCGTCGAGAGCCTGGAGCAGCCCCCGAGCCGGCAGCATGAGACGCCTCCAGAAGGGGGGGCGCTGCTGCTACCAGTGTGGGTCGGGCAGCCGGGCCCCGAGGGCTGCAGCCAGTCGTGCCTCAGGCCAAGCACCCTGAGCACCCCGCCCCTTACCCTTCTGGTGCAGCAGGACCCCGTAGAGGCAGCTGACTCCCTGCACGGCGGAGGCGCAGATGTGCGGCACGGGGTCGTTGCACAGGGCGAGCAGGACTGCGGTCAGGTGCGCCAGCTGGCTGAACTCCCGGGAGAGCTGAGGAAGGAGAGCGCAGGGGAGGCTGGGCTGGGCTGGGGAGACGGCCTCGGGACTCCGAACTCAAGCCAGCCCAGGCCCAGCCAGCGCTGCCAGTCACAGCCTGCTTGAGAGCCATGGCGTGGTGCCCTGCGGTGGTCTGGGTTGGCTACTGCACCCCGCTCCAATGCAGACGAACCTGGAGTGCTGCGGAGAGCCAATTGGGCTGGAGGAGCCGCGCAGCTGTGCTAGAACTGCCCCCCTCCCGCCCAAGGGAGCGTCCGTAATGAGCTCATCGCGTTGGCCCAGATCTGGCAGCCCGCTTCTTCCCCAGGACGCCACTAGCCGAGCTGGCCTTCCCTGCCAGACTCCGGGTCCGCGTTTCCACAGCGCAAGACCTCTTTCCTGACCCGTCCCACGCAGCCCAGTTCCAGCCCGTGTGGGGCTGGGGGCTTGCCCCCATGTGCATCGCTGGACACGAAGCCGCCTGGCACGGAGCCACCTTGCTCCAAGGAGAAGCACTGCTGGAACGCTTCCCGTCCGTGCCCGTTGCCCCCACTTGGCCACCTGCTGCTTCCCCCGGACTGCTGATGGTTTATGGACACGTGAAAAAACACTCTGCGCGCCCCACCCGCCGCAGAGCGCGGCCACTTCCTTTGCGTCCTCCCCAAGGCACCTGGGCAGAAGAAAACCCGCCCTCTCGCCCCGGGACTCCCTCGCACTGCTCCAGCACCGCCACCGCCGGGAGGTCGAGTCTCTCCGCTCAGGGAGTAAGGCGTGTTTGTGGGGGGCTGCTCTGCCCTCATTCTTCCGTCGGCCACAGGCTCTCGCACAGAGTTGCTCTGTTCTGCCCAGGGGCCCAGGTGAGAGACAGGACAGAAGAATGTCGTCAGAAAAGCCCGCATCAGGCCAAAAGGGGCCCAGCTGATGCCTCAAGGAGCACGCGAGACAACAAGGTGCCTGCATCCTGTTGCCACTCCCCTGCATCTGGCATTCTGAAGTAGCCTCCTACTAATGTAACACTCCGATGCTATACTTGGATCTCTCAGATCCACGAGTTAGTTTTTTTGTGCCCCCTCCAGCCCTGCGGGTGGCGGGTCCCCCTCTCTTGTATCCTCCTGACTTGGGAAGCTGCAGCTGACAGTAGTGTTTTGACCTTCACAGCACTAACGGCGTGTCGCTGGGAGGCCTCTGGATCTCCCAGATACCACGCCAGCTTTCCCGCGAGTATTTTTGATTCATTCATTTTTCCTCATTCTGATGTATATTTGTATACATGCTGATGTACAGCAGTTTATGTATATTTGTGTGTTGTGTTAGACCAGTTGTTGGGATATTATAGTAAGGCCCTGGGAATTTGCAGGCCTGAATTGTAGGCCGAGGCGTAGCAGACTAGCAGAGGGTGCAGGGTAGTTCTGACTTAGTTCTGGCCAGTCACAAGACCATGTGATCGCTGGTGGAATGTTGCAAGTTATTTAGCCAATCGCAGGAACACTTGTGGCTTGGCTGGTCAGCTCAGTGAGTGCGTGTGAGTTCTGACCAGAGAGCTGTTCTGTTCTACTTCCTCTTTCACCCTTGCGGCAGCTGTTGCTGGAGAAGCTGTTTACAGGAACTGGAGAAGCATTTACGAAGTCTCATTCTTGCAGAGGCCATGGCATCAAAAAAACATTTAGATTTGAATAATCCAAACGATGCTGCAAGGTTGCTTGAACTTTTGTTCGATGACAGTGAAGATGAGGACAAAAGTGCTGCAGGTTCTTCAAACAGAGCCCCTACCTGTGATGCACCAGATGAAGATTGCGACACTGACGCCTCAGAATGCTTAGAGGAGAGGGAAGATTCGGAGACTGAGCAAAGTGACACCAATATAAGTGAGGAAGATGAGGAAGATGAACAATTGTATCATTGCTATCGGAAGAAGAAGATAATAGATTCATTTGTTTGGGAAAAAACACCCTACAGCAACCGCAGGAAATGTGGAAAACATAACATGCTCCACATAAGTCGTTCTGGTGTCATTGGGAGAGCAAAAGATGTAGATGGGATTTCAAACATGTGGATGTGTTTGACCATGAAATGCTGAATTCAATAGTAACTTGTAAAAATCAATACATCGTGTTCGTGGCAAGTATAAACGAGAACGAAGTGCTCTGCCAACGGATGAAACTGAAATAAAAGCCTTCATGGACTGCTGTACGTAGCTAGAATGCACAAGGCGGGGAGGAAAAGTCTTCAAGATTTGTGGGATAACAGTGGGTTTGGAATCGAGATATTTCGATTGACAATGACTGAATACAGATTTTGATTTTTGCTGCAAATGTTGAGATTCGATGACAGAGAAACCCGTGAAGAACGGAGGGAAGTAGACCGCCTGGCTCCTACTCGTGATTTGTTTGAGAAATTTGTGAAAAACTGCCAATCTTGTTATGCTGTAGGCGAAGATGTCATGATTGACGAAAAGCTAGAGGCCTTCAGAGAACGAAAAAGTCATTGTCTACATGAGTCAAAAGTTGGAGAAATGTTCAACTGTTACAAATGTTAAATATTTACGCATCTTGTTTAAAATGTTGAATATTTTCTAAAATTAAATGTTTCAGAAACCAATAACGAGACTTATTATACCCTCAGACATCACAGTTTATCAGTAAAATAAATTTGGAGAGATAATTGAAGGAGTGGATCTCAAAGATCTCACAGATCCAGCGCTAGCATCCGTGTGACTATACCGGGCGCGAGCGTCAGAGTGGTAAGGAGGTTGCACTATCCATCATGGCCAGTGATGTCATGCAGGGGGAACGCGGGGGAACTCAGTTCCACTAATTAAAATTAGGGCTGACTCCACCCACTTCACTCTCCCCCCTCCCCCCATCCAATTCCTCTGCAAAGAGCTTTTCTTCTTGGTTGGCCGGCACTCAGAGGGTTAAAGGGAGCGACTCCGGATTCCTGGGGGGGCTAAGGCAGTGACGTCATTCGGGGGAATGGACCAGAATGGGTGTTCCGGATCCTAACGGGCTCCGTGGCTGGTTCCCGACAAGTGCCAATCAAAAGTGAGTTCCTGTTCCTAAATCATTTGAATGACACCGCTGATCATGGCCTATTGTAGTGATGTAGTCATGGAAACGTACTGACCCCAGCTCTCCAGAGCAAACTCCCTCCCTCCCTGGGCACACCCGGGGGAGATAAGGATGAGCTGCCTTGCCACAGGTGGACGTGCCAAAAGTTACCGATAAGCCTTGAAGGAGGCCGCAAGATAGTTGTAGCTCAGCGTCACCCAGCAAAAGCGTGAGAATCACTAACGCAATTAGCACTGTGTATGTTAGCAAAAAAGAACAATAAAAGGAGAGCCTGAGAAAGAGATTCTCAGAGCGAAATCCTCCAGACCAGACCCTTGTTGTCCGTGTCCTTCCTTCGGCCTATAGCCTGCAATGGACTTTCCCCCCAGAAGTCGGTCCATTCTTTTTGCCCCAGGGTGCATCACTTTGCTCTTGTCTACATTGAAACGCATGTGCCATGGAGCCACTGCCCGCCTGCTCCCCTCCTCCTTGCCACAGACAGGCCTGTGTTGGTGGGGCTTGGCCAGGTGTGTGTGGGGGGGGCAGAGGAACTGGGGGAGGAGTGTGTGGGACCTGTGCTCTGGCCAGGTCTTTCTCCCCTGCCTGGGCCTGCCCCGCGCCCTGTGGGGAGAGAGGCACCTTCAGACCCCCTTTAGGAGGCATCCCCCTTGCACACGGAGGAGCTGGCGAGGCAGGGAAGTGCCCTAAAAGCTCCCCCGTCGGCCAGCGGGGCACACACAAGACCCACCCTTGAGGCGGCTGGCAGTGGAGGCGAAGACTCGGAAGCACATGGCCTGCTTACATGTGGGCAGGTCAGGCGGGTGGAGCCTGCGGCAGCGGCACTCTGTGTGGCTCTCGGCCGGGGGGGGGGGCTGGCTGCTCTGGACCCCAGTTCGTGAGCCGATCCAGCAGTGCTGCTGGAGCGGCCAAGGCTTCGTCAGGAGGGGCGTCTGGGCTGCGAGGGGTCCGCCCTCTGCCCAGTGGCTACTCACGTCCAGGCGGATAGAGCTGGCCACAAACTTCAAGAGCTGCGTCGCTGCCTCCACGGCCCTCCCTCGTGCATGGTCCAGCCGAGATGCCATCCACGGTTCCATCAGCTGGAAGACAACAGCAGCCTCAGACCGCTCAGCCTGCCCTGCTCCGGACCTCCATCCAGGCCCCCAAGGACTGTCCCCTGCACGGTCAGCCATGCACTCGCTTTCCAGCTCTGCAGAGTTAGCCAGGGCCCTTTGGATATACTCCCGCTTCAAGGGTGGAGAACGTGCACCAGCCGTGCTTCTGCCCTGCCCCCAAAGGACCCCTGCCCAGGAAGGAACGGCTTGCACACCCCTGGAGGCTGCTGCGCTGGCTGTTGTCACGTCATTTTGTGTGGTCCTAATGCAGGTATCCTCTGAATGTTCCAGGTGCTTTTGGATGGTTCTGGGGACCACACAGCATTTCTGCTAATGCACAGTGACGGCGACTCCCCCGCCATGTCCATGGGTGTGTAGGAGTGCACACTTTTGCCTCCCCCTACATGCCGCCCCTCCCCCATACCCAGACCTCCCCCTCCCAGCGTACCTCCAGTATGTTCCTGAGCTCATTTGGGCGGGGGTTTTCCAGCAGCAGGCTCTGCAGCATCTCTTGCAGGCTGTTCATGGTCTGCTGGTAGAGCTCCTGAAACAGATGGCGATGGGCTCCATTCATTCTCAGTCATACAGGAGTTGAACTTAGTCAGTTGAATTCAGCCGCACAGAGTCTTTCGACCTTTGCTGCTTGCACACTCCTCCATAAAGCTTTAACCATTGTGCACAACTGCCGCCTGGCAGTCAGTCGCAAGAGGCAGCACAAGCTACCTGGATGAAGCTTTGGCCCAGGCTTTAGGCCCAGCTGAGTCCCTCGGAGAGGACTGCCGTGTTCCTATGCCAGGGAAACTCAAGGGCGCGGGTGGGATGCTTGGCAAAAATAGGCTGGCCAAGGAAAAAAGCCCACAGCAGTCCTGGGGCAAGCAAGAGGCAGGCCCCGCTGGTGGTGATGCCAGCAAAGCCTGGCCAAGCAGGCAGTCAAGCGGTGGCAGCTTCCTGGAAGAGGCGGAGGCCCCCCCTCCCCCCGGGCCCCAGCTCTGCATCGCACAATCCCTGCCCAGCTGCAGGCGTGGTGCAGATGGCAGTTGCCTGCAGGGCTGGGAAGAACTGAACGGGGATGCCAGTGGTGAGGCTGCCTTTGCTGTGGAACGTTGACAGCTGACCCACACTGAGTCCGCTGGTGCTTGCACACTCCCCCATAAAGCTTTAACCATTGTGCACAACTGCTGCCTGGCTCAAGCGGCAGGTCACCGTGCCTCGGGGGAGAGGTCTGGTAGGGCTGTCGCTCGCCAACCCTTGGCTAGAGGCCGGCCATCCTGCACAAGGACCCCACCCCACCATGCAGGAGGACAGGAGAGGTGGCAAAGGCACCCTCCCACCCACTGGCTCATGAAGTCCAGGCACCTGCTTGCCAGGGCCCAAGACCCAGGTGTGCCTGCAGGTGCCGGCTCAGCAGCCAAGGAGAGGAGCAGACAGACAGACAGCAGCCCTCCCATGCACAAGCCCCACATCAGCCCCACCTGCAATCTCCTGGCCAGATGCGAGTGGAAATGGAGTGCCCCTCGTTAGCATTGGTGCCATGACTCCAGGTGGGGCCAGGGGAAGCAGAGAGGCGGACAGCTATGGTGGGGCACCAAGCAGCACCCAAGCGGCCCTGGTCTTTGGCTTGGGGCGGGAATCTGGAGGCAAACGCCCCATTATGCTGCTCTGATTTGGCACCCTGCACATGGCATGGCTCTGCGCCAACTCCTGGGGTGGGGTGGGGGCTGCAGCAGTCTTTCCCCACATGAACTTCCCAGATCACCTCAGGGGACTCTGCCTTGTCCACAGTATTTTCCATCCGCATATGTTTCCATCTCGGCAGCAGTAATCTCAATACCACTGAAACAAACATGAGTTGGCCCTGCAACGGGCAGTGACACCATCCAGCAGATGCCCTGTGAGCAGGCAGCAGACGTCCCGGAATTTCTACACAAAGGCATTCCACGCACTGGTGGCGAGGACTTGCTGGAGCTCTCCACCCTGAGCACTGGAAAAAATGGACTTCCTCACAACCCCCCCCCCCCCCGAATCTGCAGCCAGAGCCACGGAAGAGCCCTTGGGATCCGTGGCGGAGGAAGGAGGCGCTCACCTGGACGTCAGCCGTCTGCTCCTCCGGGCAGGGCTTCCCGTGCAGGTTCTCCAGCGGGGCCAGGCAAAAGAGGCTCTTGAAGCAGGTGCAGAGCAGGCTGGACTTCTTCTCGGTCTCCAGGAGGGGCTTCAGCTTGCTGAGGAGAGGAGAGACGGAGGGGCACTGGGGATGAGGAAGGGGGATGGCGCTCGGAGGGCCTCAGCAGCACCCTCAGGGCCGGGGGGGGGGGGTTCTTAGCGTCTCCAGCTGAGGCAGTGTTTCCCAGCCACCATTCCCCTTGTGGTGACGCAGCGGTGGCGCCAGGATGGTGGTGGCAGCCCTGCCGGGTTTGCCCTGATGACAACCATACAAAAAAGGAGGCTTCGAACCCCCCCCGCAGAGGCAGTGGCTGGACACGCTGCCAAACCCAGGTTCTCCCTGCCTCGAGTAGTCATCGTTGGCACAGACGTGGCAGTACCCTCGCCACCAAGTCCACCCCCCATCACAGCCCTGCAAGCACTTAGTGGTCCCCTTACCTTTGAGTAAAGGTTAGAAACTGCTGAGTTAAAGAATCTCAAGAGGTTGCTCTGCCACCTGAGATCTGGGAGTGCTGGCCAATCAGGAGAGGGCCTGGGCTAACTGGGCCTGCAGTCCTAGCCAGAGGCAGATCTAAGGGAGGGCAGAGCTCTAAGTTTTGCAAGAAGCCTCACCTTGCAGTGGAAATCACTCCTCTCCTGCACCGTTTTAGCCAATCCTCACAGGGAAAAGCAACATCTTGGCATTGCTTACTGGCTACAGCAGCAACGGAGAGGAGGGATTTGCATGCCAGGGTAAGGCTTCTTGCAACACTTAGAGCTCCCTGTAGATCCGCCTCTGGTCCTAACCAACTTTCCAGGCCTGGTGCAGCCACAACGCAGCCCCGAGGCAAGGGAACAAATGTCCACAAATGTTGAGGAGGCCTTTGGGACTCTTCCCCCCCCCCACTGTAGGAAGCAGTACATGCCCCATTGGCTCGTCTGCCTCATGCTGGAAAGTTGGGGGCTCTGAGAAGAGGCCGCTCCAGAGGAGGGCCCAATGCAAGGTTGGGGCTGTGCTGCCAGCACCACCCTCAGTCAAGCCGTGTCGAAGCAGGTTTCTATCCCTCATGAGGTTCTGAGTACAGGTGTGTGCCCTACCCCTACCCCTACACAGCAGGATCAAAGCACAAGAAAGAGGAGGCTCTTGATGAGGCAATTGGGTCTCAGTAGCCTGTCTGTTTACACAACAAAGAAGAGGCGCTTAATGCAATCCATAACTTGCAGCCGCAGCTAGAGGATCGGAGAACTTATCCTCATCGTTAAGTGACACACAGCTGTAACGTGCAATATTAAATCCAGAGTCACGTGTTCTCTTTTTACCTTCACTGCCAATTTCTTTCCATCTAACAATTTCTTTCCCTCAACTGAGGGAAATCTGCCTTTCCAAGGTTTGCTCGGCCCTCTTCCCCGACATGCATGGCGAAACAGATCGCAGCCTGGTCACTGTTCCCCAACGGCTCAGTAACACTGACACCCCCAACCAGGTCCCGAGTACCACACAAGGTTAAATCCAGAGTCACCCGTCCTCTGATGGGCTCCCTGACTAGCTGCTCTAAGGCACAGCCATTCAGCTCGTCAAGGAATCCGGTCTCCCTTCCTTGGCCAGAGCAGGAGCTGATACAGTCGATATGAGGATAATTGAAGTCCCCCATGGTGACAACCCTGTCCCAGTGGAAGCGGAGCCACTTTTGTATTCTATTCTGCTGAATTCTACCCCTTCTTTGGCAGAGATGGCCACTCCTCCCCCAACATGCCCCTCCCTGGCCCTCCTGTACTGATTGTGGCACGCGATAGCCGCGGATGATGCAGACTTCCTGCGATGCAGCTCGGCCTGCTAGGTCGAGTCCTGAGAGGGGAACCAGGATTCCCTGCCTCAGAGGCAGGCTATGTGGGGCAACTGGCCATGGCATGCTGTGGTGGGGGACACAGTGCGTGACTCTTCCTGTGTGGGGCTCAGTGCACAAGAGAAGCAGCGTGATCACTGACACCCACAGCTGGAGGCAGTTCTCCTGGCTGACAGGTAGGAAGCCCACTTCTTGGTTGCAGCCAAAACGGAGTCCAAATGCAACCTGAGGACTGAGCATCGGAACGCCACCAAGCGTTCTGGGTCGCCCTGGCGCTGCCCACTCCATGCATTGGCTAAAATGGCCTCCCGTCCCTGGGAGCTCCTTCTGCAAGAAAAGGCCGGTGCTCTCAGGGCAGGGCATTGCTGTGGCCACGGGAACAGGAGCGGAGCCTCTCCGCCCCACTCGTGGGAAGGAGGAAGTCCTGAGAGAGCTTAGGCCGCAAAGGAGACTCTGGGCCAGGCCCAACTTGAGAGGTGGAGGAGGGCAGGATGGTGCCCAGTTTGAACCGGTGCCTGTGACCAGTGTTGCTGTTGTCATCTTGCCTTTCAGGTGCTGCAAAACTTGGGTGCTTCTGTGGCAACAGGTGGATCTGCCCCTCTAGATTAGGGAATGATGTGTGGAAGTGGAGTGGCCAAAAGCTGCAAGGAAGTCCCGCCCGGCAAACAGGAGCCTTTCCTGGACCGAAGGGGGCCGACCTTTGAGACAAGGTTCCTCCAGGCTCTGCCAGCGAAGGTCCTGCTGGAGCTGCTCAGGCTGGCTGAGTGCGGCTGATTCCACGCCTGACCAGTCACAACAGGGCCAGGCGGAGCAGCCCCATGAAAGCTGCAGCCTCCCCCGAGTTGAGGTCCCGGAGATGGAGGGTCCCCACGGCGGCTGCTCTTGGTGCAGTGCTGTCCTTTCTGGACACAGACTGCCTCCCTCCCACTCCGTGATGGTGCTCCGAGACAGAGGCGGACTTGGCCTCAGACCCCCCCCAGCCGCGTCCCCCCCCCCACGGGAGCCCAGGTCTACCCATTGGAAACGACGGCGGGTAGCCCGGATCTTCCCCCACCCATTCATAGCATCTTTAAGGTAGCCTGAAAGCCAGCTATATAATCTTCATGGATATATAATCTTCATAACTGCTAAGGGTATGGTGAGCTCAGCCTTAGTTTTTTTTGTAGTTGGTTCTTAATGTTTGCTGACTTCAGTTTGAAACCCCTGTGTCTCCACTTTCAAAAATCTGAGTCAGTGTCTGAAAAAGCCACATGTGAGCAGAGACCATCATGCAATGCTTCCAATTTGCCTATATAACTGGGGGGGGGCGGGCACATGCTAATCTCCCTTGCAAATTAGAAAGATGCTTTAAAGATGCTATGAATGGGTGTAGTGGGGGAAGGTCCGGGCTTTCCCGCTCTGCGGAGCGCTGGTCTACCCGCTGCTGCTTCCAACGGGTAGACCTGGGCTCCCGTGGCAGGCTCACCCACATCTTTGCCCTCCCAAGGTCTCTGCATTGTCCAGCTCCAGGGGAGAATGACTGCCATGAGCCTTCCCGGATCCTGCTGGGCTTCACTCCCATCCACTGATTGGCCCAGCCAGCCCACCAGGCTGAGGAGCAGGACACTTGAGCAGCCCAGCAGGAGGGTCCCTGGCGGAGGGGGGCATTCTGCCTGAGATCCAGAGAGCTTCTGCCAGACAGCGGGGCAGTCCTGCCTTGGAGCCAGGGCCTCTGCCCCAGGGCCACCCTGTGTCCACTACCTGAGCTCCTTGACGATGTACATGGCATCCTGACGCATGGTGTTGGCCAGCAGGTGGGCGGGCTCTCGGTCAATCAGCACCTGTCAGTCATCAGAGAGAGAGAGAGAGAGAGAGAGAAGCAAGGGTGTTGGCGGCTTGCTGGGCAGGCCGCCTGAGTGGCGCCTGCTGCCTCCAGCATGGCTTCTTCCTCTGCCCTTCTCTTGAGGAGGAGAAGCTGCTCGCCCTTCTGGGCACGTTCTCAAAGGAGAGGCTTCGCAGGGAAGGGGTAAGAGAGCTGCTCCCCTCACTGGGGCCCCACTGCCTGCCTGCCTGCCCCTGTGCTTGTGGCCCAGGCCAGCAGGCGTGCCCAGGTCCTTCTGAGTGCGGTGGTGGAGCTCCAGAGAGGCGGTTCCGCTTTGCTGCCCAGTGCCAGCAGGTGCACTCGAGCCCCCTGCAGCCCGGCTGCCCTGGGAGTGCCTGCATCACCCTGCAGGGGCCAGATCCGGAGCCGTGCCCAGTGGAGAAGGTAGGAGCTGCTCCAACTGGCGCAGGGGCAGTGTGCGTGCGTGCGCGTGCACGTGTGCGTAACGTGGTGGGAGCAGGGCAGAGAGTGGCGGATCCGGCCCAGGAGGAGGGAGGGAGGGAGGGAGGGATCAGCACACTGGATTACACCATATCCTCTCAAGCATTTTACCCAAAACAGGGCTTCTCAGTCTTGTGCCAGTGATTTTGCTGGTGCAGATTCAAGCAACCCCACTTGGCAGGCTGGGGCTTTACATGGGGGTAAGGGAACACATGTTCCTGTACCCCGAGGAGGCCTCCAGCCTCCTCCTAGCCATGTGGCCCTGATGCACTGGTGCTGGATAGGACTGGGCAGCTAATCATTTGCAGATTCACTGTGAATGTGTTTAATCCAAAGCCAAGCACCCAATTTCCATTTATGGCTCATACTGCAAGCCACATTTGAACCCTTGTCTTTGGTTCCAGGACAGAGGAGTGGGAAGTCTCCACAGACCCTCCTTCAGTCCTGGCACCAGGATCGTGAGGGGCAGCCAGCCGAGAGCCCCTGGATTCAGGCCCCAGCCCCCTGCCTCCGTCCACCGCAGCCTGAGCAGGGGACTCACAATCAGGCACTCCACGAGGGGCGCTTTCATGCGCAGCTGCATCCCTTGGGCTTTACCAGTTGCCGCAATGGCCTCCAGGAACATCAGCACAGCAATCAGAAAGCTTTTCTTCAGCTTCGTGTCCTAAATCCAGTTGAGAGCAGAACATGAGCCTTTCGTGACCACATTGATCAGAGACATCCTCTGCATAAGCTCAGGGTAGCCACAGTGGTTCAGTTCCTCACTGGGGATCAGCTCCAAAAATTGCCTCTAATTAATGAGGTAAAATGGCTTCCTAAGGGGCAACCACTCCCCACTCTCCTGGGCACATGATGGGGTCCCTCTCCCAAGTGAGAAGAAGAGCCCTGCTGGGTCAGGCCAAGGCCCATCCAGTCCAGCTTCCTGCATCTCACAGTGGCCCACCAGGTGCCTCAGGGAGCACAAGAGACAGCAAGATGCCTGCAGCTTGTTGCCACTCCCTTGCACCTGGCAGTTTGAACATACTGCTAACATAAGGAGGTTGCACAACCTATCATCATGGCCTATAACCCACAATGGACTTTCCCTCCAGAAATCTGTCCAATCCCCTTTTCAAGGCACCCAGGCCAGATACCATCACCACCTCCTTTGGCAAGGAGTTCCACAGATTAATTACCCGTTGGGTAAAAACGTATTTCCTTTTATTCATTCTAACTCTCCCAGCATTCAATTTTAGTGGATGTCCCCTGGGAAAAGTACATCCCTTTATCTACTCTATCCCTCCCTTGCATAATTTTGTATGTCTCAGTCATGTCCCTCCCTCTGGTCAAGACTGGGAGGTGCCCCCCAAAATAATTATCTTCGTTCTCTTCTGCACCTTTCCAGCTCCACTATGTTCTTTTTGAGATGTGGTGACCAGAACTGTACATAATACTCTAGACACGGCCTTACCATGGATTTGTACAATGGCATAACAATATTGGCCGTTTTATTCCCAACCCCTTTTTAAATTATCCCAAAATGGAATTGGCCTTCTTCACTGCAGCTGCACGCTGGGTCGACACCTTCATCAAGTTGTCCATCAGCACCTAAGATCTCTCTTTAGCCTACATGTGAAATTTTGATTTTTTTGCCCCAATGTGCATAACTTTACACTCTACATTGAAACACATCTGCCATTTGGCTGCCCATTCCCCCAACTTGGAGAGATCCTCCTGGAGCTCCTCACAATCCCTTCTGGTTTTCACCACCTGGAAAAGTTTTGTGTCATCCGCAAACCTGGCCACCTCGCTGCTTATGCCTGTCTCCAGGTCATTGATTAACAAATTGAAAAGCATTGGCCCCAAGACTGATCCTTGGGGCACTCCACTTTTCACCTCTCTCCATGGTGCAAATTGCCCATTGACCCACACTGTCTGTTTCCTGGCCCTCAACCCATTCTGAATCCATAAGAGGACCTGCCCTCTTATTCCCTGACTGTGAAGTTTCTTCAGCAGCCTTTGGTGGGGGACTGTGTCAAATGCCTTCTGAAAATCCAGGTATATGATATCCACTGGTTCTCCCACATCCACATGCCTGTTGGCCGTTTCAAAGAATTATAAAAGGTTCATGAGGCAAGACACAGAAGCCATGCTGACTTTCCTTCAGCAACACTTGTTCCTCTGTGTGTTTTAGGATTTTATCTTTGATGAGGCTTTCTACCATCTTACCCGGAACAGATGTTAGGCTGACCGGCCTGTAATTTCTAGGGTCCCCCCTCCTCCCTTTTAAAAAGATTGGTGTGACATTGGCTATCCTCCAATTCTCTGGCACTGTGGCTGTTTTAAGGGACAAGTTACATACTATAGTTAAGAGACTGGCAACTTCGTTTTTTAGTTCCTTAATAACTCATGGGTGGATGCCATCTGGGCCTGATGACTTACTGATATTTATTTTATCAATTATATCTAAAACATCTTCTTTATTAGCCTCTATCTGAACTTAATTCCTTAGTTAGGAGGGGCCGTTTGGACAGTGGTATCTGCCCAAGGTCTTCTGCCATGAAGACAGATGCAAAGAATTCATTTAATTTCTCTGCAATTTCCAAGTCCCCTTTTATCAAACTGCAAGATACAAACTTCTGCTTCTGGGGGAAACAGAAGCCAAGCGGCATCTGGTTTGGAACTCCTCTTCCCTATGGGAGAAGGAGAGTGGAGGAGTACCACAGAGTAATGGTGGAGTAGGAAATAGGACTGCAAGTGTGAGGTACAGTTGGTCCAGCAGAAAGAGAGGTGGGGAAAAGGGATCAAATAAGAGTCCCTCCTTAGGGAACCCCCGTACTAGGTGTTATTATGCAAATGCTTGAAGTCTCCAACCAAAGATGAGGGAACTGAAATGTTTGGTGGCTAGGGACATCATCCCTCATCTTACTAGGTCAACTGGTGCTCTGACCAAGAAAGAGAGACTGGATTCCATGACATGCTAAATGACTGTGCCTTAGAGCAACTAGTCATGGAGCCCACCAGAGGACAGGTGACTCTGAGTTTAATATTCTGTGGTACTCGGGACCTACTCGTCAGATATAAATGTTACTGAGCCATTGGGGAACAGTGACCATGCTGAGATTGGTTTCACCATGCATGTCCAGGAAAAACTGCAGAGCAAATCTGACACAAGAACCCTTGACTTTCGAAGGGCAGACTTTGCTCAGATGAGGAGGTTAGTTAGGAAGAAATTGAAAGGGAAGGTAAAAAGAGATCAGTTCCTCCAGGCTGCGTGGAGGCTGTTTAAAATAACAGTAGTAGAGGCTCAGCGGAAGTGTATACCGCAAAGAAAGAAGGGCTCGACTAGGTCCAGGAGGGTGCCTGCATGGCTGACGTACAGAGTTAGAGAAGCTGTAAAGAGCAAGGAAGCTTCCTTCTGTAAATGGAAGTCTTGCCCAAATGATGAGAATAAAAAAACAACATGGCAAAGGAAAAGAAGGTGTTCTGCCAAATTCCCTGCTGGGCCTCCCCAAGGGCCCCAATGCCCACACTAGGCTAATTAGTCTCCCCTCCAGGGCGGCCTCAGAGATAGGCAAGAGGGAGGGGGTTCAGTCACCCACTGGGCCTCCTCTCTTCCAGCAGCTTTGCTTGGGATCACTGGCTGGCCAGCCTCCTCCAGGCTGCCCTCATCACTGGCTTAGCTCCAAACTAAGTCTAGCACCAACAAACCCCACCATCAAATAATAGGCAGTCAGCTTGCCTAAGCCACAACTGCCTCCTCCACTTGGTGGCTCCAGGGGCGTAGCAGCCATACAACACTTCCCAATAATTATTCCCCACAATAAGCTTACCTTATCCTTTATCCAGTCCAGGATCCATCCAGCCTGTCTAACAGTCCTTCAGTCAGTCAGTCAGTCAGTCAGTCAGTCAGTCCCAATCCATCCATCCAGCACCTATCTGGTGCCCTCCTCCAGCACCTACCCAGGTGCTTTCCTCCAGCTCCTGCCTCCCACTTTATACTGAGGCCAGCCAATCGGTATCTGTTGCTGGGCAGGCTCTAGAATCAGCCACGCCCATCTGCACCTGTGCTAACCTCCCTTCATTGCCAGGGGCCTCATCAGCCTACAGCTGTACTCCCGAGGCTTGCAAAGACCTTGGGGGTTAACCCTATAATCCCTGGCTTATCTGGGACAAGGGGCCATAGCAGATACCATTCCCTATCTCCTTGGGGTATCTCCTGCCTTTTCCAATACAGAAGGTAAAACAGGAGGCCAAGAAAGACTTTGAGGAACACATGGCCAGCAATATAAAGGGGAATAATAAAAGCTTCTTAGAACCTAAGAACCTAAGAAGAGCCCCGCTGGATCAGGCCAAAGGCCCATCTAGTCGAGCTTCCTGTATCTCACAGCGGCCCACCAGGTGCCCCAGGGAGGCATGAGACAACAAGATGCTTGCATCCTGTTGCCACTCCCTTGCACCTGGTACTCTGAAGTAGCCTTCAAATATATTAGAAGCAGGAAACCTGCCAGAGAGGTGGTTGGCAATGAGGGAGGACAATGAGGGAGGGAAAAGGGGAACAGGAGATAAAAGGGAGATTGCAGAGAAATGAATTATTTGCATCTGTCTTCACAGCAGAAGACCTTGGGTATATACTGCTGCCCGAACGGCCCCTCCTGACTAAGGAATTAAGTCAGATAATGGTTAATCAAGATGTTTTAGATATAATTGATAAATTACATATAAATAAGTCACCAGGCCCAGATGGCATCCACCCAAGAGTTGTTAAGGAACTAAAGAACGAAGTTGCCAATCCCTTAACTATAGTATGGGAATAGGAAAAACCTTCAGGGGCACAAGTGGGCACCAAGTGCGGGCTGCCCTCAGGCCAGGGCCTGTTCCCTGCACGCCTTCCTTGCACAGGGCTTCCAACCTGCTGGCAGAGGGACCAGCCCTTCCTCAGGGCACTGGCTCCACCCGCCCCTGCTCCATCTGGAACCGGGATGCGAGCAGCGTCTGGGCAGGAGCAGGCGGCCGACTCCCTCCCACGTCAGCAGCAGCAGCAGCCCCGTGCAGCCAGGAGGTGGGTGGGTGGGTGGGTGGGTGGGTGGGTGCGTGCGAGAGAGACACACCACACCACACCACATACAACCAGGCCCAGCGGCAACCCCGTTCACCGTACCCCTGGATTGATGGTGAAGCACTCCATCATTTTAGCCAGAATAAACTCCACCCGCGGAAGGAGCTCGTCCTTGACGCCCAGGGCCACACGTCCGTAGCAGAGCAGCAGCGTGTTCCACTTGGAGCCCTGTGGGGAGAAGCAGCGCTTGGAGCCCGGGCGGGGGCACAGAGAAGGAGGGCTTGGCTGGCGCGTGTGGTTCCTCGTGTCTGTCCCCGACTCGGATGCCGTGGGCAGGGGTGTCGTGGCTGGGCCGGAGCAGCGCAGCCGCCTTGGTCACAGGGAGTGCGCACAGGTGCCGAGGAGGCCGATCGCTTCAACCACCACTTCAGAAGGGAAGGACGTGGGGCAGGGGCAGCACAACAGAAGGGCTTAAAAAGTGGCACCTGCCCCAACCCCCTCTTCCGCCCCACGGTTCAAGGGATCGGCGCTCTGCCCTCGAGAAGCAGCCGGGCGTCTTGTGGCACCCCAAAAACCAGCAGAGTCCCTCTGGCAGTTGATGCCACGGACTGGAGCACCAAGGATCCCCCTCCCCGCAACCCTGCTGGTGTTTCATGTTTTCCTGAGAACGCCAAACGTTATGTGGAGAGTTGGGAGCACCAGCAAAACGCGGCCTCTGCTGAAATGTGGCCCAGGCAGAGAGGCTCCCGGCAGGACCTTGGTGGTGCTGAGCCTGCGGCAGGATACCTGGCTGGCCTTTGCCACAGAGGCGTCCTGGGCATCGCCACCTTTGCTGAAGTCCTCCAGCGCCTTGAAGACCTCGTCCAGGTGGCGCGCTGCAGCCAGGCCCACGGCAGAAGCAATGCCCTGCGAGGAGGAGGAGGAGGAGGAGGAGGAGGAGGAGGAGCACGGGTAAATGCCAGGCCGACGGGCCGGGGGCTGGCGTCCGTTCATCCCAGCGGGCTGGTGCTTGCACGTGGAAGGTCAGGACATGCAAGGTGGCTGAGGGCCCTACCCTGAACAACTTCCCAGCGCTGATGCAGCCATGCCAACGGGGTGTGTGCTGCATCGTGCGGTTGGGGGTGGGGGGGGAGCATCACGGTGGCCTCCTCAAGGTAAGGTAAGTTTGTGTACTTAGCCTGGGGCTGCAGGTGACTGGACAGGCACTGGCATGCTGGGCAGGACTGGGCCTGAGTTCCCCAGGAGTCTGCACTGGGCATAGCTGAGGGTGACGGATTCTCAGCAGTGTTTCGGAGGAGGCAGTGGCAGGGGCAAGTCTCGCAGGCACCGCAGTCGCACAGATGCGATCTCGTCGGGGGTCACCTGACTGGGTGAGGAAGTGGGATCTGGCCCACTGACGTGCCTGTCGCTCTCCCGGTGCCTGTCTCTCGGAATCCACTGACCCAGCGCAATGGACGGTCGCCGCTTGCTCCCGGCGATGCTTTTGAGCCACGTACCTGTGCCCTGAGCTCCTCCCACCTTTTCCTTCCCCAGCTTCTCAGCCTGTTCCAGACGGGCTCTTTCCTGCCGGCTTCCACAGAGGAGCCCCCCCCCTCCCCCAGACCTCCTTGCGACTCAGGTCTCCAGAGGGCTTGGGCTGCCCTGGGCCTGCGTGTGGCCAGGCCCAGCAGGGGGAGGAGGGCAGTGATGTCATGCAGGGGGTACGCGGGGGGACGCGAGTACCGGTTTCTAGGATTACAGCTGGCCCCGCCCATTCGCCCGCCCACTCGTCGACTCCGCCCTCTGCAACGTTTGAATTTCCTGCATGTTTGAGTTGCCTGCATGTTCTCAGAGCCAGCCAGGCAGGCAGGCAGCGAGCGGAGCCTTTCCTTTCCTTGCCACTGAAAAATGAGCTGCTCTGGGGTTTTAACCTGATGCCAGGCCTGGGGGTGCTGTGGAATCCTGTTGCCACTGTTGGGTCAGTTTAAAATCATCTGGGGCCTCAAAAAGGGCTTTTTTCATGTCCCTTCCTGCCACGACATCACTTCTGGCTTATGACGTCACTTCCAGTGGGCGGGTCCCGACACGTGCCAATCAAAAGTGAGTACCTGTTCTTAAATCATTTGGATGACACCACTGGAGGAGGGCAGCCTCGAGGATGTGGCTGCTCCGAGAAGACGGCCGGCGGGAGGGGGGCTGCCCTGCCCGTCACTGCCGCCTGCTGCCCCTTCGGCCTGGGGCTCCAGTCCTCTCCTGGCTGGCTGGCTGGCTGGCTGGCAGGGAGGAGGTGCAGGCGGCCACCCACCGCTTTCTCCTCCACGCCTGCCGAGGTGGCGCTGTGCAGGCGGAAGGCCCCCAGGAGCGGCAGGAGGCGGCGGGCAGAGGAGGGGCTGCGGGGCCCAAGGGTGGCTCGGCCACAGTGGCCGAGGGCTGCCCAGCCTGCCTGGCTGAGCCGCTGGGGCCCCCTGCGCCCAGACCACCCCCCCCGTCCATGGAAGGGGCGCACAAGGGCCGTGGCAGGGGCCGCAGGCACCCCCTCTGGACAGGCTCAAGGCGGCTGCAGCTCACCCTGGAGAGACCAGCCTCGGCTCCAGAGCTCCTGGGAGAGGGGAGGGGCCACCCGTTCTGAGCCAGGATCTGGGGGGGGGCAGCCAGCCACAGGGGAGGGGAGAGGGCTGAGGAGGCTTTGCGTAGGGGCAGCAGCTGGGTGGGCAGGCGAGAGACTCGGAGGTACCTCTTGGCGCAGGGACGTGTGAGCTCGGTGACCCAGGTGAGCGGTCATGAAGGCTGAGGAGGACGACCCAGAAGCCATCACAGCTCCCAAGGCAGCCCAGGAGTCTCTTCCCCCTCGCTCAGAGGCCCCTTTGGGCAGGCTTCTCTGGGGGACCTGGGAGGTGCAGGTGCTTGCAGGAGGGACGGTGCCTGGGAAGGGGCTCCACAGGTCAGTGTGGGTGGGGCCCCTGCTGCTCCCTCTGAGCTGGGGTGGGGGTGGCATCATCGCTCTCACCTTTGCTTCCGAAGGTCGCCTGTGAGACAAGGCCAGGATTTTGCTGAGCTGCTCCTGGACCAGCTGAGAGTCCTCTGAGGTCCGCAGGATGGCCCCGTAGTACTGGTAGAGGAAGACCTGTGTCCGGAAGAGAGAGGGAGGGAGGGAGGGAGGGAGGGAGGGAGGGAGGGTGGCTCTCTGCAGACCAGACCCTGCTGGCTGGCCGGCCGGCCGCAGAGCTGACCCGGCGCCCACTAGGCCTACAGTGGGCTGCCCTTGACCTTGGGTGCCTGGAACCGCAACCAGTGCTGACTGCTGGGCCCCGAGGGTGACGCTGGGAGCCTCAGGGGGCCGGGGAGCACAGTGCTCCAGTCCTGCAGGGAGCCTCTCTTGCCGTCTAGTTAATGGGGCTGGTGGTGTCTGTACTGATGGAAGTGGCTTGGGTCCCCGGCACCCCAGGTCCACTGGCCGCCAGATGAATCTGCCTGTCCATTAAGGCCATCGGGGGGGGGCGGGGGGCTCCGTGGGCCATCATGCAGCGAGGCTCAGCTGCAGGCGCGTGGTGCAGAGCCTTCTGCCTGGCGTCTCCCCGTCCTGCTTGTGGAGCTCCCTCTGCTGCTTTCAAAAAGGCCCTCAAAGCACCGGGATCCCTTGGCCTGTGCGCTGCTGCTGGGGTGCTTTGCTTCTTGTCTGGCCCTTGTTACTGCCCACGTTCCGTTTTATTCCGCTGTCACCGTGAGTTGGGCTTGGGACAACGTACGAGCGGCAGGAGAGGGCTGCCTGCCTGCCTGGCTCAGTCCTCCTGCCGGTGGGTCTGGCTGTGTCCTGGAGGTCCTGCTGAGTCCCCCTGCTCTGTTTGCTCGGTCATGAGCCTCCTTGCACCCGGAGGGCTTTAAGCGGCCTCCCAGTTGCACCCAGTTCGGCCCCATGCCAGGGAGCCACAGACCTGCCCTGTCCTTGCTGGCTTCCCCTGTGCCTGGAGTGCAGTTTCTCCCAGCCACCAAGTCTCTCTGAATTTCCCGACTGGGCTGGGCCTGCCCTTTGGAGCTGGGAGGCTGCTCGCCCCTTTCCACAGGTGGAAGGAGCTTCGGGAGGGAGGCAGCTCAAGCCAATTCGTGGCAATGTGGCTGCCAACTCCCCCCCCCCCCCCGCCATGGGAGAGGAGGCAAGGATGAGCGAGGGCGGCGGCAGGACCTGGAGGCCAGCGGCACTGGAAGGGGGGTGAGGCTGCCTGGGAGCCTCTGTGGGGAGCAGCTGCGATCGATCGTGGCCCCTGTGCTTCCCAGGGGCCAGGACCACAAAATGCTGCCCCCGAGGGCCCATAACGTCACTTCCAAAGTGGTATTTTAGGCCTTCTGGGGACTGGGTGGCTGCTCTTGGCCTCCCGACCTCCAGAAGGTCTTCTAAGTCCATGTAAAAGGCCAGGTAATAACAAAAAAAAATGAACCCCCCCCCAAAAAAAAATATGGGCAGTGGCAGGGGGATTGCGGCACCAACCCTGCCAGGTGACACTCTTGGGCATTTGCCCCCTGACCCACCCCCCATCCACCCAGGGTTGGGAGTACACCCAGTCACCATCAATCGCTCGGGCCAGAAGGAAAGCCCACCAAGGACCGACTGTGAGTCTCCCCCCACCACACACTCCACCACACTCTTGGGTGTGAAAGGAGATGTTCCTGCATCCTGAAGGGGGGGGGGAGTAACGGAGGCTTGAAAGGAATTGCCCACAAGCACTGGAGAGGAGGCCTGGCAGCCTGAAGGGAAAGCACGCTTGCGGATTACTTGAAATTTTGCTTATTGAAGAGTGAAGCAGCGGAATGTGCAATTTGAGGGGCTTGAAATGCTCTCTGGGGGCCGGTTTGGAAGTTACACTTAGACAATATCCTGAAAGACTTTGCAGAGAAAAAAGCAAGAAAGATACTTTTTCAGAATAAAAGGCAATAATAATACAAGGAATTCCAAAAGGACAATTTGTTCCCAACAAAGCTGTCCATTTATACTTTGAATGAATATATTTACAAAATCATTTCACAGTCACTAAAACAAGTGGTTTTGTACCTAGTTCCTTTTCAAAGGTGACCTGCGCATTTTGTTTTGATTCTGCAAATCAAAGTCTTGATTCTTGGCTGTGGACTGGGGCCCTGCCAAAAATGTTCTCAATCTCCCCCCTCCCGCAACTCCTCAAGATGGCCCCCTGGTGGTGGAGTGGGGCTCTGCAACTCTTTTCACCATGGTTTACCTTCTGGCTGCTGGGTCTTGTCTATCATTAGCCACCCTGGAGGCCCTTTTTTCAAGGCGGGACAAACGTATTTTCATCACAGAAGGTTTTAAGTTCCCTGGGATTCCTCTCCAGAGCAGGATTCGTGTCTGCACAATGAATCAGTGGACTGAGAGATGCCAGACGGTGAGATTCCTGAACAGGGGCAAGTGGTTGCCAATGGACCGCAACAGATTTGCATTTGTGCTATCTGTGCACAAGGCACTTTCCGAAGAGGGGAAACAGGCTCCTGCATTTCCAGCCCAGATATTGGCTCAAGGGGGATAACAGGGGGCAGGGAGGGGAGGGCTGCCATGGTTTCAGTTGCAGGTACTTAGTCATTGTTGCAGCAGGGAACGGGGACGGATTTCCCACAAAAGGCGGGTTTCAGGAAGGAGCATGAAGAAAGCTGCTTGCATCTGCCGGGGGAACGATGACGATGGAGGACGGCTTCAAGCACTGGAGGGAGGACAAGCAGCTGAGGGTGGGGGGTCCGGGGGAGTGACGGTCCCGGGCAGCAGTGGCAAGGCCAAGACAGAGCCAATCCATGGCCAAGGCAGAGGGAGGGGCACAGCCGTGGCAGGTGCCGAAGGGAGGGCCAGGCACTTGTGCTGCATCCGGAGCTGTTCCGTCAGGTGTGGGTTGGGCGGGAGGGAGCCCGTTCTGGGTGGAGAGGCAGGGCTGAGTGCTGGTCGGTGAATCGACTGCCTGGGGTTGCTTTGAGATGGGACGTTGAGGGAGCAGCAAAGGGTCAGAGCCCCAAAGAGCCCTGCAGAGAGGGAAGGAAGAGGTGCGGCTTCCCCAGGGACAGCGGAGCGGGTGGGGAGGGAGGCGCGGGCGGCCGTCTAGGTTGCGAAGGGGGCCCAGGGACAGTCCACTGAATCGTGGGTGGCAGAGATGCCAGGAGGGCCGGGACAGCAGAGGTGGCCACACCCATGGGAGAGCCGGCCTTGCTGACCTCTGAGGCTCCAGCGGCTTGGCTGCCATTGGGCGGGGGGGGGGGCCGGGGCGGGCTTTGCACCATGCTGGCAGGCAGACTAAGGACCGTGCCTGCACGGCCTGGGAGGAAAGGTCTTCCCCCCTCTCCCTTCCCAAAGAGAGGCGTTCATATCAGGGCTGCTCACAGAACAATCAAAAACCACATTCCAACAACAACCTCCAATCCAGGCATGCCCTGGAATTGGCTGGGGTTGCGTTCCAGACCTCACCGTGGACACCTGAAATTGTGGATACTGGGGGCAATGAATCAGTGGATACCAAGGCACGCCTGTAAAGTGCAAAAAGCACAAGACAACAGGGCGGCAGAGAACCAAACAAAACCAGAAACTCTGCAGCCACAATGAAAGGAAGTCACCGTGCCATAAGAAAAGTTGGGTCATTAGCTGCTGCCAGAATACAAGCGCTGGGGGAGGCCAATCTGATTTCAAGTGGCAGGGAGTTGCACAAGTAGGGTGCCACCATGCAGTGGCACAGCTAAGGGGGGCTGGGGGGCCTGTTTCCCTGAGTACTGCCCCTTGGGCCTCTCCAGGCCTCAGAAGGCTCTTCTAGAACCAGGAGGCTGCACAGACCCATTGGGGCTTGTAGCCTCCATCCATGAACCTCTCCAATCCCCCTTGACGGCACCCGGGCCAGAGGCATCCCCCGCAGCCCCCACCCACCCCAGCACTGCCGGGCGCTCTTGGCAGGGAGCGCTTCTGCTTGGCCCACTACATACTTGCCACAGCATCAGCACCCAGTGGGGAGGCCGGGGTGGTGGTGCCCCGACTGGCAGACAGGTCCGAGCCTGTGTCCCGTCCCATGAAGACGCACGTGGCGGTCGCACGGCCCTCAGTCACGTGCACGGCTGCCGCTCCTTGCGCCCTGAGCACCCCAGCAGCGAGGCCCTTGGACCCAGGAGGCCCACCCCTGTGTAGTCCTCTCAGCACAGCCTTCTGAGGCTGAAGGAGCGAGGAGGGGTCTGGTAGGAAGAACCCCCCCCCCGCCAGGAGCAGTTCCTCACCCCCCCCTCTGAGAGGAAGAGCAGTCTCGGCTCCAGGGACGGTCAGCGGGAGCAGCCAACCTGCTGCGGCTGTGCTGGCCACCAGGCCCCTTCCCTAGTTACCGGGGGGGGGGCAGCAGGCAGCTCTGTGTCATCTACCAAAGGCAGGAAAACATCTTGGGCTGGCCGGCCTTGGTCTCCACCACCACCACCAGCAGCAGCAGCAGCGCATACATATTATGGGCCAGTTCAGGCATTTGTCATCCGCAAGGTCTTCTCCCCGCAGGATTCTGCAGGCCTTGAGGCACTGCACATCTTTGTTCCTCAGAGTGACACCTACCCAGGAGTCCCTGATTGGCCCCAGGAGGGGGCAAGAAGCCGTTGAAAGGCCACTCCAAATGCAGTCAGTACAGAGAGTCACTTGAAGCCCAGTCCTTCGGACACACACATTCTGGTGGAGCAGCATGCTTTATAACTGTTGCAAAAGGCAACACACCTTAGAACTCAGAATGGTTGCAAAAAAACATAAGCCCCGCTGGATCAGGCCAAAGGCCCATCCAGTCCAACTTCCTGTATCTCAGTGGCCCACCAGATGCCTCAGAGAGCACATGAGACAAGATGATACTTGCATCTCGTTGCCACTCCCCTGCATCCGGCACTCCAAGGTAGCCTACCTCTAAACTAAGGAGGTTGCACTAACCATCATGGCCTGTAGCCTGCAATGGACTATTCCTACAAAAATCTGTCCAGTCCCTTTTAAAGATACCTAGACAAGATGCTATCACTGCCTCCTGTGGCAAGGAGTTCCACAGTTTAATTATACATTGGGTAAAAAAATATTTTCTTTTGTACTAATTCTCCCAATATATGATTTTAGTGGATGCCCCCTGGTTCTGGTGTTGTGAGAATGGGAAAAGAATATCACTCTATCCACAATATCCATCCATGCATGAGACATAATTTGTATGTCTCATAGCGCAATTGTAACCTGGAGTTAGGCCAGAACAAGTTAGGCCAGCAAAGTTTGGCAGGCACAACGGACACAGTAAAGTATGTTTGGACCACAGAGAGGCCAGAACACAGAAATGCGCCATCCTCCCTGACTTCAAGCGTGGTCCAAATGTGCTTTACGGTGGCCCTTGTGCCAGCCAAACATTGCTATCCTAACTTGTGCCAGCCTAACTCAAGGTTAGGATTGTGGTCTCAATCATGTTCCCCCTCAGGTGCCTTTTTTCTAGAGCCCCAAATGCTGCAGTCTTTCTTTATAAAGGAGGTGCCCCAGCCCCGTAATCATTTTGGTTGTTATCTTCTGTCTTTTCTAGTTCCATAATGTCCTTTTTGAGATGTGGTGACTAGAACTGTACCCCAGATGTGGTCTTACCATTGATTTGTACAATGGCATAATAATATTGGCCCTATTATTATTCAATTATTATTATTATTCAATTATTATTCTCTACTTTTTTAATTAGCCCAAGCATGGAATTGGCCTTCTCACCGCTGCTGCACCCTGGGTCGACACTTTCATTGAGTTGTCCACCAGCACCCCAAGATCCCTCTCCTGCTCTGTCACTGAAAGCTCAGAACCCGTTAACTTATAGTTGAAGCTTTGGTTTTTTGCCCCAATGTGCATCACTTTACACTTGTCTACACTGAAGCGCATCTGCCATTTGGCTGCCTGTGCCCCAGTTTGGAGAGATTCCTCTGGAGCTCTTCACAATCCCTTCTGCTTCTCACCACCCGGAACTTGCAGCTGTAAGCAGCAAATGGCCAAATGCCAACCATCCTGGGAAAGCCCTGGCACTGAGGAGTCAGCACAGAGGGTGGAGGCAGGCAGATCAGGGCAGGGAGTGGAGGGGGAGTAGCTGGCCGAAACTGGGGCAGGGTGGGGGAGGGCTGAGGCTGGAAAGGCAGTGGCAGTGGCGCCGCCTATAACCCATCCCCTTTCCTGGCTTCAATCGGCCTTGCTGGGTCTACTTGGACTTGTACCTGCAAAATCACTGGCACAGGTCTGAGCAGACCCAGTTAGGCAGAGGGTGTTCAGCGCTGGGACGGGGGGGGGGGGAATGTTCCCTTGAACCCAGGGACTCTGTCCTGCAGGATGTGGTGCATGCTCTGTGATGCAGTTGCATTGGCGGGAGTGGAAGCTTGGTTAGCGTTGGGCTGTATACCAGGGCTTTGCGTGACAGGGCAAGCCCTCCTGAGTGGCAGCTGGAATGCCTTCTGCAGGCAACGGGGGGCTGGCTGTGGCTTCTCAGTGGCGGGGGGAGCAGGCACTGTGCCCCCGAGAGGCTGCCAGGGGCCCTGCAGAGCAGTCTCGCGGTAAGCCGATCCCCTGGGGCAACGGGAGCTGCACAGCTGGCTCAAAGCCCGTTTGCCAGGACTGCTGCCCGGCCTGCCTCCGCAGGGCCCTGGTTGTTCCGCAGCCCCAGAACAGGAGGACGGTGCCCTTCGCCAGACTCCCACGCGGGGCGGCTGCTTCCTCCCTGCAGTGGCATTTCTGCCAGGGCACCTGGTGTGTCCACTCACCGTCTCGGGGCAGCTGCTCCTGCCGGCCTGGTGGGCCTTCGTGAGCTCCTGCCGGAGTTCCTCGCAGCAGGCCTTGTCGGTGACGTCAATCAGGAGCCGCTCTACGAACTGTCAGAAAGCACAGTGGGATCGGGGCCACCAGCCAAAGGGGGCAAATGTCGGAGTGCCAGTTGCCCCATGGGGGCTGCTGGGGGGGGGGCTCTGGCATACAAGACCACAAGGAGAGGCCTGACGCTCAGCTTCAGCCACTTGGAAGGAGCACCCAGATCCTGAGAACGTGGGCCGCTCCCACCCCACCCCACCCCACCCCACCCCACCCCACGCCAGTCCTTCCAGAAGGTTTGTTTGCTCAGATCCTTGCAGTCCTTGGGGTGTCCTGCCCCCCCCCGTTAAATTCTGAACCTCAAGCCTGTTGGGAGGAGCTGCCATCCTGCTTGTTTCGGAGAAAGCCCTGGGAAACCTCTGCCAAAGGCCGAGAGCACGTTGCCCCATTAGCACAATCCAGGCCCCTAACGGGGAGGGGCCCACCCTTTCCTTCAAGTGCCCTCCCACAAGCCAACAGGGCTCCCCGACCACACGGCTCTCCCAATACTTGCCAGCGTCCCATTTATGGGTCCAGCCCTTCGGTCCAGCCTGGCCACCCTCAGCCCGATTGCGTCTCACTTGCCCGTTGTCGAGAAGCGCTGGCCACTTCCTGCAAGCATCCCTGAGCAGGGGGCCGGCAGGGGAGAGCAGGAAGAGGGAGCTGCAGCTGAACCCCTCTCCTGGGGCAGGCCTTTGGCACTGGCTCCTTCCTGGGGAAGCTCCCTCCCTCCCTCCCTCCCTCCCTCTCTCATAGGGCTCCTTGGTCCCCATCTGCGCCACCTCCACCTAACCGTGTCTGCAGGAAGTCAGGCCTCCACCTGTACACGTAAAACTTTTTTGGGGGGGACCGTGCCCCCCTCTGTCGGTGGCTTCAGTGCTCCCTGCACCGTCCAGCGGGTTGGGGCGGGGGCCACTGCCGTGACGTGCTCCTGTGCTGGGCCTCCCCTGCTCCACAGCCCTGGCCCTGCTGGTGGGGACACGGAGGTGGCGTCAGGGGCCGTGTGGGGCAGCGCAGAAGGCTGGGCGGGAGAGGCTTCCATGGGCTGCGGGCTGAGCGGCTCTCCTCCTACCTCCACCAGCTTCCTCTCCCACAAGTCAATCTTGGAGGCGTCGCTCTCTGTGAACGCTGATGGGGGGGGGAGAGAGAGAGAGAGACGGGCCTGTCGGTGTCGGGGGAATCCTGGCAAGAGCAGCACTTCCGGGGCTCACGCTGGAGGGCTCTGCACCGCTCGCCTCAGGCAGTGGGGGGGCGGCACCCGGCCAGCCACACCTGTCCCCTCGCCCCCACCGCTGCTCTTTCTCCCCCCACTGGTTGAATTTGAAAAGGGAGTGGGGCACAAGGCTGCAGTGTGTGTGTGTGTGTGTGTTTGTGTGTGTGTGCGCCACACTGCCAGCCCCTTCTGCAACGTCCTCCTCTGCCTTCCTTCTCCAGGCTGGGAGTGGGTTGGGGGGGGGGGCGGGCAGAGGTTGGTTTGTGCATCACTGGGCCTGTGGGGGGGGGCCTTTCGCACCCTGCAGGCAGAGTCGGCCGTCCAGCCCCAGGACTGGCACGCTGGGCTCCCCTCAGAAGCTGCGCCCCCCCCTGCAGGCTTCTCAGCTGCCTAACGGGGAGGGGGACCAACGAGGCTGGACTCTGGCCCAGCGGGTGTCACGGGAAGCCGCCCCCTCCAGAGCCAGGCCTCAGACTCGCTTGCACGGACCGGCCGCAGAGGCTCCCCGGGGTCTCGGGCAGGGAGACCAGGGAGGGGCCTCTGGGACTCCACACACACAGCCGGAGGGGCGGCCCTGCCCCTTTGGGCTGCTCAGGCTGGCACGGAGGACGCGCCTGTGGCTCCAGCGCCAGGCCCAGCGCAACACGTCCCTCCCAGGGCAGGAGGGCCTGGAAAAGGAGGGGGACCCTGGAGACGGCCTCAGGGCCAGACCTGTGGTCCGTGGGCCAGGCGGGCTCCAGGCTGCTGCGGAGGAGGGAAGGGCCCTGGGGGCAGAGGGTACCTTTGGTCGCCAGCTTCCCCAGCACACAGAGGATGCTGCGGTACGGGAGCAGCTGGCCCTGGAAGCCCTCCAGCAGCTTGGCCAGCACCTCGGACGGGAAGTGCTTCCAGAGGGCCACCAGGATGTCCCCCGCCGCGTCCTGGTACAGGTCCTGCAGGTCCTACAGCAGCAGCCAAGGGGACGAGACACGGGCCATGAGCGGTGCTGCCGCGGCCCCCCCGCCCCCCTCCACAGCGAGGGCTCTCCTGCGGCCCCAAGGCTGCGTGGGAGTCGCCTGATGAGCGCCTGCCCATCCAGATGCGCCCCGTGGGGAAGACGCCACCCGCTTCTGCCCCGGGCTGCAGCTCACCCCTTCCGGTCCCTGAGTCCGGCCCAGGCCAAGCCATGCAGAGCAAGGATGCCATCCCGGGGGGGAGGGGGTGGGCACCCAGGGGCACACCTCCAGGGGCGTGCCCCCAGTAGGTGCTGCCCTTGCTTGCAGCCTTTCGCAGCTCCAAAGGCCTGCCTGCCTGCCTCTGGGAAGCAGCTTTCTGAGCAAGGCTTCTCGGTGGCAGGGGGGCAGGCGGCAGCCCAGCACCAGGGGCATTTGTACCCTTGCCCCCCCTCAGGTACACCACTGCAAGGATGTGCTCTCAGTGGTGTTCCTACAAGGGGGAACCGCTAAGTGTTGTAGGAGCTTGGGCTCCTGTGTAACGTGGCCCCTCCCCCTCCCCTCCACAGCCATTTGCGGCTCCGAGAACAAAGCCTCTGAGCAGCAAATCACCCTAGATGTGCAGGGGAAGGGCCACATTACACTGGCACGCATCCTGCAACACTTAGGGTTCCCCCCATAGGAATGGCACTGCATGCTCTGTCCAGTGGTGCCTGTCTCTAGTGGTCAAGGAGCGTGAGTGGCTTTGCTGTGGCTCTGCCACCCATCCTCTCCCTCTGCCCCTTGGGCTGGGAATGGCTTCCCGTGATACCCCCCCCAAATGCTACTCCCTTCCCATGGCCACCTGCGCTGAGAGCCCCAATGGGTGAGACCCCCTCTTCTTCCCTCCGCCCTCCCTCTCCTCCCCACACGCACAGCCAGAGTGATAGTCCTGCCCCTTTGGGCTAGAGCCACCCTCGTGCCTCCTAGGCACCTAGCACCAGGTGCAGTGCCAGGCAGCAGCGCCCCCCCGTGGGGCAGAGGGAAATTCCACCTGAGCTGGGGGCTGGGGGCTTCCTGCCGCCAGTCTGGGTGGACAGCACTGAGCTTGGCGGAGGAGCGAGTGATTCGGAAGCAGGTCACTCTGTGCTGGGTGGGGCTCACTCTTGGCGCAGTGGGCTGAGGACTGCAGTGCCTCCTCTTGCACTTTGCCATACCCTTGAGTAATGCCAAGGTCAGGCCATGGCTCCAGGTGCCCCAGAGCTTCACTGGAAGCGTCAGGGCCCCCCGCCAGTGACTTGGGCCATTTACGGGATCCTGAACATATTGTGTGCCCTGGCCTTGAGGAGGTGGACAGGCCTCCCAGCCGTCTGTGTTGCCCTCTCAGGCAGTAGTTCTCTAGAGGGGGGGCAGGGTGCTAGGTTTTGCAAGGCATCTCACCTTGCCATGTCGACTGCCCCTCACGGCCAGTAAACCACATGGAGGTGCTGCTTTCCCCACGAGGACTGGCTACAATGGCGAGGGAAAGGAGCGGTTTACAGGGCAAGGGAAGATGCCTTGCAAACGTAGTGCCCTGCCCCCCTCTAGGGACGCCACTGCTCTCGAGTCTCACCGTGGTTCTCAGCATGTCCTCGGCAGCCAACTTGATGATGACTTGCGCTAACTTGTAGTCAATGGTGCTGGCCGAACTGATCACAGCCTGCAGGACCTGATTGATGCGGAGTCTGTGCTTCGGAGAGATCTGCAGGGAAGGAGGAGAGGCCGCAATGAGTCTGTGCTGGGGCAGGGCGAGGTCCATGAGACTGGTCTGGTTGCTGGAGGGGGACTGCATTCACTGTCAGCGGCCCTGCCGTGTGCCTGCTCAGCCCCTGCTGGGAGCTTGGCTCCAAGAGAGGAAGATATAAGCACATACCATCACATTCATCACCAGAGCAGAGCGGGAGTGAAAGGCTGGCGAGGCAGCAGGTGTATGTACAACTGCATTCCCTTTTCACCCGGCCTGTATCACGCCCCCTCCCAGCCACTGTCCTTTGTGCCAATGCCAGCTTTTCCAAAACTGTGGCCTATGGAAAATGAAACTGAGCTGCACTGCACATTTACTTGTGAGTAGGTGACTGTGCCTCACTCCATTTCGAAGGGCAGGCAGAGTGGAATGCAATGCCACAAGAATGGTACTGATCCAATGAACACAACCCCCCCCCCCCCCAACACCCAAATCCCTTCTTCAAGTGGACATTGAACCCTATGGAAACTGAGCCACACAGGGACATTTACTCATGAGTAAGCAAACCATTCCTGGTTCCCTTTCTGGCACGTGCCTTGGCCCATGGCATGCTGAAGATAGAAATTGCAGATAGAAGATAGAAATTGCTGAAGATAGAAATGGCAGCAGAATAGAAACTGCAGGTGGGCCGGACTCCACCATAGAGTCACTGTGGGTTAAACTCCCAGGTCAAAAGAGCGATGTAATAGTGGGGGTGTGCTATCGTTCTCCGGATCAAAAACAAAGGGGACCTTGAAATGAGGAAACAAATCAGGGAGGTGTCAAAGAGGGACAGGGTTACTTCTCAAACCTTTATTGGCATTACATAGAAATAGCAACGATAGATAATACAATAACTGTATCTTCCTAAATCATAATAAAAGAGCGGTTCAAGAAGACAGTGAGAAGATAGGTCAGGAAGGGGGTTTGGATTTAATGACCGCGAATAAAAATTCTGCTACCGAGATGGAGATGGACGCCGTATTATCGCTCAAAAGGGTGAGAAGGGGGTCAACAGAGGAGACAGAAAGAAAAGACAGGAGGGGTTCAAGAAGTTTGTCTCTCAGAGATTGATGAGCGGGCAGTGGAGAAGTATGTGGTCCAGAGTATCCGGTTCCGAGAAACAGAAAAAGCAAAGTCTGTTGTCACGAGGGATATTGGCGAATCTACCAGAATGTACAGCTGAGGGAAAGATGTTTAGTCTCGCAAGCATAAAGGCTCTTCTCTTGCTGGAATTGGTTAGTTTGCTGAAATAGTTGGCGGGACGACCAAGTGAGGGGGGAAGACCAAAGAAGAGAGGGGAGCAAGTGGGGTTCAGATTAGAACTCAGAAGATTGAATTCATGTTCCCAAAGCTTGGATTTGATAATTTGATGAGTTTTGTGGATATTGATGTCCGCAAGGGCTTCAGGGGATAGGCCAAGGGATGAAAGCTTGGATTCTAGAAGTTTAAACCAGCTAGAGAAATAAGGATCTTTTAATAGATCATTTAGTAAAGAGTCCGGGTGAATATTAAATGCAGGTGAAGCCAATACTTAAAAGTAAGGGACCATGCAACGGTTGAGGGGAGATGAATTCCCAATTCGAGAATCAGGGTGGATAGTCTAATTAGATTAGGGACCCCCGGGATTCTTCTAAGAAAGGAGCCTGCCACTTTGTCAGGTCTTGGTTCGCAGCCTCTATCCAGATGGGGGCACCATATAGTTGGGACAGAATTTTGATTTGGAATATATGAAGGGCAGCAGGGACATACTGATTGCCGCTGGTGAAATGAAAGCGGGCTATTGCATTTAGGCATAGTGAGGCCATAGACAGTGCATATTTTCAGTGCGAGAGCCAGCTACGGCGAATATGGTAAGTGATCCCCAGATATTTGAATGTTTGCACTTGTTGGAATGATAAATTGCCAATCTTCCAGGTGAGCGGGGCCCAGGATTTGGAGAAAACCAAAATTTTGGTTTTCTTCGAATCGATTGTTAAGTCATTGGATAGACAGTATTCTTGAAAGGAGGACAGGAGGAGGTGGAGACCTGCTCTTGTGACTGATAGCAACACTGCGTCATCCACGTAAAGAAGTAAAGGGAGGGGGGCACCATTAAGAGAGGGGGGGAATTTTTGCAGTTAGATAGGGAGAGAGGTAGATCAGCAAGAAATAGATTAAAAAGAAAAGGGGCAAGTATACAACCTTGACGGACACCTTTATTAATGGGTATCTCATCAGACAGGGAGCCTGAGCCGTTAAGGCAGACCCGACAAGAGTTGGATGAGTGAAGGCGTTGGATCAAAAAAAGGAGGCGGGGGTCAATTTCCCCGTTGGCCAATTTGTTCCACAACTTGGCCCTATTAATGGAATCTAACGCTCCTCAGAGGTCGATAAAGGCCGTGAATAATTTAGCTCCATGGTGGACTGTATACTTTTCAGCCAAGTAGGATAATGTGAAAGCATGGTCAACTGTGGAAGCACCAGGCCTAAAGCCTATTTGTTCTTTACCTGGTAGGGCTTTGGAGTGGGCCTAAGATGTGAGTCTATTGAGCAAGTATTTTGAATACAGCTTCCCGATGAATGAGAGGAGGCTGATAGGCCTGTAATTACCCGGATGGGAGGGGTCGCCTTTTTTGAGGATGGGAACGAGAGTTGAGGATAGCCAGGAATCAGGAAAAAGGCCAGATTTGTTAATTAGTGTGAAGAGGTTAGATAGAGTTTCCGACCACCAAGAGGGGTTACTAGTGAGAATTTCACTTAGGATGTCATCGGGACCCGGGGATCTCCCGGGTTTCAGGGTGTTAATCAATGCTACCACCTCTTCAGGGGTAACTGGGGGCCATTCTGGTATATTTGGAGGAGGGGGGGCAGGGACCTCATGAACATCAGGAATGGAGAAGATTCTAGTAAAATAAGTCATCCAGGTAGTGGCAGGAATAGGGGAAGGGGTATAGTTGGTGGGAGAAGAATTAGCTCGAGAGACAAGAGACCAGAAAGATTTATGGTTTTTAGATAAAATAGCGTCTTGAAGTTGTTGCCATTTAAGCTGAGTGAAGGCATGTTTTTTCTCCTCTAGGAGGATTTGGCAGAAATGTCTCAGATGAAAGTATGATTTTAATAGAGCCAGAGAGGGGTTGTGGCGGGCCATAGAGAAAGTCTGTCTGAGACTCCTCTTGGCATTCCAACACTCTGAGTCAAACCAAGAGGGGACTCATTGTGAGGATGAGAGGAGGAAGATGCTCTGAGAAACTGAACCAATGATTTAGTAAGGGAATCTTAAATTAGAGTGGCTTTAGATGGCAAATTGGTCTCTGTCAGTGTTTGGCTTAAGTTGGCAGATTCATCCGTTCTAGTCCAGAGGTTAAAGGCTTCCTCGGTCTTGGGAGTCCATTTGAGACGGGGTGGGGGCTGTGACAGGGGATTCTTAGTCCGGGTGTTAGGGGGGGGGCAGTAAAAACAAGAAGGATGGGCAAGTGGTCGCTGTCAGTTCGGGGATCAATAAGAAAGTAGGAGATAAGCGGCAAAAGATTCGATGAGGCAAGGGTGTAATCTAGGACACTTGTAAGGGACAGGGTTGTAATCATGGGGGACTTCAATTTTCCTCATATTGACTGGGTCAACTGGTGCTCTGGTCAAGAAAGAGAGACTGGATTCCTTGACATGCTGAATGACTGTGCCTTAGAGCAGCTAGTCATGGAACCCACCAGAGGACAGGCAATTCTGGATTTAACATTGTGTGGTACTCAGGACCTAGTTAGGGATGTAAGTGTTACTGAGCCATTGGGAACAGTGACCATGCTGCGATTGGTTTTGCCATGCATGTCCAGGAAAGAGGGCAGAGCAAATCTGACACAAGAACCCTTGACTTTCGAAGGGCAGACTTCGCTCAGATGAGGAGGCTAGTTAGGAAGAAATTGAAAGGGAAGGGAAAAAAATGTCCAGTCTCTTCAGGCTGCGTGGAGGCTGTTTAAAATAACAGTAGTAGAGGCCCAACGGAAGTGTATACCGCAAAGAAAGAAGGGCTCGACAAGGTCCAGGAGGGTGCCAGCATGGCTGACGAACAAAGTTAGAGAAGCTGTAAAGAGCAAGGAAGCTTCTTTCTGTAAATGGAAGTCTTGCCCCAGTGAGGAAAATAATAAACAACATAAACTCTGGCAAAAGACAAGTATGAAGGTGATATGGGAGGCAAAGAAAGCGTTTGAGGAATGCATGGCTAGCAACATAAAAGGGAATAATAAAAGCTTCTTCAAGTATGTTAGAAGCAGGAAACCTGCCAGAGAGGCGGTCGGCCCACTGGATGGTGAGGGAGGGAAAGAGGAGATAAAAGGGGACTTGGAGATTGCAGAGAAGTTAAATGAATTCTTTGCATCCATCTTCAGAGCAGAAGAACTTGGGCAGATACCACAGCCTGAACAGCCCCTTCTAACTAAGGAATTAAAGCAGATAATGGTTAATAAAGAAAATGTTTTAGATCAAATTGATAAACTACATTTAAATAAGTCACCAGGCCCAGATGGTATACACCCAAGAGTTATTCAGGAACTAAAGAACGAAGTTGCTGACCTCTTAACTAGAGTATGCAACTTGTCCCTTCAAACAGCCACAGTGCCAGAGGATTGGAGGATAGAATCTTTAAAAAAGGGAGGAGGGGGGCCCTGGAAACTACAGGCCGGTCAGCTTAACGTCTGTTCCGGGTAAGATGGTGGAAAGCCTCATCAAAGATAAAATCCTAAAACACGTAGAGGAACAAGTACTGCTGAAGGAAAGTCAGCATGGCTTCTGTAAGGGTAAGTCTTGCCTCACGAACCTTTTGGAATTCTTTGAAAAGGTCAACAGGCATGTGGATGTGGGTGAACCTGTGGATATCATATATCTGGATTTTCAGAAGGCGTTTGACACTGTCCGCCACCAAAGGCTGCTGAGGAAATTTCGTAGTCAGGGAATAAGAGGGCAAATCCTCTTATGGATTAAGAATTGGTAGGTCAATGGGAAATTTTCACAATGGAGAGAGGTGAACAACGGAGTGCCCTAGGGATCTGTCTTGGGGCCGGTGCTTTTCAACATGTTCAGAAATGACCTGGAGACAGGCATAAGCAACGAGGTGGCCAAATTTGCAGATGACACAACTTTTCCGGGTGGTGAAAACCAGAAGGGATTGTGAAGAGCTCCAGAAGGATCTCTCCAAGTTGGGGGAATGGGCAGCCAAATGGCAGATGCGTTTCAACATAGACAAATGTAAAGTGATGCACACTGGGGCAAAAAAACAAAAGTTCATCTATAGGCTTATGAGTTCTGAGCTGTCTGTGACAGCTCAGGAGAGAGATCTTGGGGTGCTGGTGGACAACTCGATGAAGGTGTCGACTCAGTGTGCGGCAGCAATTAAGAAGGCCAATTCCATGCTTGGGGTCATTAAAAAAGGGGTTGAGAATAAAACAGCCAATATTATCATGCCATTGTACAAATCAATGGTAAGGCCACATCTAGAGTATTGCGTGCAGTTCTCGTCACCACATCTCAAAAAGGACATAGTGGAGCTGGAAAGATGCAGAAGAGAGTGTCCAAAATGATTATGGGGCTGGGGCACCTCCCTTATCAAGAAGGACTGCAGCGTTTGGGGCTGTTCTGTCTGGAAAAAAAGAGCCGGGGGGGGGGGAAACGGGGACATGATTGAGACATACAAAATTATGCACGGGAGGGATAGCATCAATAGAAGGATGTTCTTTTCCCTCTCTCACAGTACCAGAACCAGGGGACATCCACTGAAATTGAGTATTGGTAGAGTTAAAACAGATAAAAGGAAATACTTTTTTACCCAGTGGGTAATTAAGCTATGGAACTCCTTGCCACAGGAGGTGGCGATGGCATCTGGCCTGGATGCCTTTAAAAGGAGACTGGACAGATTTCTGGAGGAAAAGTCCATCATGGGCTATCAGCCATGATGGGTTTGGCAACCTCCTTACATTAATAGTAGGCTACTTCAGAATGCCAGGTGCAAGGGAGTGGCCACAGGATGCAAGCATCTTGTCTACTGAACTCCCTTAGGCACCTGGTGGGCCACTGTGAGATACAGGAAGCTGGACTAGGTGGGCCTTTGGCTGATCCAGTGGGGCTCTTCTTGTGTTCTTAGGTTCTTAAGTTGCCCGCAGCAGCTCCTTTCGCCAAAAAGGGTCGCTGGGAAGTGCCAAGGCCACCGGGCATGCAGGAGGAGGGCCTGGACCAGCCCTGCAGGTAGGGCTGGCCGCTCGCAGCAAGGGCCTCCAGGCGTCCAGGTCCAGAGCAGCCATGGCCTCAGGGGCAGGGAAGCAGCGTGACAGTGGTTGGTCTGTGTCTGCTACAGCCTTCCTTGCGGTTGGAGCCTCTGTTCCTGGTGCCAAATGGGTGAGACAGGAGTGTGACTCTGTTGACGCACCACCCAGTGTAGTCCAATCCCAGTGGCCGGCAGAAAAGCAACCCTCACACCCCATTGGTCAGTAGGGAGGAGGAGGAGGAGGAGGAGGAAGGGTTACAACATCCTCGTTCCTCTCTTTTCCGTTGGTCAATGGGGTGGGCCCATTTCTCCCTTGCCGTCCTTGGGAGAAGCGTCCTACAGCCCACAGCAGCCTACAGCAGTGGGGAAGCAGGTGCCTGCAAAACCCAGACTGGGGGCACTTCCTCCTTCCCTGACCTCCTGCAGCCAGTGGGGACATTCTCCTGGCAGGGCCTTCTTGGGAGGGGTGGGGTGGGGAGTCCAGGCTGTGGAATTCTCTCCCCCAGGAAGTGCGGCTGGCTCAGTCACCGGGGGTCAAGCCCTGGTCCACGTTCCTGGAGTCTGCCTCTGCCTCTTCTTTACCCACTCTTGTCTTCTGCTGGCGTGGCTTTTCTTTGGCGTGTTGAATAATGCAGCAAACAAACAAATGACAACCGTGGCCTGCAGGCTGTGGCTTCACACCTTCAGCCCTGCAGGCGCCTACCTTGTGGATGCTCTGGCGGTACTTGCAGATGGCTCGCACGATGCCCGCCGCTTTGGTTTCTGCCAAGGAACACAAGTTGTCCATGGACACCTGCACCAGAGCAGGGCTGTTCCCCTCTCGGAGGTTCCTCAAGTTGCGAGCACAGCTGCGAGACTCTGGCAAGGGGAGAGAGCAAACCCTGCAGCTGCCGGTTGTCGGCAAGGAAGCCACGCCGCACACGCTTCGCGGGTCTGTCCGAGAGCCCTGAGAGGTCAGTGGACCTGCCTAAGGCCCAGGCGGGCTGCTGGAGCCAACCTTTGGCTTCCTGCCTGGCCCCCCCGGGAGCCTGGCCTGGCTTCCAGCATCCTCCTGCATGCAGGCCTGGCCCGCTCTCAGAAGTGACCCTCCCGGGCAGGGGGTGGGAAGGAGGTCACTTCCAGCACCGTCTCTCTCCTCCCTCTGACTGGCAGCACTCAGAGAAATGGCACCTCCACCAATGCTAGTGCAATGTGTGGCATGGAGCCAAGGGATGACTGTGGCTGGATCAGGCCCTGCGGGCAGCTCCTGTAAAATTCACAGGGCCAGAATGTTGCTTCATGCACCTGTCACCGTCAGGCGGCCCCAGGGAGAGAGTGTGAGAGAGCGAACTGTGCGGAGGCCGCCTGCCTGCCTCTCCCTGGGAGCCTCCTGCCTGCTGCAACTCCCGGTCAGGATTGGGCCACCAGTGATATACGGGAGTATTGATTTGTCAGTGAGGCAGCCGTGAGGACGGCTTCTTGCTCGGGAGGAGAGGCGCCCTGGGCCAGTTCTCTAGGCTTGTCACAGGGCCACCACATCCCCCCCCCTCCTCCTTGCTTGGCTGGTCATTTGCAAGAGACTCGAATCCAAGCAGACACTGACAGATGCACTGAACTGACCCAGGACGCTGTCTGGTCCGGGGTGGGAGGAGTGTCCCTGGCAGCCTTGGGAGTGGCACCGGCTTTTTCACACTGGGTGGCACCAACACTAGTGAGCCCTCTGATCAGCCACACAGTTCACTTTCCACCTGTTTGCCAGAACACCAGGGAAAATTCTGTCCTGTTGACGGCTCTTCTTGGCCAAGCCTCTGCTTTCATGTCTACCTCTTTTGCAGCTCTGCCCCCCCCCAATTCAGCCACTGAGTGGCATGGAGCCAAAAAAGCTGAGCTTCGCCTCCTTCTCGCCCCACAGAGGAGTCATGTGTCTTCAGACTAGCTGGAATCTTGCTCGGGGGAAAAGTGGAAATCACCCAGGACCCCCCAGCATGCCTTCCTCCCCCTCTGAGAGTGCTTCCTGTCTAATGGGAAGAAGTGATGGGATGCACAGCCTCCCTCCACCCCCCACTCTGAAGGCCCCCAGCGGCCTCACCATTTGCATCCAGCTCCTCCTTTTGTGCGTCTGCTTTATCCCTCGACTGGGAACTGTCTCTGCCTCCGCTGGACTCCTCGTCTAGTGAAGGACGAACATGGATTTTGTTCTTCCTATGGCCCTTGAAGGCAGAACAGATCCTGGAACAAAACGGAGCAATCACAAAGGGCCTTTCCTGGAAACAGAAAATGCTCATGGCTGTAGCTGGCCCAATCCTGTCCAGGTCTTAAGTGCCCCACTAGCACAAGTCCCGGCCACTGGTGTGGCAGCTGCTCTGCCACTCTGCAAGAACAAGCCCCGCAGGCTGTTCCCGGACGACACAGTGGGGGCAGACCAGGGTGAGGAGCAGGCTGGGCCGGAGGCCGTGTGTGACAGGATACGCCACCAGATTCTGCCCCTGCTCCTCAGCCCAGACCTGCCCCCACAGTCTCCTCAGTCGTACGCCAGCAAGAGAGCTGACCTGGGTCTGAGGAGACCCTTGGGGACCGCATAGGCCACCTGCTCTGGAGGAAAGTCTCTCCTGGGCTGTCTGCCCCCAAGCCAGCCCACAGCAGGCCGTGCAGGACGCAATGGTGGCACTGCCTGCTTCGGACTGGCGGAGGACAGGACAAGGATGGGCATCACAGTTCCCACTGGTTGGCCTGATGGGGTGCGAATGCCCTGGGCGCTGGCGATGTTGGCTCCCCCACCCCCCACCCCCCACGAAGAAGGAGTGCGAAGCTGCTCTGGGAAGTGGCTTTCATGGCGCCTGACCGTAGAGGCTGCTTCCCAGAGTGTCAGGACTCCCAGGGCTCAGCGCGGACCAGGCAGCCTAGTAGACAGTCATCCAGTGCTGCAGGGCGACTGGCAAGGCAGTGAGCGAAACGAGGCAGCAGGCAAGCGCAGCCCTTCCGGAATGAGACTTGCGTTCAGTTTCAAGGAGCAGGCCAATGGGGAAGTCGGCAGGGCGCTCCGAGGTCAGGCAGACACAGGCAAGGCAGGCAGGAATACCGCAACAGGTCAAAACACACACCGGCGGCAGCACCTGCACCTCCTCCTCCTCCTCCTCCTCCTCCTCCTCCCCTTCACAAACAACCCACAGTTAGAGGGGCTTTACACTCCTGCCCGCCAATCAGCATAGTGCTGAGTCATGGCCGGTGTCCGTATGAAGACGCACAGACACCTCCTTCACAGGTGCTCCTAATCACCGTACTTTGGCCCTGCAGTTCCCCAGTGCAAAAGTACCCGGGCCTTGGCACACGGCCACAAGGCCTGACACAGAGCGACCCGGTGTGGCTCCGAAGGGCAGCCCAAGAAAGGGTGGGCAGCTCTTCGGAGCACTCCAAGCAGCCGCTTCCTCAGCCACTTCTCGGAGCAACTGGGCGTGCTCTGGGAAGTGGCTGTGGAAGCCTCATCCTGGCGCAACCTCGCATGGCTCTAAAAGGCCACCCACTCCTCTGAGAAGGGACAGGTGGCCCTTCGGAGCACACCTGGTTTCTCTGAGAAGCCGCTGGGGAAGCCACTTCTCGGAGGGACCTGGGGTGCTCTGGGGGGCTGCCAGCCCCTTCTTGGAGGGGCAGGTGGCCTTTCAGAGCCACGCAAGGCTATGGGGGGAGGGCAGGGGCGGCACCTGGTGGGAGTCGCAAGCCTGGAGGTGCGCCCCTGGGCACCAACCTCACCAGGATTGCCCCTGACAATTCCTAAGCTCACCACACAGTAAGATGATGCTAAAGGCGAAGGAAGAGTTTCTGGACTGCGGAAGCCAAACTCCAGGCAGGTGGGACACTTTGCTCAGCGTGCAGAGGCAGGAGAAGATGCCCCAGCTGCTCAGGCAGAGAGGGAGGCAGAGGCTGCCGTGTGGCAAACTGGTGGCCCTCCTGGGCTGCGCCTCCATGACGGAGAGCGTGACGGACGCAGCCCATCCCCCGCTGTTCCATGCTGGCCTCAGTGCTGGTGCCAGGAGGAACCCCGGAAAGACCTGAAGACCACGCAAGTGACGCATATTGGGGCAAAAAATCAGATTCTCCCACAGCCACATGCCTGTTGACCTTTCTGAAGGATTCCAAAAGGTTCGTTAGGCAAGATTTACCCTTGCAGAAGCCAGGCTGATTCTCCCTGTCAGGCTCCGGTGGTTGCGGGCACGAGGCGCGCGGCATGTAGGGAGGGAAGAGGCCGGGGAACCCCAGCCTGGGAGCGTGGACCAGCTGCCGCCAATCTGCAGGACGCAGCTGCATCGAGAGGTGCTGATGCTGCAGCGACAAAAGGAGCCGCTCGACCCGAGGAGAGGGAGATCTACTCGGGGGAAGTAAAGCAGCAGCTGGAGGGCGACAACGCCGAGTGGATGCAGGACGCTCTCCGCCAGCCGGGGGACGTGACGGATGGACGGCCCGTGATCTATCTATATATAAGAGAACGTTTGTACGTTTGTACGTTTGTGTGTATGTACGTACGTTCCGCATGGGCTCCGCAACGCCTGGACCGATCGACACGAAACGTGGCACGCATACACCTTGCGGCCTGGCGACAAACACTGCCGGAGTCACATACCCCTAGGACCCCCTAGGGGGTGCAGGGGGGGGTTGAAATGTAAACATGATCGCAAACGGCTGACATCGGTGTCGAATCCGTTGTTTCCGGGGTCACCGAGACAAGCGGTGACGCCCCCGACACCGTTTGACTCTGGGCTCGGGCCCCCCCTTGGCGTGGGGGGGGGCAAGAAGGGGCGCAAAACAAACCGTCCACCATGCCCTCCTGGAACGGCTGGAGTGATTGACGTCAAACTTGGCACGCGCGTGCCTTCCAGTCCGGTGACAAATACTGTGGGGTCAGACCCCCCCTAACGCCCCTGGGGGTGGGGGTACGCGGGGGGGCACGTGAAAACAGTCGGAAATGGCCGAAATCAGTGTCAAATCTATAGTTTCCGGGGTCACTGGGATGAGCGGCGACGCTCTCGATGCCTTTGGAGTCCGGGTTTGCCCCCCCTCGGCATGGGGGGCGAGAAGGGGTGCAAAACAAAATGTCTGCCATGCCCCGCTGGAACGCCTGGACCTATTGGCACCACACTCAGCATACGGCTGCCTGACGGCCTGAGGACAAACACTGCAAGGGTCAGGGCCCCCTACCGCCCCCGGGGGTGGGGGTACGCAGGGGGCCCCACGTGAAAATGGTCAAACACATCCACCGTGACCCGTTGGAATGCCTGGAGCGATTGACATCAGTATACTTTACGGTCTGGGGACAAACACTACGGCGGGCACACCCTCCTAGTGCCCCCTAGTGTGGACCCTCCTAGTGGGGGTGCACAGTGGGCCCCATGTGAAAATGGTCAAAAACGGATGAAATCAGTGTCACATCTGTAGTTTCCGGGGTCGCTGAGATGAATGGCAATGCTCCTGAGGCCGTTTGAATCCACGTTCGCACTTGGGATAATTTGTTGCCCGGGCAACGCCAGGTAAAAAATGCTAGTACTAAATAAAGGAAGGGTCTTTACTTCGTCTTCCTGTCTCCTGGCCGTGCTTGGCTGTGCGCACCACGATGTTGTCGGTCGATCCCTTCTCCGTGCCCCTCCCGGAGTGACACTCCCCTAGCAAGGTTTGGTCTGCTATATGTTTTAGGATTTTGTCTTTGATGAGACTTTCCACCATCTTACCCGGAACAGATGTTAGGCTTACCAGCCTGTAGTTTCCAGGCCCCCCCTTTTTAAAAAAGATTGGCATGACATTTACTATCCTCCAATCCTCGGGCACCATGGCAGTTTTAAAGACAAGTTGCATATTACAGTTGCATATTATACTTCATTCTTTAGTTCCTTAATAACTCTTGGGTGGATGCCATCTGGGCCCGGGGATTTATTGATCATTAATTTATCAATTAAATCTTAACACATCTTCTCTTTTAACTTCTATCTGACTTAATTCTCTAGTCAAGAGGAACGGTGGGAAAAATATCTGCCCAAGGTCTTCTGTTGCAAAGACAGATGCAAAGAACCCATTTAATTCCTCTACAATCTCCAAGTCCCCTTTTATCCCCCCTTTCCCTCCCTCACCGTCCAGCGGGCCGACTGCCTCTCGGGCAGGTTTCCTGCTCCTAACATATTTGAAGAAGCTTTTATTTTTCCTCTTTATGTTGTTAGCCATGCATTCCACACACTGGTGTGTGTTGGATCCTAATCCTGCTCCTGCTACGTTACTCTCCTTGCACCAGCAAAACAGCTGGTACAGATCCAAGGAGACCCACAGGGTGGCAAAGCCTGCTGCAGTGGTGCTGGTTGTTCCCTGGGTGTGGCATGCACTGGAGTGTCACTGCCACGTGTGGCTTCTGTGGGTCTTCAGCTGGATGCGTTGCAGCAACAAGGTGCTTTGTGGCTGGCGTATGCGGGCACAGCAGTGTCTGCTGGTAGTGGCACAGGCCCCATAGGGGGACTGGCCTGGCAGCCTGCCTGGGGGCAGCACCTCTCCCTGAGTTGGCCCTCTGTGGGTCTCCTCAGGGGTAGAATCCATCGTGGCACAGGGAGGTTGTTCCCCGGCAGGTGTGTCAGGGATGGGGGCCCAGGCGACCTTCTTGGGGAAGTGCAGCTTGGTGGTCTTTGCCGGGTTGTGCCTGTGCAATTTCCTCCATGGCCATTGGGGTGGCTTTGCTTGGCCACTGGGTGACAGCTGCACGTGCACACCTCAGGCCCTGGGCCACAGCAGTGCCCAGTGGAGCACCGGCGTGGTTGCTGGGCTCGTGGTGCCAGCCACGGCCACGGCCCAGGCTCCCCTCCCCGCCCCCCTTTCCTGACCAGGCAATGCTGGTGCAGCGTCCAGGCAGGACTGGCCTTCATCTCGTCAGGGAGCCGCCTGGCCCTCGTGTGGCTGTGGCCATTTCCTTCTCCTCCGCCAGACCCGCTCAAGGGACAGCCCTGCCCTCCACTCCCGCCGTCACCTTCCACAGACAGGCATGTCTTCAGGAGGACGTGGTCAGACGCAGCCTGCCCGACACGGTCTGGGCCTTTCCGAGCCCATCTGTCCTGCAGCTTGGGACACTGGCCTTCCGCGCCATGTGTGACATCACAATCACAACTGCCGTGATCCCAGCCTGTGGCAGTTACAGTGCTTCCAGCCCCGCTTCCAGGGCCTCGTGTGCTCAGCTGCTGTGGCAATGCCTCCGCCGGGGGCTCAGGAAGGAATCGTCGTGCCCGCTGCAGCCGCCTCCTCTGGGGCCCCAGAGAGTGCCACGCACAGGTTGCAGGCCCACTCCGGCCTCTCACTCTGGGGGCCCTGCCCTGAGCAGAGGCAGCACCCAAGGGCCAGGGGAGCCCTGAAGCCAGCAGCCCTGCTGGCACCCTCCTCTCCCTTCCGCACTGGGTCTGGAGAGCCACTCCAGTGGGTGGGGTGAGGCCCCCTGCCTTTCACCGGGAGGGAGACACAGTGAGGGGAGCTGGACAGCTGGTTTGCCAAGGCTGTGCTGGGGGAAAGCTCTCCCACTGGTCGGGCAGGACCCCATTTGAACTCCATCCAGCAGTACAGAGCCTACCTGGCATTAAAGGTGCAGTGCAGGGGCACCGCCCAGAGGAAAGGCAGCTTCCAGGAGTGCTGACAAGCCCCTTGCCCTCAAGCACTGCATCCATGCAGTTCATCAACACAGAAGAGATTGTTCTGACCCAATAGCTCTGTGCATCACACAAGCCACAGAAGAGTGATGTTTATAGGCCTCCGGAAGAAGGCTACAAGTGGCCTCCCTGCCCCTCAATAGACCTCCAATTAGGGAGAGAGTGGATGTAGGCATCAGCGGGGGCGGGGGGAGAGGGCGTGGTACTACAGTGCCGGCGCCACCTGCCAGGTGGCGCCCAGGGCTTTTGTCCCCCTTGCCCCCCTTAGGCATGCCACTGCAGGAGACTTCAACAATGCACAGGTCACTCAAGCAGTGTGCAGCCTCCTCCACCTCCTCCAGCTGCCCTGCCCTGCCCTGCCCTGCCCCCAGCACTGTGCCGCAAGCGAAAAGGGGCATCTGTCTCGCCCAGCTCCTGCCCATGCCATCCCTTCCCAGGCTTCTTCCTGCCTGCTCCTGGATCCAGCATGCGCCTCTCACCCACCACGACCGCACCCCCTCCCTACAGCTCCGGCCTTGTGTCCTGCGACAGCCCATCCCATGTCATATCCTATGAGGAGACGCTGTCCAGGGGTGTGAGCAGAAAGCCTCTCTGTGCCTGGCTCTCGTGCTGCTGCCACCAATTCCCACGTGCCCGTCAGCCTGGGAAGGCAACAGGCATAGAGCCAGCAGGCCCCCCCGAGGATGGAGGGGGGGGGCAATGAGAGACTCACTGGGAGCAGTGCGAGAGGCAGGAACCCAAGAGCCTCAGAAGAGCCCCTGTGCTGGATCAGACCAAAGGCCCACCTGGACGAGCTTTCTGCACCTGCCTTGTCCCCTCCCTTCCTGCCAGCCCTGGTTCTTCAGGCCCAGTTCCTTGGAGGCATCGGCACTCCCCTCTTTGCCCCCTTCCTTGCTTGGGCCACGACACATTCTGCTCCCTTGGAAGGATTTCGTCTCGCTCTCTCCCTCTCCCTGGCCAACATTGTGGAAACCTTTTGGAAACTTTATTTATTAGGTTTTATGGCTCACAATCGCCGTCTTTTTTGGAGTATCACAAAATATATGTCATGGGAAAGACAATGCTATGCAGAATGTAATGCAAGGTAACACATTGTTGACTTGTATTCAATCAAATGTTGCAGCCAAACAACCAGAAACAGGAGGCGCATCTGCAGCCCAATCCTAACAGGCTGTATCTGGTGACGGGAGGGAGCAGGTTGGGGGCAAAGGTCCGGGCTGTGCAATTGCCGGCACAAGTCTGAGACGTTCTTAGGCCTGGGCGGGGGAACAGGATAGGGGGTGTGCTGCCGCCACCACCCACCTGCTCCTGGGCCTGGCCCACCCTTCCTCGCACTCCCCTGTCTGTCAGCAGCCTCCCCCATTCCACCCTCCCCATGCCAGGGCACCACCTGCAGGAGCGTACCTGCTCCGTGGTGCGCTCCTTTGGGACTCAGCACCAGCGGGACGACGCAGGCCTTTCTGCCGATCCTACGTGCTCTCCTGGTGTCACAATGCGTTTTACAGCACATTTGCATCACCCCAGGCTGGCACAGCAGTCTCTGCCATCATCACTGTGCCAGTGCTGAGGGAAATAGGATTACGTGATTTTCCTCGACTCAAAACTGGCCAAGGAGACTGATTATTCTCAGAGCCACTGAGGTGGTGTGATGACACAGCAGGGAACCAATAAGGTGTTAGTACAGGAGCTCTCATTTCCATGTATTGGAGCTAATACTGGGACGCCTCGTCGGTCTAGAAAAAAGGTGCCTGAGGGGGGGACATGATTGAGACATACAAAATTATGCATGGGAGGGATAGAGTCGATAGAGGGATGTTCTCTTCCCTCTCTCACAACACCAGAACACCAGAACCAGGGACATCCACTAAATTTGAGTTTTGGGAGAGTTAGGACAGATAAAGGAAATACTTGTTTACCCAGTGCATTACTAACCTGTGGAACTCCTTGCCACAGGAGGTGGTGATAGCATCTGGCCTAGGTGCCTTTAAAAGGGGATTGGACAGATTTCTGTCCATCGTGGGCTATAGGCCATGATGGGTTGTGCAACCTCCTTACATTGGTGGTGGGCTACTTCAGAGTACCGAGTACAAGGAAGTGGCAACAGGATGCAAGCATCTTGTTGTCTCGTGCCTCCCTGGGGCACCTGGTGGGCCGCTGTGAGATACAGGAAGCTGGACTAGATGGGCCTTTGGCCTGATCCAGCAGGGCTCCTCTTATGTTCATATGTTCTGATGATCTAAAACATCTTCTTTATTAACCTTTATCTGACTCAGGGCGCAATCCTAAACTGCGCTGGAATGGCAAGGCCAGCATGACTGCACCACACCCAGAACACCTTTGGCGCACTGGGGAGCCTCCCCCCCCCCCACGGGGCTCCTGGGACCGGTGCCTGCTGCATAGCAGGTGCCGCTCCAAGGAAGCCGTGGGCCTGAACTGGGGCCGCACAGCCCGGGGACGAAGCCTTGGAGGCGGCCTGCAGGCTGCATCCCCTCCCTATCCCCTCCCCAGGCTGGCACTCCCACTGGCCTGCCCACCCACCACCCAGAACCACCCTCCTGCCCGTCCATGCTCCTCCCAGAACCACCCTTGCGCCAGCCGAGTGCGGCTGGCGCAACAGCGGCTTGATACCAGCGCTTCTGAGCCGACGCTACTGCTAGTGTCAGCCCAAGAGCTGTAGCGCCGATGCAGGGGGGCAGTTGGTGTCCTCGTGTCGGCGCTAGTGACATTGCGCCAACACTATCATGTAGCATCGGTGCAACGTCCCTCTGTGGATTGTGCCCTCATTTTCTTAGTTAGGAGGGGCCGTTTGGGCAGTGATATGTGCCCAAGGTCTTCGTCCGTCATGTCAGATGCAAAGTATTCATTTTTTTTCTCTGCAATCTCCAAGTCCCCTTTTATCGCCTCTTTCCCTCCCTCACCATCCAGTGGGCCAACCACCTCTCTGGCAGGTTTCTTGCTTCTAACGTATTTGAAGAAGCTTTTATTATTCCCTTTTATGTCGCTAGCCATGTGTTCCTCAAACTCTTTCTTGGCCTCCCGTATCACCTTCTTACACGGCTTTTGCCAGAATTTATTTTTCTATTCTCCTCATTTGGGCAAGACTTCCATTTACGGAAAGAAGCTTCCTTGCTCTTTACAGCTTCTCTCACTTTGTTTGTCAGCCATGCAGGCACCCTCCTGGACCTAGTCGAGCTCTTCTGCCTTTGTGGTATACACTTCTGCTGGGCCTCTACTACTGTTATTTTAAACAGCCTCCACACAGCCTGGAGGAACTGGACTCTTTTTACCTTCCCTTTCAATTTCTGTCTAACTAGCCTCCTCATCTGAGGGAAATCTGCCCTTCGAAAGTCAAGGGTTCTTGTGTCAGATTTGCTCTGCCCTCTTTCCTGGACATGCATGGCAAAACCAATCGCAGCATGGTCACTGTTCCCCAATGGCTCAGTCACACTTACATCCCTAACTAGGTCCCGAGTACCACACAATATTAAATCCAGAGTCGCCTGTCCTCTGGTTGGCTCCCTGACTAGCTGCTCTAAGGCACAGTCATTCAGCACGTCAAGGAATCCGGTGTCTCTTGCTTGACCAGAGCACCAGTTGTCCCAGTCGATATGAGGATAATTGAAGTCCCCCATGATTACAATCCTGCCTCTCTTGGTCACCCCCTGATTTGTTTCTATTCCTCATTTCAAGGTCCCTGACATCATATGGCTCCGAGACGGCAGCGCACAGGGGTGGGGAAACAGCAGAGAGGGCAGACCTCCTCCTCCTCTGTCCCTGGGGGGGGGGCTGTTCACTGGGTCCGCAACTGGGGGCATGTGCTGGCTCCCTCACCCAACCAAACAGTCCTGGATTTTCAGCAGGGAATGAGATGCAAACAAAGCTACTCTGGTAGCAAGAGGGGGAAGGCTGCTGAAATACCCATCATTCGGAGACATAGAATGGCACAGATAGCACAGAAAAAGCCCCACAGAAAAAGCAGTGGCACACACATGACATGCAATGCTTTCCTGACATGCTCTGAATCGTTTTGGGTGTTTGGATTTTGAACAGTTATTGGATAGAGACAGAGCAAGGCTGTGTGTGTGGACCAAAGTGTTACAGACAGCTAAAATCTGGGTTTTAGTTTTTATTAGAGTGAGGCTATTTTTTCTGACTTGAACTGCTTAGAAGTATGCTAGAATGCCTTGTTAATTGCAGATTGAAGGTTGCGAGAAAGTTGGGGAGTGACCCAGGGAATGCCAAATGGTGATTAAATTTTGTGCTGGCTGTGTCCTTGAGGAGGATCGGGGTTTTTTAAGATCTTGGGAACTGGGAAATGGTTTGGTTGTTTTGACAGTTTACAGCTGTACCTTGTTTGTATAAACCTCGTTAATTGTTAATTGGGTTTAGCTGAAAAAAGGTGGAAAGAATTAAATTTGCCCAGCAACGTGTGTTAAGAGTGAGTTAAGTGATTGGATATTTGGAATGTGATTGACAAGGGCGGGGTTGGGAATCCCTATAAGGATGGTGTAAGAAAAAATAGTTCTTTGCTAGCTTTTGGGGAGAGCTATGCCAGGAGGAATTGGAACTGCGCATTTGTCCCTCTGGGAGATACGCTGAGGAACTGGAGCAAAGTGGAGGTGTTGTGGAGAGATTGGTTTTCGCTGGGGACTATGGGATTGG